>JBBBDQ010002049.1:0-20000 GCA_037127315.1 Ascarosepion bandense | reverse complement strand
ACCTAAATGTAATTCAAACTGAAAAACCGTCTCTAAATTTGACCGTGTCTGTGAATCCATGTACACGTATGCGTAAATCCGTACGTAATCATTATCCCTGTTCTTTTACGCTAATCTCTTAGTTATTATTTTTTTTTTTTAAAATCTAAATGAAAAAAAAAAACGAAAAAAAAACTAGTAGCGTCCCTTGCACATCGAGTTTAATAATAATGGGCCCTAGATGACAAATTTCTTCTTTTTTTTCTTTTACGATTATAATACCCTATTCCATTTTTAGGTTTCATTATTAACCTAACTTAATTATGCATTTAATAAATGAAAATATTCGCACATCATATTTACTATGTATAACGAACTTAAAGCAAGGAACTCTAATAACTAATTCAAATCGAGAAAAATACAGTTCACAATATGCACCAGTCGATTGCATAACGCATGAAACTCTGAGTCGTGCCTAAAACGTAGGCCAACATGTATATTTATTAATATATATTTTTGCTCTGTTATACAGAATTGAGCACTGTTCTGTTCCCATCTAATTAATATTTATATACTGATGTATATAAATATTATATATATGCGCAATACACACACACACATACACACACACACACACACACACACACACACATATATATATGCTTATTTACCTCTTATATATATATATATATATATATATATATATATATATATATATTTAAGAGGTATATATATATATATATATATATATATATATATATATATATGCGCATGTGTTTCAGGAGTTTTTGAAGGTCGAACGGTCAAGCAAAGAAGAAGAAAGAAATTTAAGTGATAGAAGAAGAAAGAAAAAGGGACAATTATGTTGGCAGGCAATCAGCCTAGAATGAAATTTCAAAATACGGAGGCTTTTAAGGATATGCACACAACCCAACCCTTGGGAACCCACTCGTTACTTTATACCGTTTTCTATTTTTAACACTTCCCACAATGCCATAAAAAATTAACAGACAGACACAAATAGAGCCCTTCACAATTATTCACGGTGTAACAGGTTTCGTCTCCCTCGGACATTGGGAATGGGAGCATGAGAAGACGACGAATGGAAAACAAAACAGGAGATGCCCGGGACCAAACACTGTCAGCATCCAGAGCACGAAATCTCCCACATTGACGTCACGTTGCCTTGACGACGATCAGCCAATGAGCGACTCACAGCTAAAGATCTGGGGAAAATGCGGGTAGCTAAAGATAGCGCAAGGAGATGGAGTCTGGGTGAGGTAACAGGGACGCAGTGCTTATCGAATGGCGTCCTCTTATCGAACGAAAAGAAAAATTGTTCAGATTTAGGATCGGCGCTTTGTTAAACTTTAAATCAGCAAAGGAAATTATTTGTCATGAGCATGTTTGCAAAAAATAGTTTCGCTTCTTCTATGTGCCGTAGGCAATCATGTCCCTCCACATTTTCCTATTGCTTGTAGCACTGAGCACACCTTCTCCTGTTACCCCACTCAACCTCTGATCCCCCATGCCTCTGCTAATGTCTATCAAGTACGTCTTGCGTTGTTTTCCATTGTTTCTACTTACCTCTGTCCGCCCCGTGAGCATCATATTCTCCAAGCCCACTTTTCTTATTACATGTCTCAGAATCTTCTGCTGTCTTTTCATGTTGCTAAGTATCAGTTTCCTTTTCGTGTCCATCCTCGCTAAGATATTGTCGTTACTTACATAATATGTTTATAGTATTCTCAGCATCCTTCTGTAGAACCCCATTTCGGTTGCTTTTAGTCTTTCCTTCATATTTGATGAGATTGTCCAACATTTGCTGCAATATTGAAGAACGAACATCGCATAACAATCCATAACTATTTTCTTTGTTTCCAGCAAAATTGTCTTGTCTCTCAATACTCGAAATATCTTCTGGAATGCATTCTTGGCCATGTCAATACATCATTTGGATTTCAGTGCCGCACATTTTGTTCTCTGTTGGAAAACCTCCCAGATATTTAATTTCTGTACCTGCTTCATGTAGGTATCCCTAACTTGTAGTTTACCCAAACAATTATGATCAAAGTATTTACAGTAAAGACACATGGTAGCCACGTAACGGCTGTGTGAAAGTGACTGAAGATGAGATGCCAGGTCATGACCAATAACATTGCAGATCCCTTGTATTTTATCAAGATTAACGGCAGAATCACCAAGCCAGATATGGCAGCAATATTCAAAGCATGGATAAATGGTAGACTTATAGATATATAAGATAGATTCAAGAAAGAAAAATTGTCTAGAATGACACAGTGAATCAACTTTCTTAGGGGCAGACCTAACAATGATTTCAGCATTTACACTATTTACATTATTCGGATTATTGTTCCCATCTTCGTTGCCATTTTACGATATTTTGGCCGTTGTACGCTCCGGCCTTCTTCAAATGCTAGAAATTTCGAACCGAACTCTTTATTACGATCACTGGGGTATATCATTCTCATTCCTTGTGCAAATCCACTTCTGGTAGTCATGCGTTGTCTCTATTTAACCTGACTCTCTGTGTTATTTGTTCACCATTGCTGTAGCCTGGTATTGAGCTCACAACACTTTGGCTCAAGTCACTGGAACTAATCAACGCCTATCCATTGATAACCACAACTAATGAATTTCTGTGACTTATAAATCTAATGTTTCAGTAACCTTTTTTACCAGAGTTCATATTGCAATTTTGATGTTAATGGTTTTTCTACTATTTTTTCACTAGAGCTTATACTGCAATTTTTGACACGAATGATTTTTTTTCTGGCATTCCGTATTACTGGTTCCCATATTGTATTCATCTTAATGCTTGATCGGCTTAGGAGTTTTTTGTAGCATAGAAATATAGACATATCCGGATTCAGTATTGTTTTTCTACAATGTCAGCGGAGAACGTAAATCCGAGAAGGCGCCACGAATCGATCTTATATCGATTACTATCATCCCTGCTGACGGGAAAAAGGAAGGGGACTTTCAGGGAGAATTTTCGCTTTGGAAACGTTAAAATATATAAGCCATTTCTTTTTTCCAGTTAACAACATTCAGATAATTATAATAATGATAATTGTTTCATAATGTTCCTAGTAGAATGTTCCAGAAGCAAGATGAGCGATAAAAGAGGCTGTTAGCATAGAACTTAAAGTTACATTAGCCAATCAAACATTTAATTGATGAGACCTTGCAACCATTATAGTCTTCTTCTTCTTCTTCTTCTTCTTCTTCTTCTTCTTCTTCTTCTTTGTACCTTGTCCTTTCAGGACGTAGACGATCATGGCTTTCCACGTTTTTCTATCCCTAGTGGCTATTAGCACGCTTTCTCCTGTTACACACGCAACCCCGTTCTGCCATCTACCTGCTGAGGCCAGTCAAGTACGTTACTCACTATGTTTCTCTGTCTCTCTCTCTCTCTCCCTCTATTCTGGCCTGTTAGTATCAGGTTCTCCAAGCCCTCCTTCCTCATTGCATGTCCAAGGAACTTTAGTTGTCGCTTCCTGATGCTCAATATTAATTTTCTTTTCATTTCCATTCTTATCAACACCTCATCATTGCTCACATGCTTGATCCATGATATCCTCAGCATCCTTCTGTAGAACCACATTCCAGTTTTTTTTTTCATCTTTAACGATATTGTCCAGTGCCATATTGAAAAACTGACATCACATATCTTCTTTGTTTCTAGCGAAATTTTCCTGTCTCTTAATAGTCTACTCAACTTCTGGGACGCGTCCTTTGCACTTTCCGTCCTCTGTTAGAACACTTCGTACCTATTTAAGTTTTTGTACCTGTTTGATTTTAGTATCCCCCGCTGTATTTTGGGCTGCACTTTTTGCTGATGACCATGAATTCGGTTTTCTTGAAGTTTATTTGTAATCCTTTCTTGTCACTCTCTTCGGTTACCTTCTGTAGGAGGACTTGTAGTTTTCTTTCCGTGTCTGTTATCAGCACTGTATCATCTGCGTACCTTATTTTGTTCAAATTATGGCCTCCGATCACAAATCCTAGCATAACGTCTAGGGTTTTCAGAATAGTTTCGCGGTACAAGTTGGATAGATCCGGTGAAAAGACATAACCTTGTTAACACCGTGCTTAAAATCTAGCTAAGTTATCGCTGAAATTGTCTAATTTTTGATAATTGTCCAATTTTTGATAATTTTAATTATTTTTCATCAAACTTTGTAATAAAATCCTCCACTTCAGATAAACCCAGTAAAGATTAAATAAAAACTAATCGTAAGAAATTTGCCTGTGGTGCATGTAACTAATATACAGGGTGTCCATAAAGTCCGTGTGAACTTTAAAGTCATAAATCTTTAAAAAGTGCACACGAACTTCATGGACACAATGCATAATTAGTAGATTTGGTGATATCATAAATAATAAAATTGGCATTCATACATTTGTACATCATGCGTTGTGGTGCAGTGAATATCGGTTCGGAACGAGAAATCGGAGAGCCGAGTTCGAATTCCATTTGTATTACGGGCAAATACCCCTGGGAAAGGTATTAATCCATCTCTTCTTCCTCCTGCTATAGGCTAAATAGCAAAACAGATTTGGTTCTACAGCCTTACTGAGCAACCAGTCTACCGCAAAATATTTATAATTTTCTGCCCGGTCAGTAATGACGCTTTCGAGACATGAGAGCCCAAGCGTGTATCACGTTTAGAACTTGACTGACTGACTGACACCATCGTTACTTTGTTAGTGAGCTGCTCTCTAAATCAATAACAACAACAATAATAAAATTAAAGACCACAAGAACAGAATATGTTTTCTTATTGACATGGCAGTTCATGCAGTACTCTCTTCCTATGGAAATTGTCCTGTTTCTTAATACCTTACTCAACTTTTGGAATGCTTCCTTTGCCATGCCAATTCTCGGTGTCGAACTTTCCGTCTTCTGTTATAACGCTTCCCAAGTATTTAAATTTTTGTACGTGCTTGATTCTAGTATTCCCAACCTGTATTTGGCATTTTGGGCTCCCCTTTTTACTGATGACCATGCATTCGGTTTTCGTGCAGTTCATTTCTAGTCCTTTCTTGTTACTTTCTTCTACTACCTTCTGTAGGAGATTTTGCAGTTTCTTTTCTGTGTCTGCTATCAGCACTGTATCATCTGCGTACCTTAGGTTGTTTAAATTGTGGCCTCCGATGACAAATCCAGGCATAACTTCTAGGGTCCTCAAAATATTCTCGCTGTACAAGTTGAACAGATTCGGTGAAAAGAAACATCCTTGTCTTACGCCCCTTTCTATCTTTGTATATCTCCTCAATTTATTACCTGTCCGTATGTAAGCGCTTTACTGCCGGTAAAGGTTCTTGATTACTCTCAAGTCTTTCTCAAATATACCCAGGCTGCCGAGCATCTCCATCAGTCCTTTGTGGTGTATTTTGTCAAACGCCTTCGCATAATCAATAAAGCACAGGTATAAGTCATTCTTCATTTGTATTGCTCTTTTGGAAAGCATCCTAATTATAAATATGGCATTCCTTGTTCCCGTGTCTTTAATGAAACCACACTGTTCTTGTCTTATCTCTGGCCTGATTCTGCTTCTTGCTCTATTCATCAGGATTCGGAAGATCAGTTTTGTTCTCTGTCCGTTCTTCAATATGGCAGTGAATGCTGGACAATACCATCAAAGATGAAGGAAAAACTTGAAGCAACTGAACTGTGGTTCTACAGAAGGATGCTGCGAATATCATGGATCGAGCATGTGAGCAATGATGAGGTCTTGGAAAAGATGGAAACGAAAAGGAAATTAATACTGAGCATCAGGAAGAGACAACTGAAGTTCCTGGGACACGCAATGAAGGAGGAGGGCTTGGAGCCCTCGGACCGACTGAAAAAGGTTCAGATAGTCTCAGTGAAGTGGTCTCAGGGAGCACATGGCTTAAAGAAACACAAATATATTGTACACACAAATACAACTCACGAAAGTATTTATCAATGTAAAATGCAGGTTGTCTGAAGTACAAAAAATAATCAGTGGAACAAGTCAAGATGCAATTTCTGACCTTATACAACAAAAATTTAAAATAATAATAATAATAATTATAATAATAATTATAATAATTATAATAATTATAATAAAATAATAATCTTGGAAAACTGCTACAATGCAAAGAAAAATTTTAGGACTGCCTGGATACATTATTGTAAGGCATTCGATAGTGTACCACATTCCTGGATCTTAAAGATTTTAAATATATACAAAGTATCACTCGTCATCATCAATTTCATCAAACATTGTATGTCGATATGGAAACAATCCTTTACCTCAATCATATAAGTATGTTTGGTGACATAAACATCCAAAGAGGTATATTTCAAGGTAACTCTTTGTCTCATTTAGTATTTTGCATATCATTAATAGCATTAACCAGTCAACTTAACAAGACAGAATGTGGTTATAAAATAGCTCAAAAGAAAATAAGCCATCAATTTTACATGGATGACTTAAAGTTGAATGATAATGAGCTGGAAGGTCTTCTGCAAACTGTAAAATGCTTCAGTAAAGAAATTGGAATGAAATTCAATTTGAACAAATGTGCTAAAGCTACAGTTTCACGTGGATCGCTACAACAAACATCCTTAATTAGCTTATACCCTGCTGTAACAATAAAGGTTTTCAAGCCAGAAGCTTATAAATACCGAGGTGTAAATGAGAGTGAAAGAATTCACAATAAAAAATAAAAGAAATAGTGCGTAAAGAGTACTATAGAAGTCTACGACTGATATTGATAACTGAATTGAATTCTTAGAACAGAATTATGGCCATTAATAGCCTTGCCATCCCAGTTGTCCAATATAGTTTCAACATCTTGAACTGGACTCTAAACGACATCAGGCGAATGGATTCTAAAACAAGAAAGCTTCTTTCTGAGCATAAGATGCATCATCTAAAGGCCGATGTAGACCGTCTATACGTACCCCGTAAAGAAGGTGAAATAAGACTTATTCAGCTAGAATTGTCATACAACTATTGGCTTACTAACATACATAGAAACAACAAAGGACTGGATGATACAATTAGTTAAACAACATGAAAACAGAAAGAAAAAATATTCAATAATGAAAGAAAGCATTAAATACAAGATTTACTTTTAGTAGATTCTGCAAGAAAGCAAAACAGAAGCCAAGAACCAACAATTGCGGGAAAAATATGAAAAAGAAAGCCAAGGATAAAGCTCTTGAAACCTCTGCATGGCCAAGAACGTGATAATAAATCCAATGTTGATAAAGTGAATACTCATCGAAAGTTATGTGCATGTAGATTAAAATCTGAAACTGAAGGGTTTATTCTTGCAGCGCAAGACCAAAATCTTCTCACTAGGAACTTTCAGTCAAATATCATACATAATAATGTGGATCCAAAATGCAGGTTCTGTGATAAATACCAAGAAACAATAGACCATCTAATTTCAGGTTGTCCTGTACTTGCCTCAAATCAATATAAAAATCGTCACGATAGAATGGAGCAATATTTACACAATTTTACATATTTAAAATATTTATTTATTTTCACATATTTACACAATGTGCAAAACTATGGAAAATATGTAAAAAAAAATTCGGGTAAGAACATCACCGAACATCGTTGACAGAAATGTGACCATTCTATGAGATTAAGTCATCTACACAGACAGAAAAATTGAAGCAAATAAGCCGGACATTATTGTTAAAAACCAAAAAGAAGAAACTTGTCTATTAATTGATATGGCTTGTCCAGCGGATTGTAACATGGCAACCAAGGAATAGCAAAAACTGTCAAAATATAAAGACCTGGAAATTGAAATAGAAAAAAATGTGGAAAGTGAAAACAATATCGTACTAGTGATAGTAAGGTGCACTTGGAATGATAAAAAATAGAACAAAACAACACATTGAAAGAATCCCTGGAAACTCCAGCTTAAGAAATATACAAAAAATGTCTTGTTAAGGACAGCCAAACACTAAGGAGAACTTTGTGTGTGTAAAGCTAGGGATGTTAGGGAGATATGAAAAAATATGAAATGGAGCCATAACAACACACCAAGATCTGCCTTGGTTCTTTCCACAGTCTTGGTAGGTAGCCCGACAATAGCAGAAATTAAATTATGATGAGAAGTCACATCCCTTGTTCCCTGTTTAGGATGTGGTTTCCGGCTTTCTCATTTCCAATCTTTTCACTTTTCCTTATTTCTTTTTTCAATTCGAGTAGATATACTGAACTATCGCCCGGTTCACACTCCACCCAAGTCTATTGAACAGGTGTAGAGGCTCATCTCTTGTTCCCTGTTTAGGATGTGGTTTCTGGCTTTCTCTTTTCCAATCTTTTCATATTCCTTATTTTTTTATTCAATTGGAGTAGATAGACTGAACTATCGCCCGGTTCACACTCCACCCACGTCTATTGAACAGGTGTAGACGCTCATCCCTTGTTCCCTGATTAGGATGTGGTTTCCGGCTTTCTCTTGTCCAATCTTTTCGCTCTTACGTAGCCCCCTGCTCACCAGTGGCCTTACCGCCTTGCCGGGGAGATATGATTAAAATAAAAATTTTTAAAAAAATGGCATAAAAGTAATAATTTTTAACATTTCAAAACAGTGATACTTCAAATAAATTCTAAACTTTAATAACCGAATGTTTTTTTTTATTAAATATTTTTAATAATTAATTTCGTTAAAAAGACTAGTAATGGTAATAACAAAAATAACATTTTCAATGGTAATAACAAAAATAACATTTTCAATGGTAATAACAAAAATAACATTTTCAACGGGGTTAACAGGAGCATTTGCAACAACGATGAAAAGTAAATAAATAAAATTAACCATTTCTTTTTCATAATCATTAATATTTTATGTTTTATTTAAGCTTAATTTTCTAGTTTAATTGATTATGTTGAATAACTTCCTTTTCTAATGTTTTTCCACGTTCTTCTTTTTTAATTCCAATCGTCTGTCTGTCTGTCTGTCTGTCTGTCTGTCTCTATCTATCTATCTATCTATCTATCTATCTATCTATCTATCTATCTCAGCCTCATCATTTTCTATCTATCTATCTATCTATCTATCTATCTATCTATCTATCTATCTATGCCATTCTTTTCTTTTATTTTATCCTGTTCTATCTATCTATCTATCTATCTATCTATCTATCTATCTATCTATCTATCTATCTATCTGAATCTGTTCATATCTATCTATCTATCTGAATCTGTTCATATCTATCTATCTATCTATCTATCTATCTATCTATCTATCTATCTATCTATCTATCTATCTCAGCCTCATCATTCTCTATCTATCTATCTATCTATCTATCTATCTATCTATCTATCTATCTATCTCGGCCAGTCTCTTCTATCTATCTATCTATCTATCTATCTATCTATCTATCTATCTATCTATCTATGCCATTCTCTTTTATTTTATCCTGTTCTATCTATCTATCTATCTATCTATCTATCTATCTATCTATCTATCTGAATCTGTTCATATCTATCTATCTATCTGAATCTGTTCATATCTATCTATCTATCTATCTATCTATCTATCTATCTATCTATCTCGGCAAGTCTCTTTCATTTCATCCTGTTCTATCTATCTATCTATCTATCTATCTATCTATCTATCTATCTATCTATCTATCTATCTATCTCGGCCAGTCTCTTTTATTTCATCCTGTTCTATCTATCTATCTATCTATCTATCTATCTATCTATCTATCTATCTATCTATCTGAATCTGTTCTATCTATCTATCTATCTATCTATCTATCTATCTATCTATCTATCTATCTATCTATCTATCTATCTATCTGAATCTGTTCATATCTATCTATCTATCTGAATCTGTTCATATCTATCTATCTGTCTATCTATCTATCTATCTATCTATCTATCTATCTATCTATCTATCTATCTATCTATATTTATTTCCTTTTTTCTTTCGAGAAGTACAACTTCGCACAACAAACTCGAGGTGCAAATCGTTCAGGGGAGTGAATAACTGCTACGTTATGAGGTCGCCAACGATCCCCTACAGGCTTCGGGTCTCTGTCTGTGAAAGACCTTTATCCAAACTACCGGGAAACATTGAGTGGAGCCGTGCATCGCTCGTGGGAGCAATATGAGAACTAAAAGTCAAATCAAAATTCAAGTATGGCTCTTCCAGTGGATAAACACGGAGACCGTCCCTCAGGAGGAAAACTGTCAAAGAAACAAATTCCTACATAAATAATGAATCACAGGTCCCCACAACCGGGATAATCTCAATGATGGCCCCGCAAATTCTCTAACTAGATCAATAATCATTCATTTAATGAAAGTAGTTAAAATGGTCTCGTAAGAAGTACAATTCGTTATGACTGCATTCTATGAAGCGTTGCACAAACTACAGAGAAAAAATCACTCGCCATATAGCATTTGGCGGGAAAAGAGTGGACAAGCGATTAGAAAGTGCATTGAGGAAAATAAACTGGCCAGTTTTAGAAGGTACATCGCTGAAATTAAAGAAATAAATAGGAATTGCAACTGAAATAGATGAATCAACAGAACATGAAAGGGAACCAGAAATGGACATAAAATGTCCCAACATCACTTAAACTGGAGATCGTAAAGAAAAAAAAAACTGAGATACACACCAATGTCTGTGAAGATAATCCTAAGATTTTAGAAGAGTTGAAATGACGTGATCTTAGACGCTCATAAGATGACAATAAAACGAATCCAAAAGACCGAATTAATTTACGCAAAACAAGAATAGTACACAAGAAGCCAAGGAAGAAATTCTGAGTCATATGTCAGACACAAAATATTGAAATGAAGGAACGAGAAAAAAACCCACAAAATTACACCCAACAAACCATAACCTCAAACGGATTAAACGCTACTATGCAGCACCGAAGTTAATTCTGGAATAAGTAAACCCACATCATAAGTGTCATGGTGGCATCACTCATTCCACGAATTGAACTCTTCCTTCTACTACATATTATGCTTACGGCATATCACGTTGAATACACCGGTTCTCGTTTGATCACCGAAGTTAAGCAACGTGAGTTTGGTCTGTACCTAGATGGGTGACCGCTTGGGAATATCAGGCGCTGTAAGCGTTCATTAACGGATGTGTGTTGTGGTGCAATGGATTCGGCTTGGAAAGAGAAATCGGTGAGCCGAGTTCAAATTCCAGTTGGGAAAGGTATTAATCCGTCACTTCCCTCCAGTTATAGGTTAAGTAACAGGATGAGGCAACCCATCTAGTGTTGGTGTCACAATAAAAACACTCTTGGTAGCCCCGGCGAAGCATCAAGTATTCAGCTATTTGGCAAGATCATGAATTTTGCTATAAACTGCGCCAGGGTTCCAAATGCACAGGGAATACTGGAGAGGTGTAGTGATTTCTATCTCGGCCAAGGCCGCGGGTGGAGAACTACATATAATTCCCCTCACAAGAGGTGGTAGCAGATAAGCAGAAGAGAGAGATACGCATAGACAGAGTGAGATAGCCAACACTGCTACCGTGACTACCATTGCGAGTCCCAGTTCTAATATTACTATCTAACCTGTTCTACAAACAGAGTTCCAAGTATTTTTATTTTGCTGTGTTTAATATAGGTATCGTTATTTCCTATTTTGGTTGTTGTTGTTGTTGTTGTTTTTGTTGTTGTTGTTGTACTATTTCTTGCTGGACTCTTAACCGGGTCCACGACAATAAGTATCAAGAAAGCAATATATGGATCAGCAAACAAAAGAATGGAACATCAAATTAAAGAAAAGTCTCACAGACACCTTGTGTAATATAGCAATCTAGCCCCCACCAGAAGAAGGTTGATGCAATCGATGATATTTCCCGTCGATGAAGGGGTCAGCGAACGACAAGACAGGTGTTTGAGAAATACATCCTGTCGGCGTCTGGAGCGGATGTCGCAGGGTTATGAGTCGGGCTCGTTTGACCTTATTTCCGACAGCGGCGGAAATGACTACGGAAGTAAACAAAACAGGTGTCTCTTGGAATTACGTGGGCGTTGCGTAGGAGAGACAAAACCGGAAGGAAAAGTTCCGGTTCTAGAAGACTATAAAAAGAAATCGACACACAGATTCGCCAGCAGAGAACGGCCAGTGGAAGCAGAGAGACAACACAGGCAAGACTTACACTCCTGTCGACTCATTCTATGTGCGCTCTCACTCTTCCATTCTCTGTTCCACACAGGCTCGTCGTCAGGAATAGAAATATAATCTTATATTTTTATATATGCGTGTTCTCGTTGTTTGTCGTCGTACAGTGATATATAACACTTGGAAAAGAAAGCAAAGAAAGAAACTGAACAACTTAGAAGGCAATTATCTCTATTCGATAAAAAAAAACAAGAGAAACAAGTGAAAAGATTAGAAAACGTAAAAGTGTCAAAAGAATATATAAAATCAGGGATGAAAACGAAGTTCTATCAGTTAAAGAATTATTAAAGCAAACAATAATCAATTATCTTACTAAATTTCCGGATTCGTTAACCAAATGAATTGCCTTACTTATACAGATGGTGACACAAATGTCCCAGGAAAATTAGAGACCAATCACATGTTTTCCCACTGCTTAAATACTGTTGACATATTTTCTGACAAAACAGATTCATTCCTTTTTAGAAAACAAAACAAAAAAAAACGACATCCTACCTCTTGAACAAAAGAGTGTCAAAACGGCTCTTATAGATGTAAAATCTAATTGTTAATAGGAAGAACTTGGAAAACTGCTTCAATACAAAGAAAAAATCTCAGTAGTGTCTGGATAGATTACCGGAAGGCATTCTATATTAGACCCCTTTTCTGGATATTAAAGTCTTTAAATATAAACAAGGTATCACCTGTCATCATCAATTTCATCAAACAATTTTTGTCGATATGGAAAACAATACTTCACCTCAGTCATATAAATGGAATCTATAAGTCTGATGAAATAAACATCATCAGAGTTGATTTCAAGGTGACTCTCCCTTACTTAGGGATGTGCGTTGTGGCGCAGTGGATATCGGCTCGGAATGAGAAATCGGGGAACCGAGTTCGAATTCCAGTTGAATTCCTCGCATTCACTTACGCGCAAATACCCTTGGGAAAGGTATTAATCCGTCTATTCCTTCCAGTTATGGGTTAAATAACAGGACAGATTGGGTTCTATAGCCTTGGTCGGCAACCAGTCTACCGCAGAAAGCAATGACAACCTACTGCGGGATAATGTTCTGCCCAGTCAGTCATGTCTCCCTTTGGAGACATGATCGCCCAAAGCGTGTATCGCGCATGGTACTTAACTGACTGACTCCCTTACTATTTTGTATATATCTAATAGAATTAACTGGCAAACTTAGCAAAACGGAATATGACTGAAAGATATCTAAAAAATAAATAAATAAAGATATAAATAAATAAGCCATCTATTTTACATGGATTACTTAAATTAATGGAATGAAAGAGAGATAGAAGGTCCCCTGAAAACCGTAAAATATTTTACTGGTGATATTCGAATGGAATTCGCTTTTGGATAAATGTGCTAAAGGCACAATTTTAAGGGGATCATGACAACAAACCACTTCTATTAGCTTAGACCCTCGTGTTACAATCAAAGATTTAGAAAAAGAAGCTTATAAGTACATCTGACTAAATGATGGTAAAGGAATTCATCATAAAATAATGGAATAAATAGTGATAAATGTACTTAAAAAGGTTGCGACTGATATTAAAAACTGAATTGAATTCTAAAAACAGAATTATGACCATTAATAGCTTCGCTATCTCTATATATAGTTTCAACATCTTGAACTAGACTCTTTAATGACATCAAACGAATGAATTCTAAAACAAGAAAACTTCTTTCTTAGCATAACGTGCATTATTCAAAGATTGATTCAGACCGTCTATACATATTCCGTAAAGATGGTGGAAGAGGTCTTATTCAGCTAGAATTGTCATACAAGGCAACAACTATTGGCTTACGAACAGACATGGAAGCAACAATGGATTGGATGATACAATTAGTCTAACAATAGGAAAGAAAAAAAACAATGATGAAAGAAGGTTGTAAATACAAACGAGATTTACATTCAGTAGATTCTATAGAAAACTAAAACAGAACCCAAGAACAAACAACTGCAGCAGAAATTTGAAAAAAAAATGCCAAGGAAAAAGCTCGTGAATAAATGAAACAATGCTGAAAAAACAAACTTCTGCATGGCGAATATTCAGTACGTAAAGCCGATTTTAATAAAGCCGATTTTCTTATAGTTAACAATCATTATTGGTTACGAGTATTTGCATTAAAGGCCGAAAAGGAATGACTTCTTCTAGTATCGCAAGACCAGTTTTTTTTATGTGGAAAATCATATAAAACTCATTATATCTAATCTAAACTTATCTATAAATAGAACTTTAATGTGTGTGTGTGTGTGTCTGTTTGTGTGTGTGTGTGTGTCCATTACCTATAGACTCCGAAACGGCTAAACCGATTTTCTTGAAAATTTACACAGTTGTACCATAAGCTTCAGCAAGTGTTCTTGGCTAGGTTTGTGTCGAGGTACCACCGATAAATATCGAAAATCGATAATCGAAAAAATCGGGTTATAGAAGGAGTGGTCCGATTTTAATCAAATTTGATACACTCATGAACTAAGACATAAAAAACGATATTCAGACGTTTCAAGGTTGCAGTTCTTACAATAGTGCAGAAAATCGATAATATATATATATATATATATATATATATATATATATATATATATATATATAAGGTAAGATGTTTGTGTGTGTGTGTCTGTTTATCTGCCTGTATGTCTGTATTTTTTCAGCCCTTTTATTTTAGTTTTTGCCTCGGGTATGGCTCTAAGTAGGTATAATTGTAGTTCTTAGTCTCAGCCATGATACCATTTACTCAGAGGACTTATTTAGCCTTCGACGAAAAAACATTTATTTGATATCGATACCAGGAAATCAAAATTTGACTTACATTCATTCATTTTTCTTTCAGTCTACGGTTTCGCTTTAACTGGAAACAACTATTCCTTTTTAGTCTTTCGTTCCAACGTCCAAAGAGTCTGAGCTCCAGGACCATGGATTAGTTTTAAAGCTTCATTACACCCGAGCAACGCCGGGCTATACTGCTAGTCATATATAATAGTATGGAGCCAAAATGTAGTTTCCGTAATAAATGTCAGGAAACTATAGACCATATAATCTTAGAAGTTCCTGTACTGGCTCCAAATTAATATAAATATCTTCATGATAGAGTGGGGCAATATTTACACCGGACAATGGGGAAAAAAATTTGGAAAAGGTGTAAACAAACTCTGGTATAAACATCACCCAGCACGGGTTACATAAATAGAAGAGATCTAAATTCTATTGGAATGGTTTACATCTTTAGAGACGGTAATATTGAAATTAAAAAGCTGGACCTAATTATCCAAAAACGAAAGAAAATTGCCTACTAATTGATATACAAAACTATTGAAGTATGAAGACCTAAAAATTGAAATAGAAATAAAAATGTGATAATTGAAAACAAGAATATTTGCAGGTTCGCTTAGAATGATAAAAGAAGAAAGAAAACAACAAGACACTGAAAAATACCTGGAAATCTCAGCTTAAGAGAAATACAAAATACAAAAAACTTCTTCTTCTTCTAAGTGCCCTGTCCCTTGAGGACGTAGGTGATCATGGCTTTCCACGTTTCTCCATCCCTGGGGACTCTGAGCACGCCTTCTCCTGTTACACCGTGCAATCCTCGTTCTGTCATGCACTTGATTAGGTCCTTCAAATATGTTATCCGTTGCTTTCCCCTGTCTCTTCTTTTCCCTCTTCTTTTCCCTGTTAGTATCAGGTTCTCCAGGCCCTCCTTTCTCATTGCATGTCCCAGGAACTGCAGCTATCTCTTTCTGATGCTCAGTATTAATTTCCTTTTTGTTTCCATCATTTCCAAGACCTCATCATTGCTCACATGCTCGATCCATGATATTCGCAGCATCCTTCTGTAGAACCACAGTTCAGTTGCTTCAAGTTTTTCCTTCATCTTTGATGGTATTGTCCAGTATTCGCTGCCATATTGAAGAACGGACAGATAACAAAACTGATCTTCCGAATCCTGATGAATAGAGCAAGAAGCAGAATCAGGCCAGAGATAAGACAAGAACAGTGTGGTTTCATTAAAGACACGGGAACAAGGAACGCCATATTTGTAATTAGGATGCTTTCCAAAAGAGCAATACAAATGAAGATTGACTTATACCTGTGCTTTATTGATTATGCGAAGGCGTTTGACAAAATACACCACAAAGACCTCATCATTGCTCACGTGCTCGATCCATGAGATTCGCAGCATTAGCTACACCATTTTTTGCCTTAGGTCTTCTCGCATTAGACTGATCATAGTAGAAATCAAATTATATTAATGATGATGATGATGATGATGATGATGATGATGATAATAATAATAATAATAATAATAATAATAATAATATTTAATATAATATTTACATTGGACAATGTGCAAACATTATGGAAAAGCTGTAAACAAACACTGGTATGAACATCATCCAGCACCGGTTACAGAAATAGAAGATGTAACCATTCTATGGGATTACACCATCTACACAGACAGAAAAATTGAAGCAAACAGGCCAGACATTATTGTTAAAAACCAGAAGGAGAAAACTTGTCTATTAATTGATATGGCTTGTCCAGCGGATTGTAACATAGCAATCAAGGAATTTGAAAAACTGTCAAAATATAAAGACCTGGAAATTGAAATAGAAAAAATGTGGAAATTGAAAACAAGAGTTGTGCCAGTGATAGTAGGTGCACTTGGAATGATAAAAAATGGAACAAAACAACACATTGAAAGAATCCCTGGAAACCCCAGCTTAAGAGACATACAAAAAATTGTCTTATTACGTACAGCCCACACACTAAGGAAAACGTTATCTATGTAATGCTGGGGATGATAGGGAAGATAGAAAAACATGAAATGGGGTCATAACAACACGCCACTACCTGCCCTAGGTCTCCCCGCAGACTTGGTTGGTAGTGAGACCAAAGCAGAAATCGAAATATGATGAAAAATGACATAATAATAATAAAGAGTGCCAGCGTTGTTTCTTCAGTTCAAGAGTCAATAATAATAACTCTTGAACAGATGAAACAACGCTGGCAAGACAAACCTCTGCATGCCCAATATCCAGAACGTGCCAATAAATCCAATGTTGATAAAGTTAATACTCATCGATGGCTACGTGCATCTGGATTAAAGCCTGAGACTGAAGGCTTTATTCTTGCAGCGCAAGACCAAAGACTTTTTACTAGAAACTTTCAGGCAAATATTATACATAATAATATGGATCCAAAATGCAGGTTTTGTGATAAACACCAAGAAACAATAAACCATCTAATCGCAGGCTGTTCTGTACTTGCTCAAAATGAATATAAAAATCACCACGATAGGGTGGGGCAATATTTGCATTGGGCAATGTGCAGGCACTATCGAAAATCTGTAAACAAACATTGGTATGTATATAATCCAGTACCGGTTACAGAAATAGAAGATGTCACCATTCTATGGGATTACACCATCTACACAGACAAAAAAATTGAAGCAAATAGGCCGGACATTATTGTTAAAAACTAGAAAAAAAACTTGTCTATTTATTGATATGGCTTGTCCAGCTGATTGTAACATCGGAACCAAGGAATTTGAAAAACTGTCAAAATATAAAGACCTGGAAATTGAAATAGAAAAATGTTGAAATTGAAAACAAGAGTTGTGCCAATGATAATAGGCGCACTTGGAATGATAAAAATGGAACAAAATAGAACATTGAAAGAATCCCTGGAAACCCCAGGTATAAAAAAAATTGTCTTATTAAGTACAGCCCACACACTAAGAACTTTGTCTATGTAACGCTAGGGTTGATGGGGAAGATAGAAAAACATGAAATGGAGCCATAACAACATGCCACGACCTGCCTTAGGTCTTCCGGCAGACTTAGTTGGTAGTGCGACCATAGCAGAAATCTAAATATGATGAAAAATGACATAATAACAATTTTTTTAAAACCTCTGATAATTTTTCCTAAAAACAAAAACTATAACAAAACAACAGGAAAAAAATACGATGAAAACCAGTTTGATACAATTTCTACGATATTATTTCTTAGAAAGAATACGTATTTATTTATTTTTTAAGTATTATTTATTTATTTATTTATTTGATAAGCCTATTTTTCGAAGACTTTAATAAAAAAATAACTGAATATACAGTTATCATTTTTAAATTTCCCAGCAGTAATAAACTAAAACTTATGTCAACTTTTTCTTTTCCATTAATTAATTTTTTTTCTTAACAATTATTTTTGTTACAAGGACTAGTGATGGTAGGAAATTTTTTTAACAAAATAATCTAGTGTAGTGATGCTTTGTTTCGTTGAGCGGCAGTTACGTCCAAATTGGTTTTTTTTTTTAACGAGCGTCTTTCTCTTTGAATTCCCATCGCGTCTCTGTCAACCGTCGCCTGGCAACCCATTTAGGAGAAGGAAAACTCCGAACAACAACCCGCAACTCAAGGTGTTAATCGTGCCGAGGAGTGAATAGCTAATGCGTTATGAGGTCACAAACGAACCCCTACAGATTTCGGAACCCTGTTTGTAAAAAAACCGTTACCTAACGTGCCGGGCAACTTTGGGTGGACATTTGAACCCGTGCGTCATTCGTGAAAAAATGTGAGAATTACAAATAGAAATAAAAAATCCAGAATTGTTCTTCCAGTGGATAAACAGGGAGCCCGTCTTTCAGGAGGGAACCTACCTGAGGTCGAAAAACCTGCCATCGGAATAAATCCTACAAAAAGAATGAATCTTCAGGTCCCCACAACCAGGATAATCCTGATGATGGCCCTGAAAATTCTCCAGCTAGATCTATAACCGTATATTTAAAGAAAGAAAAAAATAAAATGGTTTCGTGAGGAGTACAAAGGCGTTATGACTGCATTTCATGAAGCGTTACTCAAACCTCAAGAAACATCACTCGCCAAACATATGACATTTGACGAGAAAAGGTTGAACAAACAAATAGAAAGTACGTTGACGAAAATAAATTAGCCAATGTACGAAGGTACATCATGCGAAATAACCGACTGACTGAGGCTGAAATTAATGAGATAAAAAGAATTGCAACCAGAATAGACGAATCAACAAAATATGAAAGGGAACCGGAATCAGAAATAAAAAGTAGTAACATCACACAAACCTAAAGAACATAACAAAGAAGTAGATTGGATTGTGCAAGAGATAGAACGAATCAAAAATAAACCAGAACAAACATGGGCTGAAATCACTGAAGAGGATGTTAAATTTGCACTAAAAAAAGCACACAATTAGAAATTTCCAGGAATAGATAAAATTCCTAATTTTTGGATATATTTAAATACAGCACATATAAAACTAGCCAAAGAACTTCAAAAAATGGTTAACGATCCCACTAAAATTCCTGCATGGATGACCAAAGGAATTACGTTTCTTCTACCCAAGTAAAGTAATGCAAACAACTCGAAAAAATACAGACTAATTACATGCCTTCCGACAACATACAAACTATTAATATCTATTTTAACAAAACAGACATATTTCTTTTTGGAAAAAAATGACATGTTACCGCTTGAACAAAAAGGGTGCAAACGTGGCTGTTACGGATGTAAAGACCAATTACTTATTAATAGGATGATCTTAGTAAACTGCTTCAAGGCAAAGTAAAATCTTAGTACTGCTTGGATAGATTATCGTAAGGCACATTCCTGGATCTTGAAGACATTAAATATGTACAAAGTATATGATAGGGGAGATAGAAAAAACATGAAATGGAACCATAACAACACACCACGATCTGCCTTAGGTCATCTGCACACTTGGCAGGTAGTGCGACCAAAGCAGAAATCGAAATATGATGAAAAATGACAGCATAATAATAATAATAATAATA
>JBBBDQ010002048.1:0-67409 GCA_037127315.1 Ascarosepion bandense | reverse complement strand
TATATATATATATATATTGATTAATTGATGGATTGATTGTTTAATACTTAGTTTTTGACATAATATGGTTAGACCAGTACACATTTCTATTGAAAGTGCTCAATACAATTATATTGTAGAACTTTTGAATATTTTTCATTTTTAAACGAGTTATTTCGCTACCCATGTTTCTACCATGAATGGTGTCTTCAGGCGATTTTTAATAACATTTTTAAAATTATTAAAATAGTATTATTATTATTTAAAAATAAGTTATTAAAAATCGCCTGAAGGCACCACTTATAGTAGAAACCTGGGTTGCGAAATAAGTCGTTTAAAAATGGAAAATATATATAGTCATTCGCATCAGGGTGAGAGCGTAATCATTCGCATGGGTGTATATATATATATATATATATATATATATATATACACATATATATATATATACACAGATATATATATATATATATATATACACACACATATATATATATATACACACACACACACACATGTATATATATATATATACACACACATATATATATATATATACACACACCTGACGAGCCGTTGTGCGAAACCGCGGTCGGTCTTGGCGATCTTGCTATTTTGTTAGTATACACACACATATATATATATATATATACACACACATATATATATATATATATATATATACACACACCCATGCGGATGATTACATATATATATATATATATTATATATATATGTCATCCGCAGACAGATCTGTTTCGCCGTATCACGGCTCATCAGTACGGTTAGACTCCGATTGCTTTCTTACCCGAGAATGAAACCAGACCGAAATGGCGTCAGTCGGCGACTCTACCTCTGGGCTATGGGCGTTCGGTGGAATAGTCATACGCAGGCAGATCTGTTTTACTGTATCACAGCTCACCAGTACGGTTAAACATCCGATTGCTTTTTACCCAGGATTGAAAGCCGACCGAATTGGCGTCAGTCGGCGATTCTGCCTCTGAGCTATGGGCGCTCGGTCCGTCGGATTTTAAACCTGCCAGACGCCTTAATTTTCTTTTTTAAAACCGCCAATCACGCACAGATATGATTTTGATTATGGTCGTGAAGTATTATGCGAAAACGACGACACTTTTCGATTTATAGGTAAGAAATTGCGAAAACTGCCCGCTTCAGGTTTAGATTAAATGTTTTCCATCCCTTAGGCTGATTATCAACGGAGGCGCGTGAGCACAGTCAGCGCTGCTCCTTAGAATTTAGACGGAGGGAGAAGAAGGTTCATATTCTTACCAATGTTATGTCAGTTTCACTAACTGGTTAGGAAAATGGAACTCCGCACGCCGGTTACTTATTATCTGGCCGCAACCAGTAACATTTTTTTTTTTATAAGCGTTTCACTCCGAGCAAGGCATGTCACTGCCACTACTGCGCAGGGGGCTACGTAGAGTGGAGAAAGGCTGATTAAATATAGGAAATGTCAGAGGGTGGGTGATAGGCGGGTAAGGATACCGAGAATGAGAGTTGGGTAGATGAGAGTGTTCTGAGAATAGTTGGGAGTTAGTGTGATAGTAGGTGTCTATTGACCCTACATTTAAACACCTGGAGATTGTAACTGTCGGGAAAGCAGAGTTGTGGAAGGGAGTTCAACAGGCGGGAAGCGCGAGAAAAGAAGCTGTTGGAGTAGAATTTACGGTTACATCTTATCTGTTTAACTGTAAAAGGGTGGGACCTAGTTGCTAATCTAGTATCTCGTGTAAATTCGTGCTTAGGCGGCACCAGTGAACTAAGCTCATCGGAGCAGTAGCCATGAAAGTACTTGCCATGTCCGTCAATATAATGCATAAACATTCACATTTCGAAACTGCCACTTCCGAGTTATTCTAAACCTATTCTGCAGAATATGGAATCTATTCAGCAAATTCACAAGTACATTCTTCATTTCACGGATTTCCAAATTCTCTTTGATTTCATTTAAATTCGGAATCTGAATTAACAAGCATTGATTCTTCGGGTAACGTGCACTGGCTTTATTGAAATCGAACGGAATTAGCGTTATTTTTGGCCAGCACCCATTTCTATCAAGTGTTTAATTTTGGTTAAATAGCAAAGGGGCAATGCACGATAATGAGGGCTAATTAGTTGAACTGATTAAACAGAACGATCAATTGTGGAGTTGTCCCTTCGGCTAATAAAATAATAACATTAACATTCGCACCAATTAAATAATGTATGCACAATCTACCGTGTCCCTTCAGGACGTAGGCGGTCATGGACTTCCATTTGCCCCTGTCCCTTGTCGCTCTTAATAATTTTCTACTTGGTATCTCTACCAAACCCCACTACGCTATTCCTTTGCACAAGCCCATCAAGTATGTCTCGTGCTGCTTTCTCCTGTCTCTCTTTCCTAATATCCCTCTTGTGAGTATTAGATTCTCCAAGAACTCCTTCCTCATTCTTCTTATTCTTTATGTGCGATGCCCCTTCAGGACGTAGGCAATCATGGACTTCTACTTGCCCTTATCTCTTGTCATTCCTATCATTTCTTCTCTTGATATTTCTTCCAAACCCTCACCCGCCATCCATTTGCTCAAATCCATCAAGTGTCTCACTTTCCCTGTCTCTCCTTCACTCTATCCGTCCTGTGAGTATCAGATTCCATTTCTCGTTCCGTGTCCCAGGAACCTTATTTGTCTCTTTTCCTCTCCAACACCTTATAGTTGCTCACTTGCTCGGTAGACGTCGATAAACGGGGATCGATTTTAAGACACTACCTTTTTTAAACCGAAAAGATTTCCTTAGAACTCAAAATTGAAGGATGTGACAATGAATGATATCGTTGGTTATTTCTGAATGTTCCATTATATTAGCTAATTAATTAAATACTAGCAGTATAGCCCGGCGTTGCTCGGATGTAATGAAAGCTTTAAAACTAATCCATGGTCCTGGAGCTCAGACTCTTTGGACGTTGGCACGAAGAACTAAAAAGCAATAGTTGTTTCCAGTTAAAGCGAAACTGTAGACTGAAAGTAAAATCAATGGATGTAAGTCAAATTTTCATTTCCTGGTATCGATATCAAATAAGTTTTTTCGTCTTAAACTGAATTTTGAAGGCTAAATAAATCCTCTGAGTAAATGGTATCATGGCTGAGACTAAGAACTACAATTATACCTACTTAGAGCCAAACCCGGAGCAAAAACTAAAATAAAAGAGCTGAAAAAATACAGACATACAGGCAGATAAACAGACACACACACAAACATCTTGCCTTTTATATATATATATATATATATATATATATATATATATATATGTATATAAAATCGAGAATATATATATATGTATATATATATATATATATATATAATCGAGAATGTATATATATATATATATATATATATATATATATATATATATATTCTCGATTATATATATATATATATATATATTATCGGTTTTCTGCACTATTGTAAGAACTGCAACCTTGAAACTTCCTGATTATCGTTTTGTCTTTGTCTATGAGTGTATCAAATTTGATTAAAATCTGACCACTCCTTCTACAACCCGATTTTTCGATTATCGATTTTCGATATTTATTGGGGGTACCTCGACACAAAACCTAGCTAAGAATACTCGCAGACGCTTATAATACAACTGTGTAAACTTTCAAGAAAATCGGTTCAGCCGTTTCGGAGTCTAAAGATAACGGACACACACACACACACAAACACACACACAGAGACAAAGTTCCATTTATAAATAAGTTTAGATAAATCATATTTTGGGGGTTAATAGCAGGTATCATTGAGTGGTAACTCATCAAAGAAACAAACCACTCCATTTACCAAGAAGGGCCACCTCGAGGTGGTGTCATGGTTAGCAAGCTTGTCCCGCTTGTTCCGTGAAGGAGAGCAGCAGCAAACATCTCCAATATATTTCTCAGAAAATTCTGGCGGGTTTTAGAAAATAAAGAAAAGGAAGCTGGCGAGAGCTATGAATACCTATGTCTTGACAGTATAAAAACATCATTGAAGTCAGAAACATGGGAGATGTAACTGCATCCCTCGTCAACACTTTTCCAAGGAAATCAAGGCAAGACTTAGAATGAAAGGAAGCTGCAGTATGGAATGATCAGCTAAAATTTTATAGTCATAAAATGGAAGCTGTCGAGAGTTATGATTGCCAAAGTCCTAACAGGAGATAGATATCCTTAAAGTCAAAAGTGTAGAGAGGGAAACAGCAACCCTCTTCATTATCTTTCTCAGAAAATCATTGCGAGTCTTATATATATTTTTTTAATCGTATCACCCCGAGCAAGGCGGTAACGCCACTGATATGCAGGGGGCTACGTAATAGTGAAAAGATTGGAAAAGAGAAAGCCGGAAACCACATCCTAAACAGGGAACAAGAGATGAGCCTCTTAACCTGTTCAATAGATGTGGGTGGAGTGTGAACCGGGCGATAGATAGATCTATCTACTCCAATTGAAAAAAAAAAGAAAGAAAAGAAAGAAACCAAAGTGAGAAGATTGGAAAAGAGAAAAAAACGGAAACCACATCCTAAACAGGGAACAAGGGATGAGCCTCTTAACCTGGTCAATAGATGTGGGTGGAGTGTGAACCGGGCGATAGATAGATCTATCTACTCCAATTGAAAAAAAAAAGAAAGAAACCAAAGTGAGAAGATTGGAAAAGAGAAAAAAACGGAAACCACATCCTAAACATGGAACAAGGGATGAGCCTCTTAACCTGTTCAATAGATGTGGGTGGAATGTGAACCGGGCGATAGATAGATCTATCTACTCCAATTGAAAAAAAAAAGAAAGAAAAGAAAGAAACCAAAGTGAGAAGATTGGAAAAGAGAAAAAAACGGAAACCACATCCTAAACAGGGAACAAGTGATGAGCCTCTTAACCTGTTCAATAGATGTGGGTGGAGTGTGAACCGGGCGATAGATAGATCTATCTACTCCAATTGAAAAAAAAAAGAAAGAAAAGAAAGAAACCAAAGTGAAAAGATTGGAAAAGAGAAAAAAACGGAAACCACATCCTAAACAGGGAACAAGGGATGAGCCTCTTAACCTGTTCAATAGATGTGGGTGGAGTGTGAACCGGGCGATAGATAGATCTATCTACTCCAATTGAAAAAAAAAGAAAGAAAAGAAAGAAACCAAAGTGAGAAGATTGGAAAAGAGAAAAAACGGAAACCACATCCTAAACAGGGAACAAGTGATGAGCCTCTTAACCTGTTCAATAGATGTGGGTGGAGTGTGAACCGGGCGATAGATAGATCTATCTACTCCAATTGAAAAAAAAAGAAAGAAAAGAAAGAAACCAAAGTGAGAAGATTGGAAAAGAGAAAAAAAACGGAAACCACATCCTAAACAGGGAACAAGTGATGAGCCTCTTAACCTGTTCAATAGATGTGGATGGAGTGTGAACCGGGCGATAGATAGATCTATCTACTCCAATTGAAAAAAAAAAAAAGAAAAGAAAGAAACCAAAGTGAGAAGATTGGAAAAGAGAAAAGCCGGAAACCACATCCTAAACAGGAACAAGTGATGAGCCTCTTCACTATGCTTAGAAAATAACTGAGCACCATGACATGGTGTAATTATTAGTAAGATTGTCTGGCTATATCAATTCCGACTATAGAGTGAATTTCATCCTCACTGGGTGCTCCACACGTTCGGCATTGTTCTGTACCTGCTTGATTTTAGTATCTTGATTTGCCATTTTTGGCTGCTCTTTTTAGCTGATAACCATGCATTCAGTCTTCTTGCAGTTTACTTGCAGTCCTTTCTTGTCACTCTTCAGCTACCTTCTGTAGGAGGTCTTGTGGTTTTCTTTCTGTGTCTGCTATCATCACTTATCAGCTGCATACCTTATGTTCAAATTGTGGCCTCTGATGACAAATGCTGGCATAACATCTACAGTTCTCAGAATAGTCTTAGGTTACTGCTTTGTTTAATAAAAGTAAAATTAAAATAGACAAAAACTACACGGAGATAAGATTAAAATTTTAAAGTAAAAGTAAAATTATAAAATTGAAATTTTAAAATGAAAAAACGTTAAAATGCAGGTGATGAAATCAAAGAGGCGTGGGTCATAGTTATTAATAGTAATATCTGTAGGGGAAGAAGGAAGCTGTCGAGAGCTATGATTGGCAACGTCTTGATAGGCGAAAGACATCCCTAAAATCAAAAGCGTGGAAAGTCAACGGCAAAGCCTTTTATTTTTTAAGTAAATCAACATTCCAAAATATTCTTTATAAAAAATAATTTACGATTCGCTTTATTAAACATGATTAAAAACAAATATGATACATATTTTACATTCTCAGTTACTTGAAAATATTTTCTAATTAGTTTTATTTTTTAATAAATTAATTTTATAAGTTTTATTTTTAAAAAAATATTGTTTTTTTTGTGCTGAGTTTTCTTGGTGATGAGTTATCTCAGTGGTGCTTTGTCCCGGCACCGGTGGTGTTGAGTCGGCTGTGTTAATTATCCCTTTAAGATTATTACGACACATCCAAAGCTAACGAATGCAGACAATGAGAATAAGAAAAAAAAAAAAAAAAAAAAACACTTAGTCACTCGGCTAAAAATGATTTATTTTACGGAAAAAATATTTTTCTTTTTTTTAATGTTTAATTTTTTTTTTTGGTCTCTGCGTTTTTTTCTTTGTATCTTTTTACTTTTGTAAATCTCTTTCTTTTTTCATTCATTATTGCTTTTCGTTCACTGCTTTTCTTTCTTTGTACTTTTCCACTTCTATGCATTTTTCTCTTTTTTTCTTTTTTCATATTTTTTCTTTCTTTCTTAATGACTTTTTGTTCTCTGTATTTCTTTCTTTGTGCCTTTTTACTTCTATTTTTCTCTCTCTTTTTCTTTCTTTCTTTCTTTGTTTGTTTTCTTAATTGATCTTTATATTTCTTTCTCATCTTATTTTATACATTTCTTTCTCTTTCCTTCTCTTTCTTTTCTTTTCTTTTCTTTTCTTTTCTTTCTTTCTTTCTCAATTGCTCTATATTTCTTTGTTCAACTTTTTATTTTATACATTATTTCTTTATTTCTTTCTTTCTTTTTTTCTTTCTTTCCTTCTTTCTGTCTTTCTCAATGGCTCTCTATATTTCTTTCTCTTCATCATTTTATTTTATGCATTTCATTGTCCTTCTTTTCTTTTGTTTGTTTGTTTCTTTCATTCTTTCTTTCATTTTTTCTTTCTTAATTGCTTTTTGTTCTCCGTATTTCTTTTCATTTTTCATTTTATTATTTTTTTCTTTTCTTTCTTTCTTTATCTTTTTTCTTTTTCCTTCTTTCTGTCTTTTTTCTTTCATTCTCAATTTTTCTTTATATTTTTCTCTTCAACTTTTTATTTTATACATTATTTCTTTCTTTCTTTCTTTCTTTTTTTCTTTCTTGTCTTTCTTCGCGATAACATTTCTTCCTCTCACTCTATCTTTATATTCCCCCAAATCCCTTGCTTTTCTTATTTATTGTTCCATCCCAAATTTCAAAATTTAAATACAATGGATCAAAAATCCTGATCTCTTCGCCAAGATCGTAAAAGAATCGCTCATCTGTTTTATCTTGTGCCACTTTTTCTCACAATGATTTATTGAAAGTTCAGTAAAAAGAATCAGCTCTCAATTTGCTGATTTTGCATTTCCAGATTAAAAAGTTACTGGCTTTCTTATGATTCTTCATCTTTTAATTTTTATACATTTCTTTCTCTTTCTTTTTCATTCTTGCTTTTTTCTTTTTATTCTCTTTTTATCTTTCTTTTTCATTCATTCATTCTTTCTTTCTTTCTTTCTTTCTTTTTCAATTGTTTTTTATTGCGTGTATATCTTTATCTTCGTATGTAATTTTTATATATTTCTTTCTTTTTTCTCTCTTTCTTTCTTTCCTTTCTTTCTTTCTTTCTCTTTCTTTCTATTTGCTTTCTTTCTTTCTGTCTTTCTTAATTGCTTTTTGTTCTCTGTATGTCTTTCTTTTCATCTTTTTATTTTCTACTTTTCTTTTTCTTTCTTTCTCTTTCTTTCTTTCTCTTTCTTTCTTTCTTTCTTTCTTTCTGAATTACTTGTTATATTTCTTTCTCTTTATCTTTTAATTTTATACATTTATTCTCCTTTCTTTCTCTTTTCTTTCTTTCTATTTTGTTCTTTCTTTCTTTTTTCTTTCTTTCTGAAATGCTTTCTAAATTTCTTTTTCTTTCTTATTTTGTACATTTATTTATCTTCCTTTCTTTCTCTTTTCTTTTTATTTCTTTCTCTATTTCTTTTTTGTTTCTTTCTGAATTGCTCTTTATATTTCTTTCTCTTTATCTTTTTACTTTATTAATATTCCTCTTTCTTTCTTTCTTTTTTTCGTTCTTTCTTTTTTCGAGAGATCATTTTTTTCCTTTAATCCTACCTTTATTTTGCTTCTTTTTTTTTTATTGTTCCGAATTTCAAAACGTAAATCTAAAGAATAAATGAATTCGATCTCTTCGCCAAGATCTCAAAAGAATCGCTCATTAGTTTTTATCTTGTGCCACCTTTCACCACAATGATATCTTGAAGGTTCATTAGAAAAAATCGGTTTTCACTTTATTAACTTTTCATTTCTAGATTATCTCCCTTCTAGTTAAGTCTCTTAATCCAAGGTTTATTAATTTCTCTTTCGGATTAAAGGTTATGCTGCGTTATATTTAAAACATTTATGCTCATAGATTAATAGATTAAGCTACGAACTTAGTGATTCCCCATCGTTTACCTATCTCGCAAACGTATTAAAATAAAGCTGCAACAGTGAGACAGTGAGAATCGAACCCGTTACGCAAAACTGAATCATGACAAAACGGCGGGTGATATTTTATGCTAATTTATACTGGATTTTAATCTTCTCCGGAAAGAAGCATCGAGACTGGGACGCAGTGACATCTGCTGCGTCCTGGGTCAGCCCAACCCAGATCAAGGGCTATGAGACAAGAGCAAGGTTTTTTTGTTTTTATGTATTTTTTCTGTATTTTTTATTAATTTTATTTATTTGTTTATTTTTGTTCTGAGTTATATTTAAAAGCCGGATTCCTCGACAAGAAATCCTATGAATACAAGGAACGTGACGATGATAACACGTTGTTTCTGGTGGGTAGAGGCTTGGGCATGTGGGAGATCTTAAGTAGCATGGAGGAGACGTGGATAGCGTGGAAGTCGAGCAGAGCGTCTCTTACAGGGGACTGTCAGCATTTGGCGCGCAATACACTATCTCAGAAAAGGAAATTGGAAAGTTATTGGCTGGAAAAAAGCAGGACGCTGGAATAACTAGATTCTTGTTTAGATGAAACCAATGTTGGCATAAGGCAATAATTATTGAGCGCAAAGGGAGATAGAAATACATTATCAGCCATTGCCTTGACTGGATGTGAGAAATTTTATTTCTATCCGTTTACCTTAGTTCTTTATTACCTCATTATATATATATATATATATATTGAGTACTCTGGAAGAATGGTAGACTTTGAAAAAACATTAGCTACTCTAGAATCTATGCATCGTTCATTCAATAATGAATTAGAACACTCTAACTAATGGCGTATGTTTACATGGTATATCGCGCTAAAAGACTGCCTCCTTCTCCTGATCGCCCAGAGCTCAGAGGTAGAATCGCCGACTGACGCCAATTCGGTCGGGTTTCAAAAAGCAATCGGATAGCCGTACTGATGAGCTGCGATATAGCGGATGACTAGATAGATAGATAGATAGATAGATAGATAGATAGATAGATTTCATTTGTAAACGAGTTATTACGCGACCTAGGTTTCTACCACTCATAGCAGAAACCTAAGTAGCGGAATAACTCGTTTACAAATGGAGAATATTCGAAAGTTCTACAATATAATTGTATTAAACACTTTTTAATAAAAATGTGCACTGGTCTAATCTTATTATGACCGGAAATTAAGTAACTAATCAATCAAAAAAATAAAAAAAATAAAGAGAGAGAGAGAGGGAGAGATAGATAGATAGATAGATAGATAGATAGATAGATAGATAATAACAGTCCAAGAAGAGAGAGAGAGAGAGAGAGAGAGAGAGAGAGAGAGAGAGAGAGAAACAAAGAAATTCACAAAGACCTAAAAACGAATAAAAATAACGGTCGCTCCCTTAAAAGAGAAAAATTAAGAAAAAAGACATCATTACATCTGTTCGGCAAACACACACATATATTCATACATAAGCATATATATACGCAACATATAATCAAAGAACACGCGTATGAGCGGTTGTCAACAAAAGTTCAAAGATACATTCTTTCGTGTAAAATCCTTTGAACAATAAAGACGGAAGCTGATGATGGTTCACCTGAAATAGGCCTATACTTAGTTTCTGGTCATAATTAGATTAGACCAGTGCACTTTTGTATTAAAAAGTGTTCAGTACAATCATATTATAGAACTTTTTAATATTTTCTATTTGTAAAAGAGTTATTACGCGACCTAGGTTTCAACCATGAGTGATGTCTTAAGGCGATTTGCAATAACTGATTTTACCGTCTACGGTTTTCTTTAACGGTGTTTTTTTGTTTGTTTTGTTTTGTTTTTGTTTTGTTTTTTTTTTAACGCTCACGTGGCTGGGAATTTTTGACGCGCAATTTTTAAAATTACAAGGGATTATGGCGTTTTCATACATGCTTCTATGAACCGAAGAGGTATTTTTAGTATGGTTACACTTATGGTTTCCATTCTTTCATTCAACAGTTCGCTTTTGTTTAGGAATAGCATAATTTCTAACTTTTCTTCTTTGCACACTCTACATATTTTGCTACCGTTGTTAAGCTTGGTTGTTTTTACTAAACTCCACGTTATGTCTGGGTCTTTTTCCATATTTGGATTTTAATTTCCACACGTGCCTAACCAATTTTGTACAGTTTTTAAGTTTTCTATTTTGAATGTAGACCTGTGATTAAACCACCTGGTCTTAAAGGTGTCTTTGGTTGAACCCAAATATATTTTATTTTGACTATTTAAGTTATGTACCTTTTCGTTGTAAATGCTTTCTTTTGTGTTGCAAAGTCCTTGAAGTGGACATTTATTTTTGTCCCTGCAGTAGCATTCTTTATTAGTGGTCTTGTTTTGTACACTGCTATCTAAGTTTCTGGCGTTTTGTTTTTGTTGTTGTTGTTTTTTTTTTTATGAAACTATATTCCTAGTGCAACTATAACTTAGCTTAATTGTGTTGCTGTTGAACATTTTGTTTAGTTCTGATCCTTTTGGAAAGTGTCTATCAGTTTAAAAAATATTTCTCCTATTTTGGTCTTTACCTCTAAATTAAATGGTGGGTTGAACAAGATGTTTTGTTTTCTATTATCGTTTTTTGTTTGTCTGTCTGGTTGAGAATTATATTGTAAAATGTTTTTATGGCCAGATTTTCTTAGTGTATCTTCATAAATATTTTTCTTTTCAATATCAAATACTGTTTTGTTTGACGAATTATTTGATAGTCTGTGTTCTATTCCTTTGTGAATGTGTCTAATTATTCTTTTTGGATGAGTGGATATTGTATTTATATATGTTAACTTGGTGTTTGTTTTCATTTATGGCGAGACATTACCAGTTTGTAAATTAAATTCCACATCTAAATATTGTACCACTTTTCTATTCGAATGTATACTGCATTGTGCTACTACTTGTTTTGCGATGACACTGTCATCTCATTTTAACAGATTTTTTTACCAAAATTACACAAAATATTTCTTGAAATACTAAAGAGTAAATTTGTTCAATAAAATCATCATTAGCTTTAACCATGGCCTCCAGATGATTTGGAATCTCCTGCAACTCTTTGAAAATGTCTCCTTGTTTAAGTTGTTAAATGCTGTCATAATCCTTGTACTTCAATTCATCTTTGGCCTTACAGAGAGTTGTATTGGTCTCTTGCTCAACATAATAATTGCAGTTTTGGGAGTTAGGTGGCCAGATGCAAGGGTTGATGTGGTCGCAGATATTATCTGACAGCCATGGTTGAGTTCTCCTACTTTTAGGGGATGGTGCAGATTCCTGTTGACAGACATAGAATCTTCCAGCAGCCACCCTCTTGACCCATGGCAGCACTACCACCTCAAGACACTTGATGTGGGCCTCCGTGTTGTGTCTGTGGCCCTGTGGAAATAGGAATGGAGGCATACCGTTGCCAACCCTAGTGATCATTTCAAAAATCTTCCTAATCACCATTACACTCATATCCTCTCTCTCTCTCTCTCTCTCTCCCATTAAATTCATCCGTCTCTTTCAGAATTATCTGCACTCGCCTCAAATAAACATCGAAACACACGGAAATTTTCGGATTGTTCTTTCCAGTGCGAATGACAATCAGTAAAGCGGGCCGTTTCCAAATTTCTGGCAGAGATGAATTGTGTCACGGTGCTTCTTTTCTCATAGACGGTGCCCAAGTTACAACCATGGCCTCCAGATGATTCGGAATCTCCTGCAACACTATACTGTGCCGTTGATAGAATAAAAAACGCGCATGCGCGAAATGAACAGTATAAAATGACTTACCCACCGCATCCTCTGTGTAAGTATGCGTTCTTGTGTGCGTGTGTGTGTGTATGTGTGTGTGCGTGCGTGCATGCGTATGTGTGTGTGTGTGTGTGTGTGTGTGTGTGTGTGTGTGTGTGTGTGTGTGTGTGTGTGTGTGTTCATAAATTACACTGGTCGGCATCTTTTTGACACAAATATTGTTTCTGGGCTGTTTTTTTTTTATTTTGTTTTGTTTTTTGTTATTTTTTTTTCACGCTGAATATGAAAATCAAATCCATTTTCCCCATCTCATTACGTTTTCTCCGTACAGATGAAAATGGTCAACAAGAGTTTTAGTGCCAAGAAACAAAACGTTATTTAGCTAACTCGATGGAGCTGATTCCGAAAATGACCTTAGATTTTTTTGGTTAACTACGATTTTGGCTGTACTCAAATTGCTGCTGTTTTGTAATAAAGATCAATTCATATGTATATATACATCACCGGACTCCAGATTAATTCTCCAGATTAGTTTAAACCTTAACATACGGTTAGCAGTAATACAGAACAGAGAGGATAACCTTGGGGAAACGGCAAATAATCCTCTCAAATATTTTGCCATCATAATTTTGAAAATGCACGATTAACACCTTTAGTTTAGTTCATTCACAATACTGGATGCATAAATTTAATTATTTTTTTTTAGTCAAAAGACAGAATTTACGCATAAATTCTTTTTAATTTTGAAGTTAATGCACGGTTAACATATTAGTTCATTCACGAAACTAAATGAATAAGTGTTAATATAATTTAAATCAGCAAAATTTATTTTTTGAAATTCTCTACTAACTTTAAAAGAGAATTTTTGTCATTTCAATCAAAACTGAATTTAGATTTGAAATATTTTTTAGAAATGCATGGCTGAATTTATGCATAAATTCTACAGGTTAGTTTAAACATCACCGGCCATAATTATTAGACCATATCAGTGTTTTAAAAAAACGATGTATTTCATACTATTTTTAAGATTTATTGCTAAGTAAATAATTGTAAATGAAAATAGAATGGTTCTTTTGTTAATATTGCTCAATAACATGTGCATCAAATGAATTTTTAAATATTTAATAATTACCTATATTGAAATTTCATCAATGAAAGAATGAAGAAAATTTAGGGTGATTCGAACGAGTTTATCTTTGCTTCCTTGCCTTGTAAAATTTTGCAAAATAATAAAAGAACCATTCTATTTTCATTTGGCAATAAATGCTAAAAGTAGAATGATTTACATGATTTCTTTAAAAAAAAAAACAGGGTGGCATAATAATTATGGCCGGTAGTGTCTATATACATATACACAAGATGTAGTATAAACTAATGGGTTAGCAGTCCATTGTTTGTAGTGATTTACTTTATTAAGACTGCTTGATACTTAGTAAAACATTATATATGATTTTTTTATTATTATAAGTTTATAATAAAAACATAGTTTACAAGAGTCGTTGTGATTCGGTACTATCTTATTAGCACCTCGTCAGGCAGTGAAAAACTGTTTTTAAATAGTTTAGTTTTACATAGTAAACATTGTTTTTATTATAAACTTATAATAAAAATATTACCATGTATATAGTCATCAGCAGACAGTCCTGTTTCGCTGTATCAAAGCTCATCAGTACGGTTAGTTATCCGATTTCTTCTAGCCAGGATTGAAACTCGGCCGAATTTATATCATTCGGCGATTCTACCTCTGAGATATAGGCGCTCGGTGGAGGAAGGCGGATTTTAACGTGTTATATACACAATGTAAACACGTGCTAGTAATAGAGAGAGTTCAACTTTATTACGGAATGAACGATAAGTAAATGCGCGAGTAGTTACTGTTTTTTCAAAGTCTACTATTCATCCATAGTGCTCAATCGGCGTGCGAAAGCGTAGTTATCCGCAGACAGTCCTGTTTCGCTGTATCACAGCTCATCTGTACGGTTACCCATCTGATTGCTCCTAACCAGAATTGAAACCCGACAGAATTGATATGAGTGAATGATTTGCCACTGCTTTCTGCGGTAAACTGGTTGCCAGCCAAGGCCATAGAATCTAATCTGTCCTGTTATTTAACACAAAACTGGAGGAAGAGACGGATTAATACCTTTGTATTTGTGCGTAAATGAATGCAAAGAATTCAACTGAAATTCGAACTCGGCTCCTCAATTTGTCCTTCCGAGTCGATATCCACTGCACCACAACGCACATCCCTATCATGAGTATGCCTTCAGAATTAAAAAAAAAACAAAAAAAACAAAAAAACAGAAGCCATCACTTTACTAATAAAACGCCCCCTTCTTGAAGATTTTGGAGTTGGACAATCAGTGTTTGTACTTTTGCATTTGAATCTTTGATTCAGGTTCGTAATAGTGAACCCAGTTTCATTTTCGGTTACTAATCTACGTTGGTAATTCTCAGGGTCAATCTGGAAGAAAGTCAAAAGTGTTTTGGAAATGTCAAGCCTTTTCAGCTTCTGGTATGGTGTCAGCATTCTTGGGACTTCGTCTTGCAGACAGCTTGCTCCTCAACAAGATCTCAGTTAGAACAGTAAGGACATTAGTTCTGTAATGCCCATGTTCTGGACAGTAAGACGTCAGTCATCCAAAACCATGGGTGAATAGCATCAATTTCTTTATCAGTGGTTGAGCTTTTTTGACGACCTGACCGAGGGTCGTCTTCTGTGCTGTTGCTGCTCTGGTTGAATTCCACAGACCACGTCTTCACAGTTGTATAGAAAGGACTTCCTCAATAAATGCCTGTATCCTGTCATCATACATTTCCTTGGGTATCATACCTTTCGATGGAAGATCATTATGACTCTGATTTGTCCATTTTTAGATATTTCGCAATCCTCTCATATTTCTATGGGCCTCACCTACACAGAAATTTAGGCAGCTATATTTCTTTTTTCAGGCTGAGGCTTAGAACTTTTTAAAAGAACGCCATGCATCAATATATCACTTTGAAAAGACTGACACCAGTTTAAAGAAACGGGGTCACTCTGAAAGTTGCTATAACACTAAAAAATAGACATTAGTGCTTATATTTTTACCACTGAACCCCTGCTCTCAAAAATGTTGGCAAAATATTTGAGCGGATTATTATCTGTCTCCTCGCTGGTTATCCCCCCACACCCCGTTCTGTGTTACAGTTAACCGTGTGTTAAGGTTTAAACTAACCTGTAGAATTTATGCATAAATTCAGCCATGCATTTCTAAAAAATATTTCAAATCTAAATTCAGTTTTGATTGAAATGACAAAAATTCTCTTTTAAAGTTAGTAGAGAATTTCAAAAAATAAATTTTGCTGATTTAAATTATATTAACACTTATTCATTTAGTTTCGTGAATAAACTAATATGTTAACCGTGCATTAACTTCAAAATTAAAAAGAATTTATGCGTAAATTCTGTCTTTTGACTAAAAAAAAAATAATTAAATTTATGCATCCAGTATTGTGAATGAACTAAACTAAAGGTGTTAATCGTGCATTTTCAAAATTATGATGGCAAAATATTTGAGAGGATTATTTGCCGTTTCCCCAAGGTTATCCTCTCTGTTCTGTATTACTGCTAACCGTATGGTTAAGGTTTAAACTAATCTGGAGAATTAATGCGTAAATTCGGCCATGTATTTCTAAAAATATTTCAAATATAAATTCAATTTTGACTGAAATGACAAAAATTCTGTTTTAAAGTTTGTAGAAAATTTCAAAAATTAAATTCTGCTGATTTAAAAATTATAGTAGTATTCATTTGTCTAGTTTTGTGAATGAAGTTAACTAAATGTGTTAACCATGCATCAACTTGAATATTAAGACGGTAAAATATTTTTGAAGATTACAACTGTTTCTTCACATCTTTTCCTTTCTAAGCGTGACAAGAGGGATATATATATATATATATATTATTGGAGTAGGTAGACTAAACTATCGCCCGGTTCACACTCCACCCACGTCTATTGAACAGGTGAAGAGGCTCATCCCTTGTTTCCTGGTTAGGATGTGGTTTCCGGTTTTTCTCTTTTCCAATCTTTTCACTCTTTTTTCTTATTTTTTATTTTTTTCAATTGGAGTAGAGAGACTAAACTATCGCCCGGTTCACACCCCACCCACGTCAATTGAACAGGTGAAGAGGCTCATTCCTTGTTTCCTGGTTAGGATGTGGTTTCCGGTTTTTCTCTTTTCCAATCTTTTTCACTCTTTTTTCTTATTTTTTATTTTTTTCAATTGGAGTAGAGAGACTAAACTATCGCCCGGTTCACACCCCACCCACGTCAATTGAACAGGTGAAGAGGCTCATTCCTTGTTTCCTGGTTGGGATGTGGTTTCCGGTTTTTCTCTTTTCCAATCTTTTCCTTCTCACGTAGCCCCCTGCGCATCAGTGGCGATTTCGCCTTGCTTGGGGTGATATGATTAATATATATATTAATACCGATAGTGTGTGACGGAGAGAAAATCATCATTTCTTCCATTAATTAACTTATCTTAGCTCCTATTCTGTTTGTTTCTTGCATGAATGCTTCTCGGAGTTACTTTTACCAGCTGTCTCTTAAAATTGGAGATAAATTATATGTAACGCTACCAATGTTGACATCTGCCTTGGAGATCACATCTGTAGATCAGAGTCACTCTAACCATTATTGGAATAGTTTTATTTATTTATTCCTGTTGTTGTTGTTGTTATGCTTTTTTTCTGCGATTCGACAAATGCGTCTTTCTTGCCGGGAAAGTTGAAAGGCTTTCTGGTTGTCATTAGGGAGAAGAGGCTTTCATTCTGGCGTTTACAATCTAAAGATAGGAGAAAAGAAACAAAAACTTGGAATGAAATTGAAAGCTAATGGAGAGAATGATTAAAAAAATGAGTGAGAGAGAGAAAGAAGGAAGTCAGGAAAGGTTTGCTTCTTCAATTGGCAAAGACTGGCTCGGCGGTCCACACAATAATTGACAATTCAGTTAGGAAGCGAAGCTAATGGAGAAAATATGGAAGTATATGAAGAAATATGGAAAAGGACTAAACGAAATGGAAATAAAATTTGAAGAAAACAAGGAAGATGAAGATGGGGGGGGGACTTTCTAAGCGTAACTAAGATGTAGTACAAGGCCGAATTTCTGAGGTGTCCAGTGAGGATCGAACTCCCAAAGAATATGAACATGGAAGTAGAATTAAAACTTTAACTAGACGAAGAAAGAAAAAAAGATAAAATTTCTTTTATCTTTTTTTTCTTTCTTCGTCTAGTTAAAGTTTTAATTCTACTTCCAGAATTCGAAAGAAAGAAAAAAAAAAGAAGAAATGTGAAGAAGAAGGAGAAGAAGAAGTATATAAATAATAGGAAATGAAAGAAGAAGAAAAGAAGCGACAGAAAGAAAGTGACGTTACTTGATTACGTACATGATGAAAGAGGCTAAAAAGAAAAAGAAAATAGAAATAATAAGAAAGCTAAGAATAATAAAATAATTGACAAAGAAGAAAAAGAAGAAAAAAGAAGAACAAAGAAAAAAATGAGAGTTATGAAGAAGAAAAAGAAGAAGAAAAAAGAAGAAGAAAAACAAGAAAGGAAAGATAAACAAGAAGAAACGTGAAGAAGAAGAAGAAGAAGAAGAAGAAGAAGAAGAAGAAGAAGAAGAAGAAGAAGAAGAAGAAGAAACGTGAAAAAAAGGAGTGTATAAATAATGGGAAATGAAGGAAAAATAAAAAAAAGCAAGAAAAAAAGAAACTTACTTGATCATTACTTGATTACCTACAAGATGAAAGAGGCTAAAAAAGAAAAAGAAAATAGAAATATATAAATAAGAAATGTAAGAAGAATAAAATAGGTGACAAAAGAAGAAAAAAGAAGAAGAAGAAGAAAATGAAAAAGAAGAAAAAGAAGAAAAAAGAAAAAGAAGAAAAAGAAGAAGAACCTGATTATAATGAATGAGCATAGTTAAGAAGAGAGAGAAAAGTAGTGTTCAAAAAAGGAAAGAAAAGGAGAATAATGGCGAGGAACTAAAGAAAGAAGAAATGATGATGATGATGATGATGATGATGAAAGGACAGGCGTAAATATAGAAGCAACAGAGGGAAAATTGTTGATGAAAAGACAAAAGAAGACAATTACATAAATGGACGAAAGATTAAAAAAAAGGTAAAATGAAGAAGTTAAATGAAATAAAAAAGAAAAAGAAGGTGAAGAAGAAGAAAAAGAAGAAGAAACATGTCAGATTTTAAATTCAAATAGAAGAAGAGAGCGATGGTGAAAATAATGTTCAAAATAATAAAAAAAACTGAAAGACAGTTAGAAGAAATGGAATGTGAAAGAGAAAATGAAAAAAAATCTGAAAAGTGGAAAAAAAGAAAAATCTACAAATCAAATCACCTTGCAAAGAACAACAAAAAAAAGTCAGAATCAAAGGCAGAAAGAATAAAATAAAAGAAAAAAAAAGGAAAAAGAAAAAAAGAAAGAGAAAAATAGATGAAAGAATGAAGACTAAAAAGGAAAGCAAGAATTGAGAAAAATGAGAGAAAAATGAAAAAGATCAAAGATAAAAAATGAACGAAAATAGGAAGAAAGAAAGAATAAAGATCGAACAAAAAATGAGAGAAAGAAGAACGAAAGATTAAAAACACAACAGAAGAAAGACAGAAGAAAAATAAGAGGAAAAAAAGAAGAAATAACGAAGTAGTACGAAAGAAAGAAGATCAAACGAAAAAGAAAGAAGACCAAAAGAAAAAAGAACAAAAGAAAAACGAAAGAAGGAAAAATTAAGTAAGATAAAAAAGAAGGAAAGAAACAGAAAGTAGTCAATAGAAAGACAGAAAAGAAGAAGAAAAAATCAAAAGAAAAAAGTAAAAAGGAGATAAAAGAAAGAAAGAAGAACAAAAATGTCAGAGAGGAAGAAACAAGATCGAACGAAGAAGCAAAAGGAAAAAGAAAGAAAAAAATAAGAAAGAAAGAGAAAGAAAGTTAGAAATAAAAGATCGGACGAAGAAAAATAAGAAAGAAAGAAAATAAGAAGAATAAAAAGAACAAAAGAAAGAATGAAAAAAGAAAAATAAAAAAGAAAGAAAGACAGCAAGAAAGATCAAACAACGAAAAAAGGAAGAACGAAAAAGAACAACTGTAATATAAAAGAAAAACGAGGGAAAGAAAGACAAAAATAATGAAGAAAAAGACATCAGAAAGGAGAATGAAAGTAAGACAGAAAGAAAGAATGATCTTACGAAGAAGAAAAATAAAAAGAACGAAAGATAAAAAACAAAAGAACGAAAAATACAGAGAAAGAAAGAAAACAAGAAAAAAGAAAAAGAAAAAAAGAAAGAAAGAAAGAAAGAAAAGAAAAAAGAAAAAAGAACGAACTATTCTGAATAAATCATTAAAAATATAAAAAAAATGGAAGCGTTCATTATTAAAAGTAAATAGATAAAATATTATTCAATTGCTTCTTATTTACTTTTTTATTTTTATTTTTATTTATGTTTTTTTTTTTTGCTTCGAACGGCTTGATTTTGTTCAAGAATTGATTAATGAAATATATATGGTTTTCTAATCGATTGACTTTTGACCAGAAACACCCGGATTGACACACCAAATCTGACCCTAGTAATGACAATTTGACACAACGAACGCAAAAGAACTGAAAGGAGAAGACAAAAACACAGACAAGTATAAGATTTGATAGTTGCATCATTCTCCATGTTAGCAGCGGACGTTGTTCAAGCCGAAGTAAAAAGAAAAGGGAGTGTTACCTTTACTTAAAATACTGGCGCAACACTATCTTCCCTCTCTGAATTTTTAGTTAATTTGGTTGTGGAGTGTCAGTTAGTTAAGTTCCATACGTGATACACGGGTGATCATGTCTCTTTCGATTCATGACTGACTAAGCAGAAGATTTTTTCTCAGTGGGTTGCCATTTCTTTCTGCAGTAGTCTGGTTGCCAACTAAGGCAAAAAAACCCATAGATTAATCAGTTAGTTAAATGCCATACATGATACACGCTAGGGCGATCATGTCTCTTTCGATTTATAACTGACTACGCAGAAGATTTTTCCGCAGTGGGTTGCCATTTCTCTCTACAGTAGACTGTTGCTAACCAAGGCTAAAGAACCCATAGATCAATTAGTTAGTTAAGTGCCATACGTGATACACGCTTAGGCGATCATGTCTATATTTATGAATGACTAGACAGAAAATTTCTCCGCAGTAGATTACAGTTTATTTCTGAGGTACAAAATCCTTCTGCCGGCAGAGGTTTTTGATAATGTCTCTGAATTTGTTAGGAGATATTTTATTTTAATTGTCCCTCGCTAATTATTTACACGTGATTTTCCCTCCACTCGTTATAAGTATGTACATGTATATTTATTTTATCGTGTTTCCCTCTTTTTTTGCTCTTCATTTTCGTCGTCACTGTTCTTTTCGTTTAATACATTTTCCAACGATTTTTCTCCTGATGAAATGTTGGGTAAAAGGGCCTTTGAGACTAACAATAAATTCCTTTTTTTTAAATAGTAAACCAATTTTGTACCTCAATATATATATATATATATATATATGTATATACTGAATTATTTTGAACATTATTTTTACCGATACTCGTATTTAAGTAGATATTCTGTTTTTAATTAAACAGTATTTTAAATTTTATATCTACTGGCCTGATTATTTCACGATAAATTTTTATTACCAAAATGTGTGCTATCCAGCAAGATTCGAACCTGCTACCCCTATTTACAGAGCTACCATTTGATCTGGTACTGTCTTAACCACTCGACCATGAATAGCCTATTGATCAGACTAGGTTTTTATCATGCTTATAATAACACAATTTTCGATCTATCGTAAACAAACCATATCTGCTCAGTAATGTATCGTAATGTCAAACAAATGTAAACATGTTACGGAAATTAACGAATTTTAACGAAACTTGGTTATAAGCAACCGACAATTTGTAATGAATTATTTTTGAACATTATTTTTACCGATACTCGTATTTAATTAGATATTAAATAGAAATTTATCGTGAAATAATCAGGCCGGTAGATATAAAATATAAAATACTGTTTAATTAAAAACAGAATAGCTACTTAAATACGAGTATCGGTAAAAGTCATGTTCAAAAATAATTCATTACAAATTGTCGGTTGCTTATAACCAAGTTTCGTTAAAATTCGTTAATTTTCGTAACATATATATATATATATATATATATATATATATATATATATATTATTAAATTACTTTAATCCGAAATGTTTTACCCTGTTAACCCTTTCTGTTTATTATGCTAGACATGCCAAATCTCCCATCTCTTCACTTACAACTTACAACTCTATCAAAAAGTAAAAACCAAAAATCGACTGATTTAAAAAAAAAAATTTGTGACGTATATTTCTCAAATCTTGACCGTTATTTATTTTTTCTTTCTTTCTATTTTATTTCTCTTTTTAATCTTATTTTTCTCATTTTGATATAGACGTTGCTGAGAATACGTGAAATCTCTTTTAGGGATTTAATGTTGAAATGTTCATTCAACATTTTTGAATTTTGAAAATTTATTTCAATTTATATATATAATATATATATATGTGTATGTATGTGTGTGTGTGTGTGTGTGAAGAAAGAACAACAAGAAATGCACTGTTCCTTAACGTTAATTTTTAACTTTACAGTGCTCAATACTAAAGTAAAACTAAATATTTTTAATATAATTAATTTAATATTTTACATTACAATAATTTGCAAAAGAATATATATATATATCCCTTTGCAAATTGTCTAGTCATTTTCAGAGCCGTTCATTTTTTAAGGCAGTTACATTGCAGGATCATATTCCAACGAACACTCTCCCTCACCAATCTTGTCCCTGACCAACGAATAAATGACTCACCGTCAGTAACTAACAGCTGACAATTCGCCCGTTTTTCATTGGTCCAAACATTTGTATAATGTTACCAACCAATGAATTTCGATCATCCAACCGAATTACCTAGACAGGGGACAACTAAATGCTCACTCGCAAATAGTTCTCATAACGTAATGCTCTTTATCTAATTCCTTATCTAATCTTAAACAGACTTTTTATTTTTGTTTTATTACTCCTCCAATTTCTCCTCTCGCCGCAGTAACCTTTTCGGTGTTTAAAGGAAGGCAAGTATATGTTTTCCCGCCAATTTGCAATAATTTTTTTCTTTACTTATACACTTTCTTTCATCAAACATTGGTCAGGTGTTTCTTAAATGTTACTAAGCAGATTTTTATTAAATCTAGGCGAAGACTAAATAAATAATAATGATTTAAAAAAGACTGTGCAGCAAAAGTTTTCTTTGTGTCATGAAAGTTAGCATACAAATGCTGGCTCTACACCGACTATGGCACGATTAGAAAATACGCTATCCCAGAAAGCTTGGGTGTAGATATAGTGGTGACTAACAGGCTCTTTGTCTTTTCTTTTCCTTTCTTTTCTCTCTCTCTCTCTCTCTCTCTCTCTCTCTCTCTCTCTCTCTCTCTCTCTCTCTCTCTATCTATCTATCTATCTATCTTTTTTTTCAATTTTATCTTCGTCATTTAATTAGCCCTACAACAAATCTTGAGATAGGCATTCAGTCCAGGGCTTGAGTTAAACTATCATTTGGCCTTCAGTAAAGAACGTCATATTAAGTTTTGTTGAGCTTTCATGGAATAACTTGCATATATATATATATATATATATATATATATATATATATATATACTAGCGGTCATAGTTATTAGGCCACCCTAGTGTTTTAAAAAATGATGTGTTTCATACTATTTTTTAGTATTTATTTCTAAGAGAATAATTGTAAATGAAAATAGAATGGTTCTTTTATTAATATTGCAAAATAACCTGTGCATCAAATAAATTTATAAATATTTAATAATTACCTATATTGCAGTTTCTTCTATGAAAGAATGAATAAAATTTAGGATGATTCGGACAAGTTCTTCTTTGCTTCCTTGCCTTTCTAAATTTCGCAAAGTAATAATAATAAAAGAACCCAATTCTGTTGTCATTTGGTAATAAATCCTAAAAATAGTATGAAATACATAATTTCTTTAAACAAAAACTGGTGTGGCTTAATGATTATGGCCGGTAGTATATATATATATATATATATATATATATATAGCATAATATAGTATATATATATATATATATATATATATATATAGCATAATATAGTATATATATATATATATATATATAGCATAATATAGTATATGTATATATATATATAGTATATATATATAGCATAATATAGTATATGTATATATATATATGTATATATATATATATATATATATATATAGCATAATATAGTATATGTGTATATATATATATAGTATAATATAGTATATGTATATATATATAGTATATATATATATATATAGCATAATATAGTATATGTATATATATATAGTATATATATATATATAGCATAATATAGCATATGTATATATATATATAGTATATATATATAGCATAATATAGTATATGTATATATATATAGTATATATATATATATAGCATAATATAGTATATATATATATATATATATATATATATATATATATAGCATAATATAGTATATGTATATATATATATATATATATATATAGATATAGCATAATGATGATCCACGTATACTGTCTTAATATGTATAGGAAAGACTTTCTGATGAAAGGCCGAGGCCGATCTGAAATATCAAATATATATATATATAATAATATAAATAAATACTCTAAAAAAATACATTTTTAAACTTACAACTTTTAGTAATTTTTCCTATATATATATATATATATTCAGAAATTATGACATGAATATTATAGTATCACTACAAAAGTAGCTATTTTGTTTCGGCAGTACTTGTGTCTTATCAAGTGATGAGGTTTATTTCAAGTTGAAGGGTTTTAAAAGATTAAAACAAGCCAAACCCCCTTAATCAGGGAGGCATTGTTGCAAAGACTGTGTGGACCAATCAGAATAAATTAACTTCTAATTTGAAGAATATGTGAACAGACTCTAAAAACAATTTATTGGAGCATTAATAATAATATTTGATTAAAATAGAGATCAGCATTATTAATCGACTATTAGATTCACTCTACTTTTTTTTAACAAAAACTTATTAGATTTAGAAAGTTATTCATATATTAAACGAGGAAAAGTCATGAACATATATAAACCTACACATATCCACACATGGACAAATATATATATATATATATATATATATATGTTTTGACTTTTTGTAAAATAATTGATTTCCTGTATCGTATGAACATTTGTTACAGGATAATGAGGTTTTCTCTTTTGTTTTTTGTTTTTTTTAAATATCACACTAAACAGGAAATTTCTAAAATCCTCAATATAGTACTACTAAGATTTTTGGAGCCTTCCAGAACTTGTTTTTGTTAATTTGTAAGTTTGTATGTTATGTTATTGCTACACACAATGGAAAGTGCGACATTGAGATCCAAAAATGCATTGGCATGGCCAAGGATACATTTCAAAAGCTAACTAAAATACTGAGAGACAGGAAAATTTCATTGGAAACAAAAAAAAATGCTGGATTGCTATGTGATATCTGTCATTCTGTATGGCAGTAAATGTTTGACGATCTCATCAAAGGTGAAAAAGAGGCTTGAGGCAGCAGAAATGTGGTTTTACACTGAGATGTTGAGGATACTATGGACTGAGTCCGTGAGCAAAGATGGAGTGTTGGAGAGGATGCAAACGAGAAAAACTCATATTTAACATCTGGAAGATACAGCTGAGTTGCCTGGGACAAGTAATGAGGAAGGAGGGCCTTGAGAATTTAATACTCACAGGACGGATAGAAGGAAAAAGAGACAGGGTAAAGCAGCGCGAGACATATTTGATATGCCTGAGCAAAAAGATGGCGGACCGAGTTTTGCGAGAGATACCAAGAAGAAAAATATTGAGAGCGACAAGAGACAGGCGCAAGTGAAAGTCCATGATCGCCTACGTCCTGAAGGGACACGACTCATGAAGAAGAAGAATCTCCGATTACATAATTGGACAATGAAGCTTCTGAAATATTTTGATTTCTCTTACTTATTTCATGTATGATAAAATAGAATTTTCGTTTGGGAGTTGATGAATCTGCAATATTATTGGTCCTGCCCAAGTGTCTTGGCTTTAATCACTTTTCCAACGCCTCAAAGTTGCTTCCCTTTACTTTTTCTATGAATACATTTATGGTAATTGTTCGGATGGGCTTTTCCCTATGGCATCCCGACTTTCGAGAAGTCAGGGAGCCGAGTTCGAATTCCAGTTAAATTCTTTGCATTCACTTACGCGCAAAAAACCCCGGGAAAGGTATCAATCCGTTTCTTCCTTCCAGTTATGGGTTAAATAATAGGACAAATTGGGTTCTATAGCCTTGGCTGGCAACCAGTCTACCTCAGAATGTAATGGCAACCTACTGCGGGATAATTTTCTGCCCAGTCAGTCATGTCTCTTTTAAGACATGATCGCCTAAGCGTGTATGACATATAGCATTTAACTGACTGAGTGACCAGACTGGCGTCGAGATCTGTCCTTATCGAGCGGCTCCGCTCTAGTCACTTTCCTACCACTGTAAAGTAGCTTCCCTAGGCCTTTTTCTCTAAATACTTTCTGGGCACCCCAACGTGGTGTAATGGTTAGCAAGCTTGTCTCGCTAGAACAATTATAACTGGCTAGTGAGTTCGATCCTCGCCGGGTGCCCCATACTTTCGGCTTTGTGCCATACCTAAACGGCGTTTAGAAAATCAAGTTTAAATACTTTCATCGTAATGGTACCTAGACTTTATGAATTTAAGTGCAGTACCCAAATGGCACCACAACGCACATGCGGATGTGCATTGTGGTGCAGTGGATATCGACTCGGAATGACAAATCGAGGTGTCGAGTTCGAATTCCAGTTAAATTCTTTGTTTAATCCTCCCCATTTTCACTCTTCTCATGCGTTGTGGTGCAGTGGATATCGACTCGGAATGACAAATCGAGGTGCCGAGTTCGAATTCCAGTTGAATTCCTTGCATTCACTTACGTTAAATAACCTTTCGGAAAGGTCTATTCCTTCCAGTTATGGGTTAAATAATAGGACAGATTGGGTTCTATAGCCTTGGTCGGCAACCAGTCTACCGCAGGAAGCAATGGCAACCAACTGCGGGATACATCTTCTGAAGTCAGTCATGTCTCTTTCGAGACATGATCGCCCAAGCGTGTATCTCTTATGGCACTTAACTGACTGACTAAATTGGCGTCGATCTGGCAGCCCGGCTCCAGTCACTTTACTACCACCGTAAGGATGGATGCCTCTCAGTATCTTTTTTTAAACAATATCATTACAAATATGTTATATCCCAATTTTGAAGAATGGTAGACTTTGAAAAAACAGTAACTACTCTAGCATCTACGCAACGCTCATTCAGAAATGAATTTGAGCACTCTAATTACTGGCATATGCTTACATGGTCCATCACACGCTAAATACCTGCCTCCTTCTACCAAGCGGCCATAGAGGTAAAATCGCCGACTGACGTCAATTCGTTCGGGTTTCAATCCTGGGGATGTCTAACCGTACTGATGAGCTTTGATACAGCGAAACAGATCTGTCTGCGGATATATATATACCAAGTATAGGGTAGGTATGGATGGAATAAGATTCCGTATCCAAAGAAACACTATTCTTAAAAAGTGTTCAGTACAAAGTAGAGCGAATAATATTTATTTAGAATTTATAACATAAATATGTCATAATATCACTACAAAAGCAGCCATTTTGTAGTGATATTATAACATATTTATGTATAAATTATCAATATATATATATATATATATATATATATATATATATATATATGGGGGGGGGGGTACCATTCGACCACAGATCGAATTTTGCTACCAAATATGTTTTAGTGCTCCGGCAATTCCACTCTGCTGTCTTCCTGATTATTTTTCTATTGTTGCCACACATTTATAATGTTTTTCTTTCTCCCCACCCCCACCCCCACCCACAGTTTTAAAATCCAGCAACAAAACTAGTCGTTGTTCTAACGATGTAAAAGAGATTGTTAAACGGTTGTTGGTTTTATACATTTACTTTGCTTGAACTTTCTAACCGAGAAACATGCACGTTAATATTAGTAAGACAGGAATTAATGGAAGCTAGTAAAAAAAATAAATAAATAAAAGTAGGAGAAAATGAGTCTGAAAGTAAAAGAAAGTAGGAGATTAAAAAAAAAGATGGAAAAGGAAAACAGTCGAAAAAACATTGGCTGCACGCGCACTGCACTATCTCGAAGGTTACTCTGTCGTTTATTGAAATGTGTGCATATATATCGATCGTTCCATTATAAACGGCCGTTGTAAAATTTAACATAAATAAATATAATAGATTAGGAATATTCATGAAAATTTCACGGTTGAATTAACAATCATGAATAAATGCAGGTCGTTTCTTGAAAGTAATACGAATGAAAAGATTTGAAATCGATAATTTTTTTATTTCATTGAAACAGACGATAAAAAATATTATCGTCTATCATTTCTTTTTTTTTTTTTTCTATATATATCTATTATATTTTTCCGGTGCAGTCTAGCTACGTGTAACAGCTTTACATACGATGTCACTTTTGTTTAATCTGGATTCCATCGTTAGAATGCCAGGATGTAGCCAACTAAAACTTGTCTACCAAGCTGACAACATCCATTTCTGAAAAAAAAAAAAAAAAAAAAACAGAATTAACATTAATTAAAATTATGATTCCAATGTAAAAAAAAGATAGACGAACATTTGGAAAAAGAAAGGAATAAGAAATTATACGGACAAACCTTTTTACTTAAATATAAAAAAACATGTATAGATAGATAGATGAACAAATTGTGATAGATAGATAGATAGATAGATAGATAGATAGATAGATAGATAGATAGATAATGAACAGACTCTGATAGATAGATAGATAGATAGATAGATAGATAGATAGATAGATAGATAGATAGATATCTTTTTCCATGAAGGGTCGTATCCAGGACAGTCAGTTAAGTGCCATACGTGAAACACGCTTGGGCGATCATGTATCGAAAGAGACATGACTGACTGAGCAGATCATCCCGCAGTAGGTTGCCATTGCTTTCTGCGGTAGACTGGTTGCCAGCCAAGGCTATAGAACCCAATCTGTCCTATTATTTAACCCATAACTGGAAGTACTTCTTTGCCTATCATACGAGAAGGTGCTATGAAAGCCTGATGGTAAAACTCTAAAACCTTGCATGCGTTAATTCAATTAATTTTTTATTAATAACTGCATTTTTTTCTTTCAAGGTACGTGTGTCGACTGAAAAGTGTATAGTCTGTCTATGAAAGAGAGATAAAATCTTGCACGTATTAATTTCATCTCTTATTAGTAACTGCATTTTTTTCTTTCAAGGTACGTGTGTCGACTGAAAAGTGTATAGTCCGTCTATGAAAGAGAGATAAAATCTTGCACGTATCAATTTCATAACTCATGAATCACTGCATTTTTTTCTTTCAAGGTACGTGAGTCGACTGAAAAGTGTATAGTCTGTCTATGAAAGAGAGATAAAATCTTCCACTTATTAATTTCAACTCTTATTAGTAACTGCATTTTTTTCTTTCAATGTACGTGTCTCGACTGAAAAGTTCATTGTCTGCCTATGAAAGAGTGATAAATTCTTGCACGTATTAATTTCATCTCTTATTAATAACTGCATTTCTTTCTTTGAAGGTACGTGTGTCGACTGAAAAGTTCATTGTCTGACTATGAAAGAGTGATAAAATCTTGCAATTAATACGTGCAAGAATTTATCACTCTTTCATAGGCAGACAATGAATTTTTCAGTCGACAGACGTACCTTGAAAGCATAAAATGCAGTGATTAATGAGTTATGAAATTAATACGTGAAAGATTTTATCACTTTTCATACTCAGACAACGAACTTTTCAGTCGTCATCTCTTATTAATAACTGCATTTTTTTCTTTCAAGGTACGTGTGTCGATTGAAAAGTTCATTTTCTGACTATGAAAGAGTGATAAATTCTTGCACGTATTAATTTCATCTCTTATTAATAACCGCATTTTTTCTTTCAAGGTACGTGTGTCGACTGAAAAGTTCATAGGCGGACTATGAAAGAGTGATGAAATCTTGCATGTATTAATTTCTTGTCCTGTTTCTCAACCCATAGCTGGAGGGAGAAAGATGGATTTAAAACCTTTCCCAAAGTTATATGTGCGTAAGTGAATGCAACGAATTCAATTGGAATTCGAACTCGGCTCTTTTATTTCTCATTCCGACCCGATATCCATACGCATCTTGAAAGTGAACATTTTGAAGATTTTTACCAGATTAGGTTGTGATTATTTTCTATGGCAGACTGGTTGCCCATCAAGACTATAGAACGTTAGCTATCCTGCTATTCAAGCAATATCCGGAGAGAGAAGAGATGGATTAATACCTTTCTCAATAGTATTTGTGTGTAAATGATTGTAACAATTTCAACTGGAATTCGAACTCGGCTCTCTGATTTCACATTCCGAGCCGATGTCCATTAAACCACAAGGCACATCCTATGCTTCATCCGAAAAGCAAAAATGTAGGACAGGGCCGTAGCTGATGGTAAAAAAAAACACCGGGCACAGAGAAAATTGCCCGGATTTATTAGTTGACAATGTGATGACGTCATCAGTGTCATCCGTTTCCAGAAACTATGATTTTTGCGGATTTTTTCGGCTATTCCAATGGAAACTAGGCACAGAACGTGAACGAAAGCAGGAAATCGGGTTCGGACTTTTTGAGTATAACCAGTCTTTTCTCCCAAAATTAATAAATAAACAGATTTTTACTGCGTTCATTCGGATGTTTTCTTCGTTTTTCTTTCTTTCTTTCTTTCTTTCTTTCTTTCTTTCTTTCTTCGTGAATTGTTTAGTTTGATTTCTGACGAAGACATTTTTCCTTGCCCGGATTTTTACTATGATTGCACGGATCAGCCCGGGCCCGTGCCCGGTGTGCCCGGTGTGCCCGGTAGTTAGATATAGCCATGATGCAGGAGATAGATATTGAAACTAATGAGCCTCTTTGGGGGTTAATGTTAACTTCTAGAGATGACATGTTTGGTTCTTAGTAAAAGCCAGCATTTGAAACGCTAAACGCAAAAGCTTTCCTGGCCTTATACCGCTATTCCGTAAAACCTAATAAGAACGGCATTCGCAGAATAGGAAGAAGCCAAAAGGCGATAATCTTTTTTTTATTCTGGTTTCGGCAGAAACCTGTCGCCATTTCGGAATTTGCCCTTTTTCTATTTCTCAACCTGTTAATTAATCAGGAAGGACTTTGATGTCTCTTGTTGATAAAAGCTAAATGCACCGGTGACCTCCAACAGAACCAAGGCACCCCATTTTAAAATGTCACGGCAGTCTTCTTCATTGCTGTTCGGTAAATCCGGTGACGAATAGGGAGGTGCCGCATTCACTCACTTTTCTTTCATTCTCTCTTTTTTTCATTTCTTCTCTCTCTCTTTCTCTCTCCCTAGCTTTCCTTTCTTTTCTCTCTTTTCCTCTCTCTCTCTCTCTCTCTCCCTAGCTTTCCTTTCTTTTCTCTCTTTTCCTCTCTCTCTCTCTCTCTCTCTCTCTCTCGTTTATTCTCTTTAAAAATGAACTGAAAATTTTAGAATGTTATTGTCTTACAAAAGAAACAGTCATTCATTCCATTGGAATTTTTCCTTTCTTCTTCATCTTTTAATTCTTCAGCTTCTTCCTTCTCCTATTTTCTTATTTTCATTCTTCTTTCTACTTATGGTTTTCATTCCTCTTTTTTCTACATCATTCATTTTATCTCTTCTTTCCACTTCTTTCCTTACCTTTTTTTTTTGTTTTCCTTTTCAAAAACTTTTTTCTTTCAAAATTTAAATCTTCCCTTACATTTTCTTCTAGATTTTTCTTCGTTTTTTTTTTTTTCCTACTTTTCTTCTGTTTTCTTCTTTTAAGTTTTCATTCGCTTTCTTCTTTTGGTTCCTTCATTTCTTTTTTTGTTTTTATATCTATTTATTTGTAAATTTATAAGTGATAAATATTGCATTCTATTAGTCTTGATACACTTGTATTAGTTTTTAGAATGCTGTAAATATACAATTATTCAATGCGTTTAAGACCAAGATGTTGTCTGTCAACCATCACAGGCAACCTCTCCTGCCTCCCATAAGCATGGACCAAGCGATTCTCCATGAGAGCAATACACTGCGCCTCCTCGGCCTTACCTTCTCTTCAGACCTCAAATGGAACCACTATATCGAATCCATAGCTAAATCCACTGCTAAGAAGGTTGGGTCATTATCTCGATCCAGGATTTTTTTTCCGTCTGAATCCATTTAAATGCAATGGCAATACTCATCTATTAACCACTGGACTCTAGCTCTCTCACCACCCCGTATATCATTCTCTTTCTCTCCACCTATGTAACTGTCATCACACCTGCATTCACATTTTTCTATTGCTTCTTTCTAACTGGTTTGTACTCCTCACTCTCTTCTAATTAATCTTTTTACAGTTATGTAGCCCCCTGCACATCAGTGGCATTTCCGCCTTGCTCAGGGTGAAATGATAAAAAAAAATAAGTAAATGGACAACTTAATAAATAATTGTTCTTATTTTTGTTGTCAATTTTCAAGAACAAAAAAAAATGTATAACTTCACTTTCATATGTTTACGTTTTATTAAAATTCTAATCACTTTTTAAATCATTAAACATTACTGAGGATTGAAGGTAGTTAAAATAATAGTGGTGTCAATAGCTTTCTTGTCTAAATAAAGATTACCAATAGTTTACTTGTCTAAACAAGCTTGAAGATACATTATATTGTAGGTAAAATTAGTTTTTTATGTTTCTGTAAGGTTTACAATCCAACTACAGTAAAATTTCCCTTTAGAAAATACTTTTAATTTATTTACATCAAATCTTTTATTACATTGTGCTTATCTGGTTAGACCTGTACAAATATTTCTCGTATCACTTATTAAAACAAAATCTTTTTTTAAAAACCTGTTTTCTGTAGTGTCCCAGTTTCTAGTTTTCAAAGGAGAGGGTTCTGGAAATTTGCAGGCATTATTATCCTTTTCAATCTTTCTGCATGACTGCAAAACTTGGTCTAAATTAATAAACTATATGCAATAACTATAAAGTAATCCCTATTATTTACCATTTTATAAAGTTCAAATTGATTCGCAATTAGCTGATCTTTTGCCAAACATTCCAATAAACAATATAATAAATAGAGTTTAATAATTTTTTTGTTGTCAATTTTCAAGAACAAAGCAAATGTATAACTTCACTTTCATATGTTTAGGTTTTATTAAAACTTTAATGGTTACTTTTTTAAACAATAAACATTGCCGAGGAGTGAAGGTAGTTAAAAGAAAAACGATATCATGGGAAAAACCGTTCTTTTGACATTTTATTTTATTTTATTTATTTATTTATTTATTTATTTTGTTTTTGTGGGTACGATGTACCCACAAAAACAAAAACTAAAACATTGGTTCATGTTTGCCAAAATATGATACTTTTTACTGTTAAGTAAAGAAAAGATATTCTGATGTTATATTTAACCAACACTTACTAAAATTACGTAATATTATAACGAATTTGTGGAATAGATGGGAAATTTACGGTCGGGAGAATAGTTAATGACAATGTTAGATTAACGTCGGCGAAATGTCATATACACCTGCAACAAAACGCAACATATCTCAAACGTCACAAGAAATTTCCCTTTTATATTTTTCTTTCTATTCAATCCTGATAGATAGATAGATAGATAGATAGATAGATAGATAGATAGATAGATAGATAGATAATGAACAGACACAGATAGATAGATAGATAGATGATGATAGATAGATAGATAGATAGATAGATAGATAGATAGATAATGAACAGAAGGAGATAGATAGATAGATAGATAGATAGATAGATAGATAGATAGATAGATAGATAGATAGATAGATAGATAGATAGATAGATAAGATAATGAACAGAAGGAGATAGATAGATAGATAGATAGATAGATAGATAGATAGATAGATAGATAGATAGATAATGAACAGAAGGAGATAGATAGATAGATAGATAGATAGATAGATAGATAGATAGATAGATAGATAGATAGATAGATAATGAACAGAAGGAGATAGATAGATAGATAGATAGATAGATAGATAGATAGATAGATAGATAGATAATGAACAGAAGGATAGATAGATAGATAGATAGATAGATAGATAGATAGATAGATAGATAGATAGATAGATAGATAGATAATGAACAGAAGGAGATAGATATATATATATATAGATAGATAGATAGATAGATAGATAGATAGATAGATAGATAGATAGATAGATAGATAATGAACAGAAGGAGATATATATATATATATATATAGATAGATAGATAGATAGATAGATAGTCAGTCTATGGCTTAATTATATGCTTTTTCTATATAAATGCACTAAAGGTTCGTTGTTAGCCATGATAGAGAAAACAAAAAAATTCACTCTTTGAAAGTCATCAATGAAAAAGTCGTGACATTCACCTTTATCGATAACAAAACACAACATAATAATACAATGAATATATAAATAAATTATTCTCGTAAACAAGCAGAAAACTGGCGCTTATAAAAAATCTCAAGTCATACAATTTATTGCTTGATCTCTTCCAACAACTGCAAGCCTTAACAGCCAACATTAAAACTTTTCTGGTGTACGTTTTATCACAAGAAAAAGGGAATATTCATATTAATAATGACTGACTGAATAAAAAAAAATAGGGAAAATCAGAAAAGTCATCTAACGTGGACTAACGACTTCTTTTATTTAGAAGAATTCTACCTCCCGTTGTGAACTTATTTCGAAAAGCACGCTGCCCGTCATTTTGTCTGCAGAAATACGCATGCGTCGTGACTTTCCTTGCTGATTCCTGATCTATGCTTCAAAAGGGAATTGTTTCGAAACTGTGAATTGTGATGGCTTGCTTCACGAATTTACTTTCATTCGGATTTTCCCATCTGTTGCGGTCATAATGACTGCTGCAGGTGGAGAGAGGTTGTTTTTTATGTAAAAAAAAAATTCGTATTTGTCGATATTTCTGAGATGAGGTAGTATTTATAGTATTTGTATTGTATTTGTATAGTATTTGTATTGTATTTATAGTATTCGTATTTGTCGATATTTCTGAGATGAGGTATTATTTATAGAATTTTTTATTGTATTTGTATATTATTTGTATTGTATTTATAGTATTCGTATTTGTCGATATTTCTGAGATGAGGTAGTATTTATAGTATTTACATTAACAAGCCTCCACCAGCTGTTGTAAAAGCGGTTAAAAGTTGCACAATTTTAGAAGACACTGAAAATAGTCAGTCACTGAAAACAAGGGGAGAAGAAAAAGAAAGTAAGAAGAGGAGGAAAATATAACAAAAAGTAGAAAAAAGAAAAAAGGTGTAGAAGAAAAGGAACGATAGAAATAGAGGAGGAAAAGAACACAAGGTGAAGAAAAAGAAAGAAGAGGAAGTTAAAGAAAAAAGGGAAAGAGAAAAAGAATGTAAGAAGAGGAGAAAAAAGAAAACAAGAGTCGGAAAGAAAAAAGAAAAAGAAAAGAAGGAAAAAGAAAACAAGGGGAGGGGAAAAAAGAAAACAAAGGGAGAAAAAAATAAAAAAGTAAGATAAGGAGAAAAAACTGGTGGAGGAGAAAAGTAACGAAAGAAAAAGAGGAGGAAAAAACAAAGGGAGGGAAAAATAAAGAAGGAAGAAGAGGAGGAGAAAAAAAGAAAGAAGACGAGAAAAAAGAAAACTAGGGAGCAGAAAAAGAAAAAGAGAAGAACAGGAGAAAAAACAAAACAAGTGGAGGGGGAAAGAAAGAAAGAAGAAGAGGGGGAAACAGATAAGAAGGAGACAAGAAAAAGAACTAAAGAAGAGGAGGATGAAAAGAAAACAAGGTGAAGAAAAAAGAAAGAAGAAGAGGAAGTAAAAGAAAAAAGGAGAAGAAAACGAAACAAAGAAGAGGAGGAAAAAAGGAAAACATGGGGAGGAGAAAAAGAAAATAAGAAGAGAAAAAGACAAAAAAGAAGAGGAGGGAAAGAAAACACGAGGGGGAGAAAAAAGAAAAGAGAAGAAAAATGAAACTAAGGTGAAGGATAAATAGAAAGAAACAAACAAACAAACAAACTAACAAAAGAAAGAAAGAAAGAAAGAAAGAAAGAAAGAAAGAAAGAAAGAAAGAAAGAAAGAAAAATTAAACAATGGTGGTGACAAACCAAAGAAGTAGTGGAGAAGAAAGAAAACAGGTAGAGGAGAAAAAAAAAAAGAAAAGGAGGAGGAATAGAAAACAAGAAGAAGAGGAGAAAGAAAAGAAAACAAGAAAGCGAGAAAAAGGAATGAAATGTAAAAAAGGAAAAAGTGGGGAAGAAAAAAAGAAAGAAGAACAGTTGAAAAACCAAACCAAGGGGAGGATGAAAAGAATGAAAGAAGAAGAGGAGGAAATAGAAAACAAGGGGAGCAAAAAACGGAAGAAGAGAGGAGGAAAGAAAATCAGGGGGAGAAAATAAAAAAGAAAGAAGAAGAGAAGGTAATAGAAAAAAGTTGAAGGGAGAAAAGAAAGAAGAAGAGGAAGAAACAGAAAACATTGGGAGAAGAAAAAGAAAACAAGGGGAGGGGAAAAGTGGAAGACAAGAAAAAAATAAAGGGGTGGGGGAGAAAAAGAACGTTTATCGTTCTTTTTCTCCTCCCCTTTATTTTTTATTCGAAGAGTATACGAAGAGTAGAAAATATAACAAGAGGAGGTTAAAAAGAAAGAAAAAGAAGATGAGGAAATGTAACGAAAGAAAAAGAGGAGGAAAAGAAAACAAGGGGAGAGAAAAATAAAGAAGGAAGAAGAGAAGGAGAAACAATACAAGGGCAGGAGTAAAAAGAAAGAGGAAAACGAGGAAAAAGAAAACCAAGGAGCAGAAAAAGAAAAAGAGAAGAACAGAAGCAAAAACAAAACAAGGGGAGGAGGAAAAGAAAGAAAGAAGAAGTGGGGGACAGAAAAGAAGGGGACAAGAAAAAGAACTAAAGAAGAGGAGGAGGAAAAGAAAACAAGGTGAGGAAAAAAGAAAGACAGAAGTGGAGGAAGTAAAAGAAAAAGGGATAAGGAGAAAAAGAAACAAAGAAGAGGCAGAACAAAAAAGAAAGAAGAGAAGGAGAAAAAGAAAACAAGCGACAGAGAAAAAGACAAATAAAGAAGAGGAAGAAAAGAAAACAAGGCGAAAAGAAAAAGACAAAATAACAAAGGGCGGAAAAAAGAAAACAAGGGTAAAAAACAAGAAAGAATGAAAATCAAAAGGAAAAGGAAAACAAATGGAAAAGAAAAATCGAAAAAAAAATAGAACAGAAAATAGAAAACAAGGGGAGGAGAAAAAGAAGAAAAGAAAAAGAGGGTAAAAAGAAAACAAGGAGGGAAAAGAAAGAAAGAAAAATTGGGAAAAAGGAAACAAAAGAAGGAAAGAGATAGAAAGGAGATGAGCCGGAAAAAGAAAGGACAAAAAAGGAAACATAAAGCAAGGGTAGGAGAAAAACGAAAGAAGGTGGAAATAAATCAAGAGGAGGAGAAAAGAAAGAAACAAGAAAAAGTGGAGAAAAAAGAAAACAAGAGAACGGGAAAAAAGAAAGAAGAAGAGTAGAAAAAGAAAGAAAAAGAGAAATAAAATGAAAACAAGGCGAGGAATAAAGTAAGAAAGAAGAAAAGGCGAAAATAAAAAAAGAAGTACAGTAGAAAAAAATGAAAGAATATGAGGAAAATGAACTCAAGGGTGGGGAGAAAGAATAGGAAGAAAAAAAGGTGAGAAAAAAAGGAAAATAGAAGTGGAAAAAGAAAACAAGGGAAGGGGAAAAGAAAAAAGGAGAGCAGAAAAAGAAAACAAGAAAGAAAAAGGAAAAAGTATAGGAGAAAAAACAAAACAAGTAGAGAGGAAAGAGAAAGACAGGAAAAGAGGAGGAAAAAGAAAAAAGGGAACACGAAAAAGAACTAAAGAAGAAGAGGGAGAAAAGAAAACAAGGTGAGGAAAAAAAGAAAGAAAGAAAAAACGGAAGTAAAAAAATGTGGAGGAGAGAAAAAGAAGTGGATGAAAAAGAAAACAAGACATGGAGAAAAAGATGACAGAAAAAGAGAAGCTGAAAACAGGGACAGGAATCAACAAGAAAGTAAAACAACAGGAAAAGGAAAACAAAGGGGGAAGAAAAACAAGAAAGAACAAGAGGAGAAAATAGAACACAAGGGAAGGAGAAAAAGAACGATAAGAAGAAGAGGAGAAAAAGGAAACAAAAGGGGGAAGAAAGAAAGAAAAAGTGAAGAAAAAGACAAGAAAAGAAGCAGAAAGAAAGAACACGGAGGGAAAAAGAAATGAATTGGAGGAGAAAATAAAAGATATATGAAGATGAGAAAAAAGAAAACGTGGATGGAACAATTTGAGATAGATAGATAGATAGATAGATAGATAGATAGATAGATAGATAGATAGATAGATATGAACAAACTGAGATATATAGAGAGATATGAATAATCTGAGATAGATAGATAGATAGATAGATAGATAGATAGATAGATAGATAGATAGATAGATAGATAGATATTAATGGGACTGAGATAGATAGATAGATAGATAGATAGATAGATAGATAGATAGATAGATAGATAGATAGATATGAACATACCAAGATAGACAACAGATAGATAGATAGATAGATAGATAGATAGATAGATAGATAGATAGATAGATAGATAGATGGAACAAATTAAGATCGATGGATGGAGGGAAAAATGAGATGCATGGATGGAACATATTGAGTTAGATAGAGGTATGGAACAAATTGATATTGATGGATAGATGTATGGAACAAATTTAGATACATGGATGGAACCAAATGAGACAAACAGATACATAGATGTATGCAACAAATTGAGATTGATGGTAAGATGGAACAAATTGAAATAAACGGATGTAACAAATTGAGATAAATAGGTGTATGGAACAAATTGAGATTAATGGATAGATTGAACAAATTGAGATACAAGATGGAATATATTGGGCTAGGTAGTTGTATGGAACAAATTGATATTGATGGATAGATGTAACAAATTGATATACATGGATGGAACAAATTGAGATAAATAGGTGTATGGAACAAATTGAGATGGATGGATAGATGGAACAAATTGATATACATGGATGGAACAAATTGAGATAGATATATGCAACAAATTGAAATGGATGGATAAATTGAACAAATTGAGGTATATGGATGGAACAAATTCAGATAGATGTATGGAACGAATTGAGATGGATGGATTGATGGAGCAAACTGGGATACGTGGATGGACTAAATTGAGATTGATATATGTACGAAAAAAATTCACATGGATGGATAGATGGAACAAATTGAGATACATGGATGGAACAATTTGAGATAGACAGATGTATGGAACAAATTGATATTGATGGATAGATGGAACAACCTGAGATACATGGATGGAAGAAATTGAGATAGATATATAGATATATGGAACAAATTAAGATCGATGGATAGAGGGGAAAAAATGAGATACATGGATGGAAGATATTGAGTTAGGGAGAGGTATGGGACAAATTGATATTGATAGATAGATGGAACAAATTGTAATACATTGATGGAACAAATTGAGATAGATGTATGGAACAAATTGAAATTGATGGAGAGATGGACCAAACTGAGATAGATGGATGGAACAAATTGAGATAGATAGATAGATAGATGTATGCAACAAATTGAGATGGATGGATAGATGGAACAAATTGAGATACAAGATGGAATATATTGGGCTAGGTAGTTGTATGGAACAAACTGATATTGATGGATAGATGTAACAAATTGATATACATGGATGGAACAAATTGAGATAAATAGGTGCATGGAACAAATTGAGATGGATGGATAAGATGGAACAAATTGATGAACATGGATGGAACATTTTGAGATAGATGATTTGAACAAATTGATATTGATGGATAGATGGAACAACCTGAGATACATGGATGGAAGAAATTGAGATAGATATATAGATGTATGGAACAAATTGAGATTAATGGATGGAAAAAAATTGAGATGGATATATAGATGGATGGAACAAATTAAGATCGATGGATAGAGGGAAAAAATGAGATACATGGATGGAACATATTGAGTTGGGTAGAGGTATGGAACAAATTGATATTGATAGATAGATGGAACAAATTGTAATACATCGATGGAAGAAATTGAGATAGAGAGATGTATGGAATAAATTGAGATTGATGGATAGATTAAACAATTTGAGATACATGGATGGAACAACTTGAGATGGAAAGATGGACCAAATTTAGATAGATAGATAGATAGATAGATAGATAGATAGATAGATAGATAGATAGATAGATAGATGTATGAAACAAACTGAGATGGATGGATAGATGGAGCAAATTGTGATACATGGATGGAACAAATTGAGATAGATAGATAGATAGATAGATAGATAGATAGATAGATAGATAGATAGATAGTGTATGAAACAAACTGAGATGGATGGATAGATGGAGCAAATTGTGATACATGGATGGAACAAATTGAGATAGATAGATAGATAGATAGATAGATAGATAGATAGATAGATAGATAGATAGATGTATGCAACAAATTGAGATGGATGGCTAGATGGAACAAATTGTGATACATGAATAGAACAAATTGAGATAGATAGATAGATAGATAGATAGATAGATAGATAGATAGATAGATAGATAGATAGATGTATGCAACAAATTGAGATGGATGGCTAGATGGAACAAATTGTGATACATGAATAGAACAAATTGAGATACATAGATTGAAAAAATTGAAATAGATAGATGTATGGAACAAATTGGGATTGGTAGATGGAACAAATTTAGATATGTGGATGGAACAAATTGAGATAGATCGACGAATGGAACAAATTTGTATTGATGGATAGATGGAACACATTGTGATATGTGGATGGAAAATTGAGATAGATGTATGGAACAAATTGGTCTTGATGGATAGATGCAACAAAGTGAAATACATGGATGGAACTAATTAAGATAGAGGGATAGATGGAACAAATTGAGATTGATGGATATATGGAAAAAATTGAGATACATAGATGGAACAAATTATGATAGATGTATGTATGTGACCAATTGATATTTATTGATAGATGTAACAAATTGAAATATATGGAAGGAACAAATACAGAAAAATTGATGTATTGAACAAATTGCGACTGATGGATACATGGAACAAATTGAGATACATGGATGGAACAAATTATGATAGATGTATGTATGTGACCAATTGATATTTATTGATAGATGTAACAAATTGAAATATATGGAAGGAACAAATACAGAAAAATAGATGTATTGAACAAATTGCGACTGATGGATACATGGAACAAATTAAGATACATGGATGGAACAAATTGGGATATGTATGTGTATAGAACTAATTGATATTGATGGATCGATGAAACAAATCGAGATAGATAGATAGATAGATAGATAGATAGATAGATAGATAGATAGATGGAAGAAATTGAGATTGTTGGATAGATGGAACAAATTGAGATACATGGGTGAACAAATTGAGATACATGAGTGTAACAAATTGAGATACATAGATGGAAAAAATTGAAATAGAAAGATGTATGGAACAGATTGAGATTGGTGGATAGATGGAACCAATTTAGATATGTGGATGGAACAAATTTGTATTGATGGATAGATGAAACAAATTGAAATACATGGATGGAACAAATTGAGATAGAGGGATATATATGGAATAAACTGAGATTGATGGATAGAGTGAGCAAATTGAGATACATAGATGGAACATATAGAGGAAGGTAGATGTATTGAACAAATTGGTCTTGATGGAGAAGATGGAACAACTTGAAATACATCGATGGAACTCATTGAGATAGAGAGATATATGGAACAAATTGCGATACATGGATGGAACAAATTGTGATACATAGGTTTATCGAACAAATTCGGATTGATGGATAGATGTAACAAATTGAGATATATGGATGGAACAAATTGAAATGGATGGATTGATGGAAGAATTTGAGATACCTGGATGGAATGTATTCAGAAAGATAGATAGGTGTATTGTACAAATTGAGATTGATGCATAGATGGAACACACTGATATATACGGATGGAACAAATTCAGATAGATAGATGTATGGAAGGAATTGAGATGGATGGATTGATGGAACAAACTGAGATACATGGATGAAACATTTTGGGATAGATGATTGGAACAAATTGAGATTGATGGATTGATGGAACAAACTGAGATACATGGATGGAACAATTTGAGATAGATAGATAGATAGATAGATAGATAGATAGATAGATAGATAGATAGATAGATAGATAGATAGATAGATGGAACAAATTAAGATCGATGGATAGAGGGAAAAAATGAGATGCATGGATGGAACATATTGAGTTAGATAGAGGTATGGAACAAATTGATATTGATGGAAAGATGTATGGAACAAATTTAGATACATGGATGGAACCAAATGAGACAAACAGATACATGGATGTATGCAACAAATTGAGATTGATGGTAATATGGAACAAATTGAAATACACGGATGTAACAAATTGAGATAAATAGGTGTATGGAACAAATTGAGATTAATGGATAGACTGAACAAATTGAGATGCAAGATGGAATATATTGGGCTAGGTAGTTGTATGGAACAAATTGATATTGATGGATGGAACAAATTGAGATAAATAGGTGCATGGAACAAATTGAGATGGATGGATAGATGGAACAAATTGAGATACTTGGCTGGAACATATTGAGATAGATAGATAGATAGATAGATAGATAGATAGATAGATAGATAGATAGATAGATAGATGAAGACTTTGAAAACAGATAGATAGATAGATAGATAGATAGATAGATAGATAGATAGATAGATAGATAGATAGATAGATGGAACAAATTAAGATCGATGGATAGAGGGAAAAAATGAGATGCATGGATGGAACATATTGAGTTAGATAGAGGTATGGAACAAATTGATATTGATGGAAAGATGTATGGAACAAATTTAGATACATGGATGGAACCAAATGAGACAAACAGATACATGGATGTATGCAACAAATTGAGATTGATGGTAATATGGAACAAATTGAAATACACGGATGTAACAAATTGAGATAAATAGGTGTATGGAACAAATTGAGATTAATGGATAGATTGAACAAATTGAGATACAAGATGGAATATATTGGGCTAGGTAGTTGTATGGAACAAATTGATATTGATGGATAGATGTAACAAATTGATATACATGGATGGAACAAATTGAGATAAATAGGTGCATGGAACAAATTGAGATGGATGGATAGATGGAACAAATTGAGATACATGGATGGAACATTTTGAGATAGATGATTGGAACAAATTCATATTGATGGATAGATGGAACAACCATACATGGATGGAAGAAATTGAGATAGATATATAGATGTATGGAACAAATTAAGATCGATGGATAGAGGGAAAAAATGTGATACATGGATGGAAGATATTGAGTTAGGTAGAGGTATGGAACAAATTGATATTGATATATAGATGGAACAAATTGTAATACATTGATGGAACAAATTGAGATACATGGATGGAAGAAATTGAGATAGATATATAGATGTATGGAACAAATTGAGATTAATGGATGGAAAAAAATTGAGATGGATATATAGATGTATGGAACAAATTAAGATCGATGGATAGAGGCAAAAATGAGTTACATGGATGGAACATATTGAGTTGGGTAGAGGAATGGAACAAATTGATATTGATAGATGGAACAAATTGTAATACATCGATGGAAGAAATTGAGATAGAGAGATGTATGGAATAAATTGAGATTGATGGATAGATTAAACAATTTGAGATACATGGATGGAACAACTTGAGATGGAAAGATGGAACAAATTTAGATAGATAGATAGATAGATAGATAGATAGATAGATAGATAGATAGATGTATGCAACAAATTGAGATGGATGGGTAAATGGAACAAATTGTGATACATGAATAGAACAAATTGACATACATGGATGGAAAAAATTGAGAAAGATACATATATGGATTAAATGGACAGATGGAACAAATTGAGGTACATGTATGGGAAAAATTGTGATTGATGGATAAATGAAACAAATTGAGATACATGTATGGAACATATTGAGATACATGGATGGAACAAATTGAGATTGATAGATAGATGGAATAAATTGAGATACATGGGTGAACAAATTGAGATACATAGATGGAAAAAATTGAAATAGATAGATGTATGGAACAAATTGGGATTGGTAGATGGAACAAATTTAGATAGATCGACGAATAGAACAAATTTGTATTGATGGATAGATGGATCACATTGTGATATGTGGATGGACAAATTGAGATAGATGTATGGAACAAATTGGTCTTGATGGATAGATGCAACAAAAGGAAATACATGGATGGAACTAATTGAGATAGAGGGATAGATGGAACAAATTGAGATTGATGGATATATGGAAAAAATTGAGATACATAGATGGAACAAACTGAGATACATAGATGGAACAAATTATGATAGATGTATGTATGTGACCAATTGATATTTATTGATAGATGTAACAAATTGAAATATATGGAAGGAACAAATACAGAAAAATAGATGTATTGAACAAATTGCGACTGATGGATACATGGAACAAATTAAGATACATGGATGGAACAAATTGAGATATGTATGTGTATGGAACTAATTGATATTGATGGATCGATGAAACAAATTGAGATAGATAGATAGATAGATAGATAGATAGATAGATAGATAGATAGATAGATAGATAGATAGATGGAAGAAATTGAGATTGTTGGATAGATGGAACAAATTGAGATACATGGGTGAACAAATTGAGATACATGAGTGTAACAAATTGAGATACATAGATGGAAAAAACTGAAATAGAAAGATGTATGGAGATAGAAATAGAGATATGGAAATAGAGACATAGAGGGATATATATGGAATAAACTGAGATTGATGGATAGAGTGAGCAAATTGCGATACATGGATGGAACAAATTGTGATACATAGGTGTATAGAGCAAATTCAGATTGATGGATTGATGGAAGAATTTGAGATACCTGGATGGAATGTATTCAGAAAGATAGATAGGTGTATTGTACAAATTGAGATTGATGCATAGATGAAACACACTGATATATACGGATGGAACAAATTCAGATAGATAGATGTATGGAAGGAATTGAGATGGATGGATTGATGGAACAAACTGAGATACATGGATGAAACATTTTGAGATAGATGGTTGAAACAAATTGAGATTGATGGATTGATGGAACAAACTGAGATACATGGATGGAACAATTTGAGATAGATAGATAGATAGATAGATAGATAGATAGATAGATAGATAGATAGATATGAAGACTTTGAAAACAGATAGATAGATAGATAGATAGATAGATAGATAGATAGATAGATAGATAGATAGATAGATGGAACAAATTAAGATCGATGGATAGAGGGAAAAAATGAGATGCATGGATGGAACATATTGAGTTAGATAGAGGTATGGAACAAATTGATATTGATGGATAGATGTATGGAACAAATTTAGATACATGGATGGAACCAAATGAGACAAACAGATACATAGATGTATGCAACAAATTGAGATTGATGGTAATATGGAACAAATTGAAATACACGGATGTAACAAATTGTGATAAATAGGTGTATGGAACAAATTGAGATTGATGGATAGACTGAACAAATTGAGATGCAAGATGGAATATATTGGGCTAGGTAGTTGTATGGAACAAATTGATATTGATGGATGGAACAAATTGAGATAAATAGGTGCATGGAACAAATTGAGATGGATGGATAGATGGAACAAATTGAGATACTTGGCTGGAACATATTGAGATGGATGGATAATATGGAACAAATTGAGATACATGGATGGAACAAATTCCGATAGATGTATGGAACGAATTGAGACGGATGGATTGATGGAACAAATTGACGGACATGGATGGAACATTTTGAGATAGAAGATTGGAACAAATTCATATTGATGCATAGATGGAACAACATGAGATACATGGATGGAAGAAATTGAGATAGATATATAGATGTATGGAACAAATTAAGATCGATGGATAGAGGGAAAAAATGTGATACATGGATGGAAGATATTGAGTTAGGTAGAGGTATGGAACAAATTGATATTGATAGATAGATGGAACAAATTGTAATACATTGATGGAACAAATTGAGATAGATGTATGGAACAAATTGAGATTGATGGAGAGATGGACCAAACTGAGATAGATGGATGGAACAAATTGAGATAGATAGATAGATGTGTGCAACAAATTGAGATGGATGGATATATGGAACAAATTGTGATACATGAATAGGACAAATTGAGATACACGGATGGAAAAAAATTGATATATATGGAACAAATTAAGAAAGATACATATATGGATTAAATAGTGTTTCATGGACAGATGGAACAAATTGAGATAGATACATGTCTGGGAAAAATTGTGATTGATGAATAAATGAAACAAATTGAGATACATGTATGGAACAAATTGAGATAGGTAGATATTTGGAATAAATTGAAATTGATTGTTAGATGGAACAAGTTGAGAGACATGGAATGAACAAATTGAGATAGACGTATGGAACAAATTGATATTGATGGATACATGGATATATGGAACAAATAGAGATTAATGGCTAGATGGAACAAATTGAAATACGTGGATGGAAAAATTGAGATAGATAGATCTATGTAACAAATTAACATGTATGTATAGATGGAACAAGTTCAGGGACATGGATGTAAAAAATTAAGATTCATGTATACATGGAACAAACTTAGTCACATAGATGGAACAAATTGTGATACATATATGTATGGAACAAATTGAGATGGATGGATAGATAGAACAAACTGAGATACATGGATGGAACAAATTGAGATAGATAGATATATGGAACAAATTGATGTTGATGGATAGTTGAAATACAGGAATGGAACAAATTGAGATATATGGATGGACCATATTGAGATATGCAACAAATTGAGATGGATGGATAGATTGAACAAATTGAGGTACATGTATGGGACGAATTGAGATTGATAGAAAAATGAACAAACTCAGATACATGGATGGAAAAAATTGAGATAGATAGATAGATAGATAAATGTATGGAATAAATTCAGATTGTTTGATGGATGGAACAAATTGAGATACATGGATAGAACATATTGAGCTTAGTAGATGTATGGAACTAATTGATATAGATGGATAGAGGGTACAAATTGAAATACATTCATGGAACAAATTGAGATAGATGATTGGAACAAACTGAGATACGTGGATGGACTAAATTGAGATTGATATATGTATGGAAAAAATTGAGATGGATGGATAGATGAAACAAATTGAGATACATGGATGGAAAATTTGAGATAGATAGATAGATAGATAGATAGATAGATAGATAGATAGATAGATAGATAGATAGATAGATAGATAGATAGATGTATGGAACAAATTAAGATCGATGAATAGAGAGAAAAAATGAGATGCTTGGATGGAACATATTGAGTTAGGTAGAGGTATGGAACAAAATGAGATTGATAGATGTATGGAACAAATTTAGATACATGGATGGAACCAAATGAGACGAACAGATACATAGATGTAAGCAACAAATTGAGATTGATGGTAAGATGGAACAAATTGAAATACACGGATGTAACAAATTGAGAAAAAATAGGTGTATGGAACAAATTGAGATTGATGGATAGATTGAACAAATTGAGATGCAAGATAGAATATATTGGGCTAGGTAGTTGTATGGAACAAATTTATATTGATGGATAGATGTAACAAATTGATATACATGGATGGAAGAAATTGAGATAGATAGATAGATAGATAGATAGATAGATAGATAGATAGATAGATAGATAGATAGATAGATAAATGTATGGAATAAATTCAGATTGTTTGATGGATGGAACAAATTGAGATACATGGATAGAACATATTGAGCTTAGTAGATGTATGGAACTAATTGATATAGATGGATAGAGGTTACAAATTGAAATACATTCATGGAACAAATTGAGATTGATGGAGAGATGGAACAAATTGTAATACATGGATGGAACAAATTGAAATCGATACATGTATGGAACAAATTGATATTGATGGATATATGGAACAAAATCAGATACATGGATGGAGCATATTGAGCTAGGTAGATGTCTGGAACAAATTGGGATAAATATGTGTATGGAACAAATTGAGATTGACGGATAGATGGAACAAATTGAGATACATGGTTTTAACTAATTGAGAGAAATAGATGTATGAAACAAATTTATTCTCTGTTATCAAACAATTTTATATGAATGTTCATCAAAAATTAAATTAAAATCATCCATACATATATACACACTTATCTATGTACTGGAATACTAACATATACATTGTTTCGTTTTTAGTTGTTGTTTTTTTTTTTGTTGACTATACATATACGCTTCTGCTTCATCGTAAACAATCTGTAATATATGCAGTGTCTCTCATAAATGACGGACCATATGCTGCTATCCTATCTGTGTCCCTCATGATCGACCAGGGGTTCTTTTTCGTATGAATGACTTGCATAAAACTCGAGAATTTAAACGTGATTTTAGAAGAGACTTTAGACGGGAATTTATACATCTCACATATTGTATATATATATATATATATATATATATATATATATATATATATCAGATCTTGTAGATAAAGTAAACAAAGTCCAACATAAAATGGAATTTGCATATGATATAGAAAAAGACAATATCTGAAATTTCCTCGATACCATATTACACCGAGTTTACGATTCCGTAAAATATAGTGCTTACCGTAAAACAACTGAGAAAAATGATTTCAGAAATTTCTATTCCCACCATAACAATATAATAAAATTGAGAATAATCATCGAATTCAACGTAAAAGAACTCAGAATTTGACGCATTCCATATGTATTCAAAAAAATATATTGAAAACACTTACAAAATCTTTAAGTACCCTAATTTTTTTACATTCAATGCAACACAAAAGTTACATAAAATATTTCGTAAAACAAATTTACTGATTGGGACCAGAACAAAAATTAAAAATCGCATGTCATCGAAATCGGCAAATATTTTTAATCCAATAACAATCAGTTATGAAAAGTTTAATTTCTAATGAATAGAAATGCAGGTAAAAAAATATATATTGTTAACATGTTCGATATGATTCGTGCTTAGAATGTGGACATTTGTGTGTGGGGGAGAGGTTGTGTGAGGTGATGTTTATGTAATACATGTAAGACTGTTAAGTTTTAATAAACAATAATAAATTTTATTATGCATATATTTTCAACGAAAATTTAAGTCTATTTAATTTCCGATATAATTTTCCATGATTAACTTTAATTTATGTTCTGCCCACTCGCAGGATTGATTCACAACAAATTACAAAAATCAGCTAAAGAAGACAACGTTCCTACTGGCAACTAGTTTCAGCTATTAGTTTTAATAACAAACTAACCAGCGTTACTTATAGTTGTTTCCTACTGCGTTGTAAGTATTATTAAGGGATTAATGTAATTATTATTTACTGAAGTTTCCAGGTTGAATAAAGTGTTTCTCATAAATGACGGATCATATCCTGCTATCATTTCTGTGTCCCTCATGATCGATCAGGGTTTTTTTTTCTCGTATGAATGACTTGCATAAAAACTCGAGAATTTAAACGCGATTTTAGACGAGAATTTAGACGGGAATTTATACATCTCACATATTATATATGTATATATATATATATATATATATATATATATAGGAAAGAATATTAATAAAAAGTCTTGAATTTAAAAATGTACTTTTTTAAACAGTATTTGTTTATTTTTATTGTATTTTATATTTCAGACCGTCCTCGGTCCTTCATTAGAAACAAGTGACTTTTAAATTTGAATTAGAAACGTATTTCACGATAGCGTCCGAAAGAAAAATACTGGATTTTAAAATTAAATACACACAAGCTAGGGTTAAATAGGGACTTAGGTGTGTTGAATCTCTACAAATATTTCAATAGGTAAAAAAAATTTTCTTTCAGATATTCCAAGGAATTTTTTATCTAAAACAAACAGACTTTCTCTACGGACGTGCCGCATGTTGATTGGTTTACCGAAAATGAACAAACGGACGTGCCGCATGCTGATTGGTTTATCGACACCACGTGATGTAAACAAAAAAAATAAAGGAAGAAGAGAAGAAAGAAACAACTTCAGGAGAAAAAAAACGAATGAATAAGAGGTGAAAAAAAAGACTTTTCAGATAGTCATGATATGATTTCAAGTGAAGTAAAGGTAAGTTTAAATTCAGTAATTTGAAAAAAATAATGTGTCAGCGACTATTATATTCTTTAAATTTTTATTTTTCATAAAAGATCTTCAAACGTAATGCTATGAGACTAAGATTTTACAAAATATTGGATAATTAGTGAGAACATGGTGTTAACTATGCATATATTTTACGGAATCGTAAACTCGGTGTAATAGGTATCGAGGAAATTTAAGATATTGATATGGAACAAATTGAGATTAATGGATAGATGGAACAAATTGAGATACATGATGGACAAAATTGAGATAGATGTATGGAAGAAATTGATATTGACGGATAGATGGAACAAATTGAAATATATGGACGGAACTACTTCAGATAGATACATGTATGGAATGAATTGAGATAGATATATGTATAGAACGAATTGAGATTGATGGATAGAGGGAAGAAATTGAGATACATAGCTGGAACCAATTGAGATATATGGATGGAACAATTTGAGATACATGGATAGAACAAATTGAGATAGATATGTGTATGGAAGAAATTAATATTGATGGACAGATGGAACAAAGTGAAATACATGGATGGAACCAATTGAGACACATGGATGGAACAAATTGAGATAGATATATGTAAGGAACAAATTACTAGTGATGCATACATGGAACGAATTGAAATATATGGATGGAACTAATTGAGATAGACAGATGTATAGAACAAATTGACATTGACGGATAGATGGAAAAAATTGAGATAAAGGCATGGAAAAAATTGAGATACATGGATGGAACAGATTGAGATAGATGAATAGATAGAACAAAATGAGATGCATGGATGGAACAAACTGAGATAGATATATGGAACAAAGTGAGATTGATGGATAGATGGAACAAATTCAAATACATGGATGGAACTAATTGTGAGAGATATATGTATGGAACTAATTTAAATTGATAGATAGAGGGAACAAATTGAGAGACATAGATGGTACCAATTGAGATAGTTAGATGTATGAAACAAATTGAGATTGATGGATAAATGGAACAAAATGAGATAGATATATGTATTGGACCAATTCTTATTGATGGATAGATGTAACAAATTTAGATATATGGAAGGAACAAATAGAGAAAGACAGATGTATTGAACAAATTGCGATTGATGGATACATGTAACAAATTGAGATTCATGGATGGAACAAATTGAAATATATGGATGGAACAAATTGAGATACATAGATAGATGGATACATAGATAGACGTACAGAACAAATTGAGATTGATGGATAGATGGAAGAAATTGAAATACATGGATGGAACAAATTGAGATATATGGATGGAACAGATTGAGATAGATATATGTATGGAACAAATTGCTACTGATGTATAGATAGAAAAAAATGAAATATATGGATGGAACTAATTGAGATAGACAGATGTATGGAACAAACTGACATTGACGGATAGATGGAAAACATTGAGATGAATGGATGGAACTAATTCAGATAGATGGATAGATGGAACAAACTGAGATACATAGATGGAACCAATTTTGATTGATATATGTATGGGGCCAATTGATATTGATGGATATATGTAATAAATTGAGATATATGGATGGAACAAATCGCGGTAGATAGATGTATGGAACAAATTGAGAAACATAAATGGAACAAATTGAGAATGATAGATTTATGTAACAAATTAAGAGTGATGGATATATGGAATGGATGAAACATATTGTGCTAGGTAGATGTATGGAACAAATTGATAGTGATGCATAGATGGAACTAATTAAAATAAATGGATGGAACTAATTGAGATAGAGAGATATATGGAACAAATTGAGATTGACGGCTCGATGGAAAAAACTGAGATACATAAATGGAACAAACTGAGATACAAAAATGGAACAAATTGAGATATTAGATGTATGGAACACATTGAGATTGATGGATAATTGGAACAAATTGAGATATATAGAAGGAACAAATAGAGAAAGTTAGATGTATTGAACAAATTGTTGTTGATGGATGGATAGAACAGATTGAGATATATGGATGATACCAATTGAGACACATGGATGGAACAAATTGAGATAGATATATGTATGGAAGAAATTGTTATTGATGGACAGATGGAACAAATTGAGATACATGGATGAAACAAATTGAGATTGATAAATGTATGGAACAAATTGGGATTGATGAAGATAGAGTATGTAACACATTGAGATTGATGGATAGATGGAACATATTGACACACATCGATGGAACAAATTGAATTAGGGAGATGTATGGAACAAATTGAGATTGATGGATAGATAGAACAAGTTGAGAAACACAGATGGAACAAATTGAGCCAGGTAGATGTATGGAACAAATTGCTAGTGATGCATAGATGGAACAAATTGAAATATATGGATGGAACTAAGTGAGATAGACAGATGTATGGAACAAATTCAGATTGACGGATAGATTGAACAAATTGAGATAAATGAATGAAAAAAAATTGAGATAGATAGATAGATAGATAGATAGATAGATAGATAGATAGATAGATAGATAGATAGATAGATAGATGTATGGAACAAATTGAGATTATTTGATACATGAATCAATTTGAGATACACGAATGGAACTAATTGAGATTGATGGATGTATGTATTAATTTGAGATACATGGATTGAAGAAATCGAGGTAAATAGGTGTATGGAACCAATTGAGATTGATGGATAGATGGAACAAATTGAGATATATGGATTGAAAAAATTGAGATAGATAGATAAATGTACGGAACAAATTCAGATTGATGGATGGAACAAATTGAGATATATGGATGGAACAATTTGAGATAGATAGATGTATGGAACACATTCAGATAGATGGATGGAACCAATTGAGACACATGGATGGAACAAATTGAGATATATGGATGGAACACATTGAGATAGATGGATGGAACCAATTGAGATTGATGGATGGAACAAATTGACATATATGGATGGAACAAATTGAGATATATGGATGGAACAATTTGAGATAGATAGATGTATGGAACACATTGAGATTGATGGATAGATGGAACAACCTGACAAACATGGATGGAACAAATTGAAGTCGATACATATAGGGAACAAATTGATATTGATGGATAGATGAAACAAACTCAGATACATGGATTGAAAAAATTGAGATAGATAGATAAATGTATGGAACAAATTGAGATTGATGGATATATGTAACAAATTGAGATACATGGATGGAACATATTGAGATACATGTTTGGAGAAAATTCAGACACATGTATGGAACAAATTCAGATAGATAGATAGATAGATAGATAGATAGATAGATAGATAGATAGATAGATAGATAGATAGATAGAACAAATTGTGATTGATGGATGGAACGAATTGAGATGGATGTATGGAACAAATTGAGATTCATGGTAAGATGGAACAAATTGAGATACATGAATGGAATTGAAATAGACAGATGTATGGAATTAATTCATATTGATAAATAGATGAAACAAATTGACAGACATGGTAAGAACAAATTAAGATAGATCGATAGATAGATAGATAGAGAGATAGATAGATAGGTAGATAGATAGATAGATAGATAGATAGATAGATAGATAGATAGATAGAGATAAATGGATGATATTGAGATTGACAGATGTATGGAACAAATTGAGATAGATAGATAGATAGATAGATAGATAGATAGATAGATAGATAGATAGATAGATAGATAGATAGATAGATGCAAAACACTGTGATTGATGGATGGATGTAACAATTTATGATACATGGATTTAACAAATCGAGGTAACTAGTTGTATGGAACCAATTGAGATTGATGGATAGATGGAACAAATTGAGATACATGGATATAACTAATTGAGATAGATATATGTATGGAACTAATTGCTGGTGATGCATAGATGGAACAAATTGAAATATATGGATGGAAATAATTGAGATAAAGTGCCGTATGGAACAAATTGACATTGACGGATAGACGGAAAAATTTGAGATGAATGGATAGATGGAACAAATTGAGATACATGGATTGAACAAATTGAGATAGATATATGTATGGCTCTAATTGATATTGATGGATAGATGAAACAAATTGAGATACATGGTACGAACAAATTAGAGATAGATAGATAGATAGATAGATAGATAGATAGATAGATAGATAGATAGATAGATAGATAGATAGATAGAACAAATTTAGATTTATGTATACATGGAACAAATTGAGATACATGGATGGGACAAATTGAGATACATAGACAGATAGAAAAATGGAAAGATGTATGGAACAAAAACAGATTCATGGAGGGAACAAATTGAGATTAATGGATAGATGGAACAAATTGTTATTGATGGACAGATCGTACAAATTGAGGTTGAGGGATCGATGGAACAATTTGAGAGACATGGATGGAACAAATTGTGATACATTGATGGAACTAATTGAGATAGATATGTGTATGGAACAAATTGAGTTTGACGGATAGATGGAACAAATTGAGATCCATGCTTTTAACTAATTGAGATAGATAGATGTATGAAACAAATGTATTCTCTGTTATCAAACAATTTTATATGTACTTTAATGTTCATCAAAAATTTAATTAAAATCATGCATACATATATACACACTTATCTATTTACTGGAATACTAGCATATACATTGTTTCGTTTTTAGTTTTTGTTTTTTTCAGTTGACTATACATATACGCTTCTGCTTCTTCGTAAACAATCTGTAAAACGTGCAGTATCTCTCATAAATGACGGACCATATGCTACTATCCTTTCTGTGTCCCTCATGATCGACCAGGTTTTTTTTTTCGTATGAATGACTTCCATAAAAACTCGAGAATTTAAACGTGAATTTAGACGAGAATTTAGACGGGAATTTATACGTCTCATATATTATATATAAAAGTGCAATATATAAATTGCAAAAATTCTAAAAATTCGCCATCGATCGCCAATAAACCTAATATTAATTAAATTCAGGAGTCATTGTGTAATGCTAATCAACTCTTTTTCTTTCCATCAATATTAACCTTTTGTGGCATATTTGTTATAATTCTAACCAATATGCAACAAAGGCTTAACAGATATTTTTAAAAAGTAGCACCAAATTGCGAAAACAAAAACGCAATAAAACTATGCCATTTTTTATTTGGATAAACATTTAATTGCCTTTATAAACAAAATAAATTAATGATATTATAGTTTGAATAGAAAATGCATCAATTTCACACACGAGCGTAATCGATGAAGGAGGAAATTTTAAAAACTTTTTGAAATTTTATAAAGTAAACTTGGAAAAGTATATCAGAACTTAAATAGACTAAAAATTAGTCCAAAATACAGGCATAATTAAAATAACTAAAATATTTTAATTGTGGGCATGCTGATTACTCGTATTTTCTTGTTACGGGTGGCCGTAGATGATATGTATCATTAAAAGTTCTCATGTTTCAATTGGGCGCCATATAAACCCTTGTAAACATTAGGTCACTCACGGGCGAAAGAAAAATAAGATTTTCTACCAACATTTCGAACGTGTCAGAAAAAATTAAACATTTTTAAAAATAATTTAAAAATACTTTGATTTATCCTCTTAATAATGACATAATCATTTTGCCAATAAAACTTTGTTTAATAACGCAAGGGACATTTTGCCGATGAAAGACTCATTAAATTAAAAATGCTTGCAAAAATCAAATAATCGTCGAATGTTGATGGAAATTTCAGAACTTACTTATAATTGACAGAAATTATTGGTGAAAACATTGTTTTTTCTTAAATATTGGTAATATTTTTGAAAATATTGGCAAAAATAAAAATAAAACGATTTGTACAAATAACATTCATGCAAAATTCGTCTTCCATACTTGGCCTCTGTTTAATATTTATGATAATGAATGTCTCTAAAGCGGAAATGATGCAGGCTTTAACAAGGATTTAAATGACATTTCAGACAATAAGTAATTTCAAGTCAAGTAAAGTTAAGTTTAAGATAATCTTTTTTTCTCTCTCATTAATCTATTCATTCAAGATCTTATTTACACAAATTTTCAAACCAAAAATTAGGATAAAAAACAATATCAGAAATAAATCGAGTGAAAATTTTTTGTGTTGTAATAAATACCGCGTACTCCTTTTAGCATGATGAAATCAAATTTAAAGAAAGTAAATTTCACGTGTAACAAATTTCATCCTAATTAATTAGAATTTTAATAACATTTATTTATTACAGTTTTATTTATTTGCCATTTTTTAGACTTTTTCGATAAATAAAATGAATTATAATTTTTTTTAATATTAGTTTTCGTATGATGATTTTCATTATCCGACTAAACGTACGAACGTACGAGCGACGCTGGGAAGTGTAAATTTAAGGATGTTCTTTCATTATATACATTTGCGAATCTTAAGGAGAAAGTGAATTTTGGATGTTTTTTAGGCATATCCTTATTGTCGATGCCATGATTGGATTTCCTATTTAGTTAGTTTTGTTATTTTCTCAGAATTTATCGAGCCATTTCCTTTCCGAATGCTCGGTTAATATATATGCTCTGTTAATATATACTCGTGATAAAGATTTATCAGATCTTGTAAATAAAGTAAATAAAGTCCAACAAACAATTGAATTTGCATATAATAGAGAAAAAGACAATATCTTAAATTTTCTCGATATCATGTTACACCGAGTTTACAATTCCGTAAAATATATGCATAGTTAGCACCATGTTCTCACTAATTATCCAATATTTTGTAAAATCTTAGTCTTATATAGGTACCTCCACTTTTTCGGCAAAAATTTACGATACCTAATTTTAAAATTAAAATTTTAAAATAAAAAAACATTCTTCAAGATTTCATTTTAAATTTAAATGAAAGCTTAATGATTAAATTTATTATTTCCATTAATGAGAAAATTCTGGTGTATTTCATATAGAAATTATTAAATTTGAATGTCACATTTAATTTCAATTTCTTAAAATTTTCTTAAAAGCGGCCATGCTAAAAGGAGTAGGCCATATTTATTACAACACAAAAAATGTTCATATATTTTCGACGAAATTTTAAGTCTATTTAAGTTCCGATATCCTTTTCGATGTTTAACATTAATTTATGTTTTGCTCACTCGCAGGATTGATTATTATTAAGGACTTAATGTAATTAACACCTACTGGAGTTTCCCGATTGAATAAAGTTTTTTTTTTTTTTTTAGTAATGATTAATAATGATTTAGCTATTTTCAATTACATTGATTTTCAAATTACTAAATCTATGAGGTCTTCGGATACGTTCCCGACGTAAAAGAAATCATTCTACCATAAGATCATTACGAAAACATAAATAAAGCTATGAGCTTAAAAGTTTTTTGTTTTTTTAAAAAAACACATGTGATGCAATAGGCATCAGTTTTCACCTGCAGAGTTAAGCTGCATTAAATTCGAATTACCTTTATATTCACAACGCAAATGTTTCTGTAACATTTGATGACAGAGAATTAATTTTTACCAACTGTTTTTCTCTATACAAGTTACATTCTATGGGCAAGCATATCAATAAATTGTAGTTTTATATTGAAACAGCGGTAAGCATTCTTATACATATTTTTTTATATTTAAGCAACTAGCTTGACTCTGGTGATTCAGCTTAAGTTTCTATGTATGGGCACACTTCTATGCGTGTGCCAACTTTTATCAAATTACTTTTTAGTTTTTAATTGATTCACCCAAAAATGACAGCAATGTCACTGGTGCTTGGGTTCTACATTAGGGAAGAGAAATGGTTGGGTCATACAGAATGGATACGAGAAAGATGAGAATACTGGTCTGGAGAAAGTTAGGTGAGAGTAGAGTAAGAAGAACAATATTCAGCGCATGTCGAGGAAAGTATAAGAGATGCAAGTGAATGGGGAAAAAAGAAAAAAGATAAAAAGAAAACAGAAGAAGAGAAAAAAGAAAACAAGGAGAGGAGAAAAGAACAATAAGAGAAGAACAATAAGAGAAGAGGAGAAGAAAGAAACCAAGAGGAAAAAAAGTAAAGAAAGAAAGAATGTAAGAAAGAAGAGGAGGAGAAAACACACATGTAGTGAGAAAACGAAAGAAGATGGGAAAAAGAAAGCAAGGGGAGGGAATAAAGAAAGAAGAACAAGAGAAAAAAGTGGAGGAGCCAAAGAAAGGAAGAAGAAGAGGAGGAAACAGAAAACAAAAGGAGGAAAAAAGAACGAAAAAAAGAGGAAGAAAAGACAAGGAGAGGAAAAAAGAAGAGGAGGAAAACTAGAACGAAAGAAGAAAGGGAAAGGCGTGGGAAAAAAGTGGCAGTGTAATAAATGTGATGTCAGTTCTTCAATACATCAGTAGAAAGCCAGACACCGAAAGCAAGGACAAACTTGAAGCAGGGAAAATTTGGTTCTACGGAGATCTGAAGGCGAATTGGCATGGCAAAGGACGCGTTCCAGAAGATGAGCAAAATACTAACACACAGGAAGATCTCAATAGAAACGAAGAAAAGAGTGCTAGACTGCTACGTGATGTCAGTTCTTCAATACGGCTGTGAATGCTGGACAATATCATTGAAAATGAGGACAAAACTAGAAGCGGCCGGAATGTGGTTCTACAGAAGGATGCTACGGATATCGTGGACTGAGCATACAAGCAACGACGAAGTGTTAGAAAGAATGGCAACAAAAAGGAAATTGATGCTGAACATCAGGAAGAGACAACTGAAGTTCCTGGGACATGCAATGAGGAAGGAGAGCCTGGAGAACCTGATACTGACTGGACAGATAGAAGGAAGGAGAGACAGAGGAAGGCAGCGGATAACATATTTGCAGGGTCTGATCAGGTGGATGACGGAACGGGGGTTACCAGGAGCAACAGGAGCAAACATACTAAGAGCCACAAGGGATAGGGAGACGTGGAGATCCATGATCGCCTACGTCCTGAAGGGACAGGGCACATAGAAGAAGAAGAAGAAGGATACCGTAATAAAAAAATGGTTTTAAAAGATTTTTCACACAGTCATGATATAATTTACGTTCCACCGAGTTTACAATTTCGTAAACTGTTGTGAATTTGTGTGGGCGAAGATTTGTGTTAGGTGATGTGTAACAAGATTTGCATTCGATCACTCACGTGAGGAGAAGCGGGAGGAGAAAAGAAAAGAAGGAAGAAGAGAAGAAAGAAACAAGTTCAGTAGAAAAAAACGAATGAAGAAGAGGTGAAAAAAAAGACTTTTCAGATAGTCATGATATAATTTCATGTGAAGTAAAGGTAAGTTTAAATTCAGTAATTTGAAAAAAATAATGTTTCAGCGACTTTTATATTCTTTAAATTTTTATTTTTCATAAAACATCTTCAAACGTAATGCTATAAGACTAAGATTTTACAAAATATTGGATAATTAGTGAGAACATGGTGTTAACTATGCATATATTTCCGACGAAATTTTAAGTCTATTTAAGTTCCGATATCCTTTTCGATGTTTAACATTACGTTTTGCTCACTCGCAGGATTGATTCACAATAAATTACAGAAATCAACTTTAAGAAAAGAACGTTCCTATCTTCGTGTGAATCATTCGCCTTACTGGATTAACAAATGACAGATATTAATAATGCCTGATTGTTTTTTGTTTTTAGGTTTGTTTAGACTATTACTTATTTACATGAGCATTTAATTGCATCACAAACCAAGTGAAAGCATCCATAGTTTAAACAGTAAATTTTCTACATTTGTCTAAAGACATTGTTAACTTTTATCCACTTATTTTTTTATATTTTTAATTGTTTGACCCCAATCAAGGCAGCAATGTTACTGGTGCGTAGGGCGCTACATTAGGGAAGAGCAAAAGGTTACGTAGATATAGAATGGATACGAGAAAGATGAGAATACTGGTGTGGAGAAAGTTACGTGAGAGTAGAGTAAGAAGAACAATATTCAGGGGATGTCGAGGCAAGGATAAGAGATGGAAGTGAAGGAGAAAGGTGGTGCTGATTGAAGTTGCATTTAAATGTTTGGGGATTATAGCTATCAGGAAGCCAAGTATACGGCAGGGAGTTCTACAAACAGGAATTGCAAGAATTTTTTTTTTCTCTCGTTAATCTATTCATTCAAGGTCATATTTACACAAATTTTCAAACCAAAAATTAGGATAAAAAACAATATCAGAAATAAATCGAGTGAATTTTTTTTGTGTTTTAATAAATATGTAAATATGTAATAAATAATAAAGCTTTCATTACACCCGAGCAACGCCGGGTTATACTGCTAGTTATTTTATATTCAACGAGACACAAAAGGCTCGTAAAATATTTCGCAAAACAAATTCACGTATTCGGACTAAAAAAAAAATTTAAAAAAAGGAATGATCGCCTAATAATATCAAAATCGGCGAATATTATTCACCCGTTAATAGTTAGTTCTGAATAGTTTACATTCTAACATGTATAAATGCTGGTAAAAAAAGCAAATGTTAGTAAGATGTTCCTAAATCTCTTGTTGGATGGTTCGTGAGCAGTATGAATGTGTGTGTGTGTGTGTGTGTGTGTGTGTGTGTGTGTGTGTGTGTGTGTGTGTGTGTGTGTGTGTGTGTGATACCGATAATACTGACACGGTCTAACAAACAATATTTCTATTATGCGTATTTTTTTAGCCGCTAACTCAAATAAAACAACATTTTCTATCAAAATTTCGAAAATGTTAGCAGAGATTCAAAAAATTTTAAAAATAATTAAAAATTGCTTTGATCTTTCCTCTTAATAAAAATATAAATATTTTGATGGAAAAAGTTAGTTTTATTAAGTTTATGAACTTTTTAATTCATACTATGCTGTTTCATGCTGTTTTTTAGCGATATTTTGTACGTACCTAGCGTACATTTTAAACAAAAAAATAAACGTCTATTCATGTTTCAATATACTTTTCCTTGTTTAACATTAATTTAGGTTCTACACACTCCCTGGATTGATTCATAACTAATCACAGATTCCTGGAAAAGAAAAGAAAAGAAAAGAAAAGAAAAGAAAAGAACAGAACGCTCCATCCTAACAATTGGTGTTAGTTTTAATCGGAAATAGTTTTAATGCAGTTGTCTCCTTTGGCAGGTGAGCAAATTTTTTTCCCACTAAAACTATTATTAAGGAATTACTTTAAATTGTAACACACTAAAATTTTCAGATTAAATGAATTAAAAAACAAAATACTGATTACGTGAACTGTTTAAACATTTTGAATTGCATTTATTTTAGAATTAATAAATTTGTAAGTCCTCCAATCTCGTTTCCCGTTTCAAAATGATCATTCTACGATAGAATAATTATGAAAACATAAATACAGATATGAGCTTGTAGGTACCTCCACTAATCTGTCTACAAGATCTGATAAATCTGTAACACGAGTATATATTAACAGGGTATCATCAATGTATTTAGCTTAGTAGCGTTGTGGTGCAGTGGAACGAGAAATCGGAGAACCAAGTTCGAATTCAAGTTGCATTCAATGCATTCACTTACGCGCAAAAGCACCTCTACGTGGCGTAATGGTTACAAAACTTATCTCGTTACGATCATTACAATTGAGTAGTGAGTATGATCCTCACTGGGTCCCCCATACTTTTGGCCTTGTGCCACATCTAAGCTGCACTTAGAAAATTACCGGTTTTCGATAGCTGATTTTTAAAATGCATTTCGATAAAAGAAAAGTTTTTCTTGAAGCTTTCATTTCCGCTTTGAATGAACGCTAAATGATTAAATTGATTATTACCAGTAAGCAAACTGCTGTGGTGTTATTCAAACAGAAATTATATAGATTGGAATCTCAACTTTTTGAGCTTTTTTAGGTAAATCATTACAATCGGCTATTTTTGACGTATTGACACTTTTGTAAAGAAAAGTTAATTCTCGGTTTTAAAAATCTTGCAGAAATAAGAGATACATGAGGAAAAATAGCAAAATTTAAAACATTCTGGTTTAAAACGTTGAATACAGTCAGTTTAGGTGCCATACGTGATACACGCTTGGGCGATCATGTCTCTAAAGAGACATGACTGACTGGGCAGAAGATTATCCCGCAGTAGGTTGCCATTGCTTTCTGCGGTAGACTGGTTGCCGACCAAGGCTATAGAACCCAATCTGTCCTGCTATTTAACCCATAACTGGAAGGAAGAGACGGATTAATACCTTTCCCAAGGGTATTTGCGCGTAAGTAAATACAATGGAGTCAGCTGGAATTCGAACTCGGCTCCCCGGTTTCTCGTTCCGAGCCGATATCCACTGTACCACAACGCACATCCCGTTGAATACAAGCATTTCTTTATTTCGCAGTTCTTGTTTTTTTTTTGTCGTATTGATTGATTACTGATAGCCTGATGTGTTAAAAAGCTAAGTATGTTTGACCAGAATTGACACAAAAATATTTTGTGAAATAAGTAAATCGAAAAGTAGAATATGCTTTAAAAATTTGAAGAGATGATTTACAAAGCTTATTAAAACATAAGCACGAGGAAACACAGAAATGAATAATGAAATAAAAAAAGAAATGCACCATTGCTAAAAAAAAGTTTATTGTTTTTTTCCAGAAAGAGAGGATAATCCTGAACACAAGTGACCTTTTAATAATATTTTAATTTATGGACGACCATACTTATAAAAATGATATGTTTAAACTCGGTACCTGCACACGTCTCCCGTACCTACGTTTTAAATGAATTTTAATAAATAAAACATCTTTCTTGAAACTTTCAATTTTAATTGAAAGCTAACAAATTAAATTTACTTTTTCCAGTATGCAAAATACTCTGGTGTATTTCAAACCGAAATTATATTGATTGGGACCTAAATTTTTCAGATTTAAAAAAGAAATCACTTTTTTTGACAACTTTTGATCAATCGACACATTTTGTAAACAGAAATTCGCAATTTTCAAAATCTTGCAAAAATAAAATATATTAAAATTAGCAAATTAAAACTTACCATAATCTGATTTGAAGCAAGTATTACTTGCTTGCTACATGAAATGTACTATAAAACCGTTTTTTATCACAATAGTCTTCCATTCAGTGTTATCATACTGTTATCTGAGGCGACGAATGACAAGTGACAGACGGAAGCCGTAAAAAATGCTAAGTATGGTGGCCAATATTGACAAAAATTTATGTAGCTTAATCTTAAATTTTTTTTTTTTTGCTTTTTTTGTTGTTTTGGTTTTTAACTACATAGTAAAATTTAAAAAATAGCATAATATTTTCAGCAAATATCTAATATTTTATAGAATTTTAGTTTAGCTTCATGCCTTACATTTGAAGATGTCTTCGGAAAAATAAGAATGAGAATAATATAAAACTTTCTTTTGAAATCTATTTTTCATTTTCCTTATGAGATATCTCCACAAGTTGTGAATTTCACAATTAATCTTTTTATCAAAATAAGGAAGAGAGTACTGGATTGCTACGTGCTGTCCGTCCTTCAATATGGCAGTGAATGCTGGACAATATCTTAACAGGAGAAAGCGTGCTCTGAGCCACCAGGGATAAGGAAACGTGGAAAGCCAGGCTCGCCTACGTCCTGAAGGGACAGGGCACATAAAAGAAGAGGAAATTAAAAACCATAAAACTTACTTGAAATTTTGAAGAGATGATTTGCAAAGCCCATTGAATGTTGAAACGTACACAGAAAATATTGAAAGCAAAATGAACAAATTGTCAGTCCGTCAGTTAAGCGCCATACGTGATCCACACTTAGACGATCATGTCTCTTTCGAGACATGACTGACAGGGCAGAATATATTGAGCCATCCACCTGATCAAGCCCATCAGATATATTTCACGCTGCTTTCCTTTATTTCCGTTTCGCTCAATCTGTCCTGTGAGTATTAGATTCTCCAAAGGCTCCTTTCTCATTACGTGTCCCAGAAACCTCAGCAGTCTCTTTCTGATGCTGAATATAAACTTCCTTTTTACTTGTATCCCCTCCAAAACTTTGTCGTTGCTCACATATTCTGTACATAGTAACCCCAGCATCCTTCTGTACAACCTCATTTCTCTCAGTTCCCTATTACGTCTTTGGAATGCATCCTTGGCCATTCCAATACGCCGTCGGATCTCAGTCTCGCACTTTCCATCCTCGATTAGAACATTTTCCAGGTATTTCTATACCTGCTTGATTTCAGTCCCCACGACTTGTAGTTGTCATTTTGGGCTCCTCTTTTTACTGATGACCATGCATTCAATTTTCTTGTAGTTTATGTTTAGTCCTTTCTTTTCGCTTTCTTTAGTTACCTTTTATGTTGGGTCTTGTAGTTTTCTTTCCGTGCCTTGTTTGATTTTAGTATCTCCGACCTGTAATTGGCATTTTGAGCTCCTCTTTTTTACTGATGACCATGCATTCAGTTTTCTTGTAGTTTATGTTTACTCCTTTCTTTTCGCATTCTTTAGTTACCTTTTATGTTGGGTCTTGTAGTTTACTTTCCGTGCCTTATTTGATTTTAGTATCCCCGACCAGTAGTTGGCATTTTGAGCTCCTCTTTTTACTGATGACCATGCATTCAATTTTCTTGTAGTTTATGTTTAGTCCTTTCTTTTCGCTTTCATTAGTTACCTTTATGTTGGGTCTTGTAGTTTTCTTTCCGTGCCTTGTTTGATTTTAGTATCCCCGACCTGTAGTTGGCATTTTGAGCTCCTCTTTATTACTGATGACCATGCATTCAGTTTTCTTGTAGTTTATGTTTAGTCCTTTCATTTCGCTTTCTTTAGTTACGTTTTGTGTTGGGTCTTGTAGTTTTCTTTCCGTGCCTTGTTTGATTTTAGTATCCCCGACCTGTAGTTGGCATTTTGAGCTCCTCTTTTTTACTGATGACCATGCATTCAGTTTTCTTGTAGTTTATGTTTAGTCCTTTCTTTTCGCTTTCTTTAGTTACCTTTTATGTTGGGTCTTGTAGTTTTCTTTCCGTGCCTTGTTTGATTTTAGTATCCCCGACCAGTAGTTGGCATTTTGAGCTCCTCATTTTACTGATGACCATGCATTCAATTTTCTTGTAGTTTATGTTTAGTCCTTTCTTTTCGCTTTCTTTAGTTACCTTTTATGTTGGGTCTTGTAGTTTTCTTTTTTCCGTGCCTTGATTGATTTTAGTATCTCCGACCTGTAATTGGCATTTTGAGCTCCTCTTTTTTACTGATGACCATGCATTCAGTTTTCTTGTAGTTTATGTTTAGTCCTTTCTTTTCGCTTTCTTTAGTTACCTTTTATGTTGGGTCTTGTAGTTTTCTTTCCGTGCCTTGTTTGATTTTAGTATCCCCGACCAGTAGTTGGCATTTTGAGCTCCTCTTTTGACTGATGACCATGCATTCAATTTTCTTGTAGTTTATGTTTAGTCCTTTCTTTTCGCTTTCTTTAGTTACCTTTTATGTTGGGTCTTGTAGTTTTCTTTCCGTGCCTTGTTTGATTTTAGTATCCCCGACCTGTAGTTGGCATTTTGAGCTCCTCTTTTTTACTGATGACCATGCATTCAGTTTTCTTGTAGTTTATGTTTAGTCCTTTCTTTTCGCTTTCTTTAGTTACCTTTTATGTAGGGTCTTGTAGTTTTCTTTCCGTGACTTGTTTGATTTTAGTATCCCCGACCAGTAGTTGGCATTTTGAGCTCCTCTTTTTACTGATGACCATGCATTCAATTTTCTTGTAGTTTATGTTTAGTCCTTTCTTTTCGCTTTCTTTAGTTACCTTTTATGTTGGGTCTTGTAGTTTTCTTTCCGTGCCTTGTTTGATTTTAGTATCTCCGACCTGTAATTGGCATTTTGAGCTCCTCTTTTTTACTGATGACCATGCATTCAGTTTTCTTGTAGTTTATGTTTAGTCCTTTCTTTTCGCTTTCTTTAGTTACCTTTTATGTTGGGTCTTGTAGTTTTCTTTCCGTGCCTTGTTCGATTTTAGTATCCCCGACCAATAGTTGGCATTTTGAGCTCCTCTTTTTACTGATGACCATGCATTCAATTTTCTTGTAGTTTATGTTTAGTCCTTTCATTTCGCTTTCTTTAGTTACCTTTTATGTTGGGTCTTGTAGTTTTCTTTCCGTGACTTGTTTGATTTTAGTATCCCCGACCTGTAGTTGGCATTTTGAACTCCTCTTTTTTACTGATGACCATGCATTCAGTTTTCTTGTAGTTTATGTTTAGTCCTTTCTTTTCGCTTTCTTTAGTTACCTTTTATGTTGGGTCTTGTAGTTTTTTTTCCGTGCCTTGTTTGATTTTAGTATCCCCGACCTGTAGTTGGCATTTTGAGCTCCTCTTTTTACTGATGACCATGCATTCAGTTTTCTTGTAGTTTATGTTTAGTCCTTTCTTTTCGCTTTCTTTAGTTACCTTTTACGTAGGGTCTTGTAGTTTTCTTTCCGTGCCTTGTTTGATTTTAGTATCCCCGACCAGTAGTTGGCATTTTGAGCTCCTCTTTTTAGTGATGACCATGCATTCAATTTTCTTGTAGTTTATGTTTAGTCCTTTCTTTTCGCTTTCTTTAGTTACCTTTTATGTTGGGTCTTGTAGTTTTCTTTCCGTGCCTTGTTTGATTTTAGTATCCCCGACCTGTAGTTGGCATTTTGAGCTCCTCTTTTTTACTGATGACCATGCATTCAGTTTTCTTGTAGTTTATGTTTAGTCCTTTCTTTTCGCTTTCTTTAGTTACCTTTTATGTTGGGTCTTGTAGTTTTCTTTCCGTGCCTTGTTTGATTTTAGTATCCCCGACCTGTAGTTGGCATTTTGAGCTCCTCTTTTTTACTGATGACCATGCATTCAGTTTTCTTGTAGTTTATGTATAGTCCTTTCTTTTCGCTTTCTTTAGTTACCTTTTATGTTGGGTCTTGTAGTTTTCTTTCCGTGCCTTGTTTGATTTTAGTATCCCCGACCTGTAGTTGGCATTTTGAGCTCCTCTTTTTTACTGATGACCATGCATTCAGTTTTCTTGTAGTTTATGTTTAGTCCTTACTTTTCACTTTCTTTAGTTACTTTTTATGTTGGGTCTTGTAGTTTTCTTTCCGTGCCTTGTTTGATTTTACTATCCCCGACCTGTAATTGGGAATTTTGAGCTCCTCTTTTTTACTGATGACCATGCATTCAGTTTCCTTGTAGTTTATGTTTAGTCCTTTCTTTTCGCTTTCTTTAGTTACCTTTTATGTAGGGTCTTGTAGTTTTCTTTCCGTGCCTTGTA
>JBBBDQ010002047.1:2827500-2963275 GCA_037127315.1 Ascarosepion bandense | reverse complement strand
CTCTGAAAAACATAAACATGTAGGTAATATCAGACAGATTTTGGTCAACAATACGGTGATCCTTACTCATACACACAGTAGGAAACCTGCAGATATTGGGGCCATGTACATCAAATCTAAACAACCAACACTCAATAAAATCAAATTTAAAACCGGAAATAACATATTACATTGCATTTGACTACATGGATTTGTTGTCATTTCGCGCTAGTCCGCGGTGTGACGTCATAAAACCGCATCGCAAATTTAAGAACTGCGTTTATTACTTTTGGTAACTATTGCCGTTGCCAAGCGGAGTTTTATGTCAACACAAAATAAAATCGTCGGTGATGGTGGATGTTATAATATTTCAGTTTAAACAACCTCTCTGAAGATGGCTCATGTGAGCCGAAAGGTAAGAAGAAAATCAATAAAGAATTATCCAAATATTGGAGAATTTTTGTCTTTACTTTCAACTGAAATTAAAGCAAAAATACGACGTTTAGAACGGCTCATGATTAAACATAATAGACATTCATTGTCTCTTATAATTAACAGCATATGTTTAGAAAATCTCTCTCTATATATATGTATATATATATCTATATATATATGTATATATATATATCTATATATATATGTATATCTATATATATGTATGTATATATATCTATATATATATATGTATATATATCTATATACATGTATGTATATATATCTATATATATGTATGTATATATATCTATATCTATATATATATATATATATATATGTATGTATGTCGCATTCACCCTAGTCAGGTTGAGCCAGCTTCCTCCCTGACGGAGCAAGTCTCATTGGGATTTGTTTAAGGGCAGGGTCCCAAGTCCTACCCTAAATATATATATATATATATATATATATATATATATATATGTAAGTATATATAGATCTATATATATGTATGTATATATATATATCTACTAGCAGTATAGCCCGGCGTTGCTTGAGTGTAATGAAAGCTTTAAAACTAATCCATTGTCCTGGAGCTCAGACTCTTTGGACGTTGGCGCGAAAGATTAAAAAGCAATAGTTGTTTTGAGTTAAAGCGAAACTGTACAATGAAAGAAAAATTAATGGATATGAGTCAAATTTTGATTTCCTGGTATCGATATCAAATACGTTTTTTTCGTCGTAAACTGAATTTTGAAGGCTAAATAAGTCCTCAAATTAAATGGTATCATTACTGAGACTAAGAACTACAATTATGTCTACATAGAGCCAAACCCGAAGCAAAAACTAAAACAAAAAGGCTGAAAAAAATAGACATGCAGGCAGCTAAACAGACACCCCCACAAACATCTTACCTTTTATATATATACATATATATTATCGATTTTCTGCACTATTGTATGAACTGCAACCTTGAAACTTCTGAATATCGTTTCTTCTGTCTTTGTCTATGAGTGTATCAAATTTGATTAAAATCGGACCACTCCTTCTAAAACCCGATTGTTTCGATTATCGATTTTCGATATTTATCGGAGGTACCTCGACACAAAACCTAGCTAAGAACACTCGCAGACGGTTATAATACAACTGTGTAAATTTTCAAGAAAATCGGTTCAGCCGTTTCGGAGTCTATAGGTAACGGATACACACACACATACACACACAGAGAGACAAAGTTCCATTTATAAATAAGTTTAGATAGATATATGTATGTATATATATATGTATATTTATATATGTATGTATTTATGTATGTATATGTATGTTTATATATGTATGTATATGTATGTTTATATACATATATACATATATCGCGAATGCTTACATTACACTTAAATGAAAATTCTGACACACACACACACACACACACACACACACACACATATATATATATATGTATGTATGTATGTATGTATGTATGTATATGATTTAACGAAGATTAACGAAACTTGGTTATAAACAACCGTCAATAAAAATTTAAAGGCACATTGATTAAAAATTTGATTTGATCTGGCACATTTATTAAAACCTCGTTTAAACTGAAGGTCATTCGTAATCAAGAGGTCTAAGACGTGCTAGATCACATGGTAGCTTCCTCTATATGGACAGGGGTCGCAAGGTTCGAATCCAGCCAAATGACACACATTTTCGTAAAAAATAATCAGGCCGGTAGAAAAAAATATATAATACTGTTTGTTTATAAACCGAATATCTACTTAAATACGAGTATCGATGAAAAACAATTTTCAAACATATATATATATATATATATATATATATATATATATATATATATATATATATATATATGTAGCAAATTTTTTTTAGGTATGTCATATTAAAGAAATTGCAAAAATTGTGTTTGCCTTTTTTTTTTAAAAAACATCCGTTCGTACTCACCGATTATCTTTCACGTATTAAAATTGAAAAATGTAAGAAATGATCTGTAACGTTTACAGATGATTTTTTAAATTCATTTCTCTATAATCCTAATTACTTTTAATCTCTTTCCGAGATCACCTTCAGTTGTAATTATTTTTTATTAACATATATATATATGTGTGTATGTATATCTAAACTTATTTATAAATGGAACTTTGTCCGTGTGTGTCTGTGTGTGTGTGTCCCCGTTACCTATAGACTCCGAAACGGTTAAACCGATTTTCTTGAAAATTTACACAGTTGTACTATAAGTTGTACATCGCATAGCAATGTTTTATGTCAACACAAAAAATATCATCTTTGATGGTGAATGTCTTTATGTTACTGTCTCTGCAACCACGGTGAAGAAAGCACCTGTGAGCCGAAAACTTAGAACCAGCATAATACAAGATAATCCAAATGTTGAACAAATTTTGTCTTTGTTTCCACTTGAAATTAAAGGCAAATTACGAGACATTACAGTGTCTGTTATATTTAACAATATATGTTTAGATAATTATCTACTGCATCAATACAGTTAACATGGAGATATATATATATATATATATATATATATATATATATATATATATATATATATATATATAGCGATCTTCATTATAATAGAGAGGATTATTTCATTTGGTCTAAGTAATATTGAATAAAGTGTGTAATAATAATTGCTTTAACAACTTGTATTGCAACTACGAATTAAAATATATGTCATTAAGATTGATGATATTCTTACCTCATCATTTTGTGTCATAAACTGCTTTTAAAATGAAGCCACCGGTTTATGATTGGTCTAAGTTATAAATATTAACTAAACAGAGATAGAAAAAAAAATAATGCAGATGAAACTTTCGTAGGAATCGTACGGACGACACGAAACAAAATGTTTATTAATCTTATTCGTTTTTACTTATACGCTTCGCCCACGACACGCTTCCAGGACAATAGTTTTATCACCCTTGTGTCAAGTCTGTGATTGGTGGTCACCTGCAAGTGTTAAATACTTCCTGCTTTAACAAAGCTAAGAATTGAAAAATTTGATTTGTTAAAACTGTTAAGAAAAACACCGGCATGTTTTAAAAAATAATACAAAATTGTATGAAGCTGTAAAATAACTTGTAAAGTATTTTTTCCATCATAGAAATAAATATCGTTTAAAAACAGTTTTGCTAATAGCAAACACTTATGATTACGCACATATGTTGTCAAAGTAAATTGCACAGAAAGAGAAGAATGTTATTTGTACGTCGTCAAATTGTCGTGATAATTGATATCTTTATTACACATTAGAACATTAAGCGTAATAAATTAAGATTCTTGATCTGAATTGTGCTAAATGTGGCATAAAAAGATATATACTTTTGTTCAGAGGCAGACAAGCGACAATATATAGTCATTAACCTTCCACAACCAGATTGTCCTTCGATATTCTACTTTTATGTGCTGTGTCTCTTCAGGACGTAGGCGATCATGGCCCTCCACATCTTTCTGTATCTTGTAGCACTTAATAAACTTTGTCTTACTATTTCTTTCAAACGCTGCTCTGCTTTCCATTTGCTCAAGCCCATCAAGTATTTTTTCACTTGCCCCTGTTTTCCTCTATGCGCCCTGTGACTATCAGTTTTTCCAAGCCCACTTCTTCATTACGTGCCACAGAGACTTCAATCGTATATTCCTGATGTATGTTTCATTTTTCTTTCCATTCACTCTTAAACCTCGTCGCTGATCACATGTTTCGATCCATGGCACCATCACACTGGTTAAGCTAATCAAATGACCTTGTTTTATAGATACTAAACTTCACCATTATTTCACTCAAAGCCTACGGCCATATCACATTAAAATATTGATTGCCCTACGATCACCGAAGTTAAGCAACATCTAGCCTGGACAGTCCCTCGATGGGTGACCGCTTGGAAATACCAGGTACTGTAAGTTTAAACGCGCTTGGTGGTGTAATGGATAATCACTCAAAATTGTTAATCGGAGAGCCGGGTTCTAATTTTAGTTAGGTTCGTTATAATCACTTACTCTTTGGAATTCCGTTCAAAAAAGTATGAATCACTTCTTCCCTCAAACTATGCGTTAATTATAAGACTTGTATCAGTAAAACATTGCTATCTAAAAATAACAGAATCCTTACGATCTAAAACAAATCTGGTTTTAAGTAACCTGCAAAGGGTTGATAACCCGTAAAAACGAGTCAATAAACAATAATAAATATTTCACTTGAGGGCCACACAAAGTAAAGAGTTACTGTCAAAGTGATAATGCGGAATAGGTTGCTTGATCTCAATGAAAAAGAATTTGGTAGAAAATTAAAATTATATGGAAATTGAATAAGCCTTGAGAGCCTTGAGAGATCCTGTAGAGGATTACAGGCAAAATGGTAGCGATGAGTGAAGTGTGTAATATGAATAGAAGAGTCTAGGGAAGCAAACAATCTGTTTTATAAAGAGGTAGTTCTTTGGAACTCTCTGCTTATATTTGGAGTACCGAGGAAATTAAAATGATTCGACCACGGGGAAGTGGCATGGTCTTTTCTAACAGTTAAGGTTTGAAATGGTGTAACTAAAAAATGGATCCTTTTTTAATATTGGCCATATTTGGATAATGAAAATATATCTAGAATTCAATAAATGAGACAAACGACATTACAAGGACAACTTAACAAGTCAGGAGTGTAATCTATAATTATGGGAAACAGGTCAAGCTTTGTGGAGTGAATAAAGGGTTCGGTACAAAAATTTCTGAAAGGTTACCAATTGTGATAGACGAGCGAAGATGGCCGAAAGATAGAACGACCAATACGTTATGATTATAACACCCAATATCCGCACCAAAATCTTCGGAATGATATGAATCCATCTCTTTCCCCAATCTATGGATAAAATACTAGGTGGGACCATATTTAGAGAAAATCAATGTATAATTTTTATTGGTTTTATGGCTCTCCAGAGATCTCCTTTTATTTAGGGTTGCTATTATTTTGAAAGGATAGCAGAGAGGTTGCATTATCCACAGTCTTGAATTCAAATTAGTCCTCCTCCTAGACTATTTGCCACACAGTAGTTGAGAGACCAGGTATTACTTTTCTTTTAATAGCATCTCACTTCAGGACGTTGGTAATTATATCTTTCTGCGGATTCCCTTTCTTTCTTATCTGTCAATTGCCAAGACTTCTTGGGAAAGATAGCGGAGTGGTTTTCCGTTACTTTCTCTACGCTTTTGAATTCAAAGTTGTAGTAAAAGTGGTTGTCCCCTAAGTGTAGAGATTTTCAGGGATTTGATCATCGAATTAATCTATTACTGAAGGAGGAAGTGATGGATTGTCTTTCTCACGGTAGATAGCGGCTCGGATTCGGGAATCGAAGAGCCGTGTTCAAATTTCAGTCATTGCATTCACTTACATGCCTTGGGAAAGATATGGATCGATCTCTTCTAACATTATCGGTAAATAACAGGACAGACTGAACTCTATAGCCTTGACTGGTGACCAGTCTAGGAGGAGGAAAACTCCTTATTTTAACCACTTGCTGTGTTGTAGATCCTGCCTCTCAACATCCCTTCAGTAAAAGGAACCGTCAAGCTATTGCACTACCCTGCCTTGAATCAAAATTGTGAGATGTGAGTGGTGACCATAGGGGTGTAAAATGCACTAATTTTGAATGATTGCTCTTTCTTTGCCAATAACAGCAATACTAATCACACATCTTTATTGTAGTAACATTAAATAAGATTTATTTTTTAATGAATTTCAATTAGCTGATACAAACGTGTAAATGCCCTTGGGAAATATATTAATCCATCTCTTCTCTCTCCAGCTATGGGTTGAATAGCAAGACAGATTAGGTTCTGTAGCCTTGCTTGGCAACCAGTTTACCGCAGAAAGTAATGGCAACCTATCGCGGGAAAATCTTCTGCCCAGTCATTCATGTCTCTTTCGAGATATGATCGCTGAAGCGTGTATCATGTATGACATTTAGCTGACTGAACAAACGTGGAGGCTTCATTTTTCTACTTTTTGCGTCCCATCTTCGATAAGTTTCTTAATTAATTAAAAGATATCAATCAAGAAGAAGGAGAAACCACGCATAATAACGAGGTTATAATTCTCCCATTCCTATGTGTCGTGTTTTGAGAGTAGATCATATTGACTTTCCAAAACTGCATATATTCGAAGGAATATTTGTCCCCTTACTCGAGCGAATGTTTGTCGCCTTACTCGAACGAATGTTTTTTCACTTACTATCACGCCCTGTCCCTCTTCTGTCATCCATTCTACACAAGCACGTTAGATTGATTACTCGCTGTTTCTCTTTGCCTTTCCAGTGAGCGTCAAATTCTACAAACCCCCTTTCCTCATTAGTGTCCCACAGATTTAAACTCTATTTCTAAGTACATGTGTCCTTTTTGTTCCAATTTTCCTTGAGACTTCCTCGTCGATAAATGTCACGTCCATATTATTCTCAGTATCCTTCTGTAGAACCAAATGTCTGTTAACTCAAGTTTCTCCTTCATTTGAGAGGCTATTGTCCATCATTCACTACCGTATAGTATTATATAGCAGTCCAACACGTTAGTCTTTTATTCACAATTTTCATGCTTCTTAATACGTTGTTTAGATTTTGGAAGTCATCATTCCCTATTCTAATGCGCCTTCGAAATTTTTGTCATATTTTCATGGCGTCTGTTAAAAGACTTCGAAAATAGCTAAAATGCTTTCTCTATTCTGTTGCCTCCAATGCGAATACCATTTGCAATAGAATTTTCCTTTTCTTTTTTTTTTCTTTTTCAGTCAACTGCTACTGTTTTTGTTTTACAACGCTGACTTTATTCTGTATTGTTTCACTCTGCTACAATCGAGCAGGTGGCAAATGAAAGTGAGAAAGAATGCGTGGGCTCATTAAGCATTTCTAGTATATTCTACTGACAGAGGTTATGGGTACTTTACTGAGCGTAGGAGCCGAATCGAAACCACAGGGATGTCAGATAATGTTTTTTAACATCGAAACATTTCCCGTTCTAGAATAAACACACTCATGTAAATAAAATCACACACATTTTTTTTTTAAATCAATTCATCCCCAAAAAAGTGATAATGTTACTAAGATGCAAAGAGCTACTGCGAGTGAAAGAAAATAATAAAAAAAAAAACTTTAGAAGAAACTGGAAATCCAAACCTAAAAAGTAAACAAACCTATATCCTGTTCAAAAGAACAAGGAGGAGTGTGAACCAAGCGATAGGCGAACCTATCTACTCCTATTGAAGAGAAAAAATATATAAATAATTCGTAAATAAAATTTCAGAGTTCAGGCGGAGAAATTATAAATATAGAGTTGAAGTAGACATCAGAAGGAACCGGAAACCCAATCCTAAACACGAAGCAAGGGATAAGACTATACGCTTGTTCAAAAAATCAGGGAGAAGTGTGAACCAGACGATAGGCGAACCTATCTACTCCTGTTGGAGAGTAAAAAATCTATGACCAGGAAGGAATGTGAACCATGAAATAGGCGAACTTATCTATTCCTATTTAAGAAAAAAAATGTATAAATAATTAGTAAATAAAATTTCAGAGTTCAGGTGGAAACGTTACAGATATAATTGAAGTAGATATTAGATAGAACCGGAAACCCAATTCTAAACATGAAACAAGAGATAAACTTTTACTATTATTAAAAAAACAGGGATGAGGGTGAACCGGACGATAGACGAACTTATCCACTCCTATTAAATTAAAAGCAAGGATATAATGCCACTAAGACGCAAGCGGTTACTGCTAGTGAAAGAAAATGAAAAAAAAAAATTAGAAGGAACCGGAAACCTAATCTTAAGCAGGACACAAAGGATAAATCTTTATTGTTGTTCAAAAGTCCGGGGAGAAATGTAAACCGGATGAGAGACGAACGTAGCTACTTTATTAAATTGAAAGCAAAATATTCAAAGTGTCGATACAATGAAGAAATGTGAAACTGAATATTTTTATTCTAAAACAATCATTTTATCAGATTATGACGGTATTGGAATTTGATCGTTTTGTTTTATTGATATGAAAAATATTTTATCATCTACAGCACTACAGAGAGAGTAGGTTAAGGTTTCTATCGCCTCACCTTTTGCTGGAACAGAGAATGAAATAGGTGACTAAATCTCTCCTGTTGACATCAATCAATGACAGTTTTATTGAGCTGAAATATATAATTTGTCTTAAAAGCATTACTGCTATTAATTTTCATTTTGAAACCATAAAAATTAGATTTATTTTTTCTTTTTATTTGAAACATTTATTTCTTGAGACTTTTATACAAGCTTTACACACACAAAAAAAGAAAAAGGTTTACAGCTCTCATCCCATTAAATAAATACAAACGAAAACACACAAAAATTTGTATTTAAAATCTATTATAATACTTTCTGAAATTTCTATATAAGTTTATATGCAGAAAAATGTCTGTCGGTCCCATTTTAGAAAATAAAATAATTAAAAGAGAAAAGCAAAAAAGAAGATAAAATAAAAACAAAAAATCGTTACATTAGAATTTTTCTTCGTGCTGCGTCTCTTCAGGACATAAGCAATCATGACTCTCCACAACTTTCTATCTCATGTAACTCTTAGCAATTTTTCTTCCTTTTGCAAACATCCCTATCCCCGTCGGTTAAGTGGCTCTCTTTCTTCCTCTACCCCTCTTGCCCTAAATATGATAGTTAATTTTGTGAAGCCTTCTTTCCTCATGATGTCTCCAAAGAATCCCAGCTATTCAATATAAGTATCCTTTTTATTACCATTTTCTTCAAAAAGAAGTTAAACAACGCTGAACCAGGTCAGTACCTAGATGAGTGACTGATTTGGAATATCGGGTGTTGTTAGCTTGGGTGCAAGAGCGGTGTAAATGGATAATATTAATCGGAATGCAGAGTTTCAATTCCAGTTCGGTTCGTTATATTCTGTTATGCGCAAATACTCTGGAAAAGATACGATTTCATCTCTTTTATCCCAGCTATGGGTTAATTAATAAGATTCGTATAACGAATCCTCATTATGCCCACAAAAAAAATTAATTCTGAAAATATTTTCTAGCTTTAAATAACCTGAAATAAAGATTTGGTAAGCCACGGAAAATGAAAATGAATCAATGAATCAGTAATTCTTAGATTCTCACCCTTTGAGATTTTCAGTTTCCTTCTTTACAACCACATTTCCGTTACTTGTAGTTTTTGACTCATCTTTAGGGAAATTGTCCAACATTTATTGCTATATGGCTAGCCATCTCTCTTTTCTTTGTTTCTAATGAAATTCTTCCGTTTCTCAGCACCTTGAAATCAGTCAGTTAAGATAAACACATGAACGATCAAATCTCTTTCGAGCCATAACAGATTTTCCCGCAGTAGATTGCCATTTCTTTCTGTAGTAAACTGGTTGCTAACCAAGACTATAAAACACAATCTGTCCTGCCTATATTTAGAGAGAGAAGAGATGGAGTCTTACCCTTTCCCAAGGGTATTTGCGCGCAAATGAATGTAGCGAATTCAACTGGAATCCGAACTCCGATTTCTCACTCTGAGCCGATATCTAATTGCACCACAACGCACATCGGAAACTGGAAAACATTCATTGCTATATATAAAGAGGATGGATGCCACAGGCGATCCATCTCTCTTTTCTATGTCTTCTGTTTCTCAGAACTTAGAAATAGATTTAGAAAATAAATATTGTTTTGATAAAAAAATATCGAATAGAAAATCTTTCAAACTTTAGCACCCATGGATTTTGACATCAGGATTAACCTTTGATATTTTATTTGGCTGCATTGTGCCTGTTTAAATAATTATAAAGTACAATAAGTCCGGGTAATTTAAACGGCAAGAGAACCGAATATATTAAAAACATTTGCCATTATCTCTTTGAGAAGCATTGCACAAACAACACAAGAGGCTACTTCAAAGAAGGTGGAAACTAAGTATAGTTATTGGAGTTATTGTTTTTTATTATTAAGGTCAAATTACCTGATCTTTTGAATAAATGTGCTTATTCCTTAAATTTTCAAAATGTGACCAATGACCAATGAAGAGATTGGCAAAGAGGTTCGCCATTTTGTTGAGTATCTGAACGAGGCCGTTTCCTACATGCAGCACTTGTTTCTCAGAACAAAACGATGATGCCACTAAGACACAAAGAATTTCTACAAACGAAAGAAAATGAAAAGACTTTAGAAGAAACTGGAAACACAATCTAAAACAAGAAACAAGGGATAAAATTCCATTCCTGTTCAAACTGTAGTCGTTTAGATTGAGTATACTGCCGTTTGATATAATAAAACCAGGGCGAATTATTAGTTGGTTCCACAGGAATAACTTTCTTTCGGATACGAAAATAAGAAGTTTGCTGTCATTGGCTTCAAGTAATCCAAATAAGAGATGCAAATTTCTTAAATAGGATAATTGAACTTTGCTCCACTGTGAATGTCTTCTGCAGTTGAGCGGTATGAAAGCATTGGTTTCCCCTACAAAGTTCGTATCATTTTCTTTATGCAAAGGCTGGCGGGCATAGATTTCTACTTTTACTCAAACACTAAATATAACGTTTAAAGTGATAAGAAATAATGTCGAAATATAAATAAAATCCAGTAATTGCTGAGGAAATAAAAATATGAGTGTATGTAAAAAGTACAGATATTACAACATTCATATATATATATTATATATATATATATATATATATATATATACACGAGAAAAAATCGCAAGATCGCCAAGACCTACCGCGGTTTCGCACAACGGCTCGTCAGGGCACAACGGTTTCGCACAACGGCCCTGACGAGCCGTTGTGCGAAACCGCGGTAGGTCTTGGCGATCTTGCGATTTTTTCTCGTGTGTTTTTGCTCTACGTCATTGCCTCTTGGTTAATCCTTTTTGGTTAGTTTTGTATCGAGCACTTTTCTTTCTTTGTGGTTCGTTCCGTTTGAGGGTTTTTTTTTCTTTGCTATGAAGTACTGTATGTATTGTCGGTGCTCTGCAGTTTTCTTTTTTTTTTCCCCCTCATTGTCCAAAGCTTTATAGCGGCGGACAATAACGGACTTAGATTCTGCCGGTTATTCGTGGTCCTTAAAAATTACTTGTGTAAGATTTTAAGATTTGGATACGTACAGAGTCGATTTTATTATTATTATTATATATATATATATATATATATATATTAGAAAAAACTACCAACATTAACATGACATGAATAACATAATCTGACAAGGTTTAATAATTATATGGGGGATAAATTTATTACTTAATAACAATTGAAAATTGGTCCCCCATTTTATGTCCATAAAAAACGATCCCCTACATTATGTCCTATAGACATTTATATTAATATTTAACGTAAACATATTTTGAAACTTTTCCCAGTATTGGTTGGTTAATGCGAAATTTATTGTGAAAAGATTGACATGCTTTATAAAATCTGACATATTGCAACAATTATAAGGGGGCTCAATTTACTACTTAATATCAATCGAAAATACAAACATTAATATTTAACTCAAACATTTTCTTAGTGGTTAATACTAATTTGGTTAATATTAATTTTATTGTTAAAACACTGTTTTACATAATAAAATTTATAGTGTCATTCTTAGTTCTGTTTCTGTAACCTTGTACCAGACTAGGCAATGTTGCGTTAATATCTAAAACGTTTAAAAATATATCGATAATTATAACTTGATATTATGGAAATAGACTCAAAACCACGACTGTATTGATAAAATAGGAATATGAAATATATGAAAAGAACTCATTTTTAATTCTGACAGTATCAAAATATATTAGGCTTCACCTTAGTATCTTGATGCTAATGTTGTCAACTTGTAAAGGCGTTCAGAGTCAAATTTGAATTTTATCAATTCATGTTTCTTGCCTATTGTCTCCTTCATTTTTTAATGTTTCGCTTTACAAAAAAGGATTTCAACTTTAGTTCACAATCTCAAAATGTAACAAAATATTCTTACAAAACAAATATTCTTACAAAACAAATATGAATTTAAATGTTCCCGCATTTAAATTCCTTACTCAGAAGCATTTTTCTGTGAATCAGGTGGCATTGATTTGCCTTAAGCTGAATACAAAAGTTGTATCTGCATGACAAATAAGAATAAAAAATCATGTGTAGTAAATAGACGTAAAAGAATCACTAAAAATAATACAGAAAACTTGTTACTGAATATTTATTCAATAACAAAATAAAGTTCGGTTAGTGAACAGAATATTATACAAGTATGGAATTTATAACTGGCATCGACTGATTATTCAAAGTCTCGTTTAATTCTTACCGACAACAGTGTTGTAATTTATTAGCGAAATGTATTATTTCTTTAGCTAAAACAACTTGGGCGTCTGGAACATAATTTAACAATCTCTAAAAGAGTACGAGTAAATTCAATAATATCATAATAGAAGTAGATAGGTTCACTTATCGTCAGGTTCACACTCCTCCCTAGTTTTTTGAATTAGGATTAGAGTTTTATCCCTTTTTTTCCTGTTTAAGATTAGAATTTCAGTTCATTTTGATGTCTTTTCATTCTATTTCACTGACAGTAGCCCATTACGTCTTAGTGGCATTATCGTTTTGCTTGGGGTGAATTGATAAAAAAAAGGAAGAAGAAATAACTAACTATTAACAGTAAGAAGAAAGGATGAACAATTATCTACAAGGACAGACAACTGAGTTTTTTACAGATTATCAACCTTTGATGGGTTATTCAAATCCGAAATATATTTTGGTTTGTAAGAATAATTCTTTTTTTTTTTTTGCAATTATTTTTGTATTAACAATTATTAAACCATAACAATGATTTTCTCAAATACAAGTCCATATATCTATGGTTAGAGCGATTAGATGGATTCATAACTTTTCCAACGGTATTTACACGTAAGTGAATGCAAAGAAACCGATTGGCACTAGAACCCAGCTCTCCAAGTTCCTATTCCAAGTCGATTTCTAGTACACCATTGGCATATCCCTGGGACCGCCAAAGATGCCAAATTTAGCTGGTTAGTTTAGTAACAAGACATAGAAATGTAAAGGTACATAAAAGTACCTCAAAAATAGCTTCCAGCAACGATGTAAAGTATTAAGAGATAAGAAAATGTTAAAAACAAAGAAGGCAGTGCTGAACTGCTATGCAATTTATGAAGTGATTGAAATGCGGATCTACCGAGAGATGCTAAAAATACCACGGAGGGATCAAGGAACCAAACGAGAAAGTTTTAAGGAAATTAGGAACCAGACGAACACGTATACTTACAATGTGAAGAAGACAGTTTACATTTTTGGGACATTATGAAGAAGGTGGGCATAGAACATTTTATACTCACGGGATATAACAAAGGCAAGAGAAACAAGAGGAATCGGTGATTTCTAATGTTTTTAGCATGTTTGATTGATTAATATGTTTTTACAGCTTTGCAGGTTATTTAGATTCAGAAAATATTTTTAGATTGTAAGAATATATTTTAACGATAATAATGGTTTACACGTCTTACAAATTTTACTGGCTCACGTGTCAACAACAAAAACATTGGTTGGATCCAGTGACTTGACTTAAGAATTGTGTGTTCAATAGCTGAAGCAGTGGTAAACAAAAACTTAGAGAGTTGAGTTAAAGGGAAATAACTGATACGGAAACATCTGGAATAGGCATGACTCGTGGAACTAAAACAATCTACCCCCTGTGAATGAAATAAAGGGTTCAATTCGAAATTCCTATCACTAGAAGAAAGACGGAGCATACAACGACCGAAACATCGTGTTTATGGTAACAAAGATAAGAAACAGTGTACATGCTATTTATAACAAAAATATATTTTTATAACTTCATAGAGTTTTTGCACCAGTTTGTGGCTTCATTACTTGCCTGTACCTCAGATCATGGTGTATCTGGGAGCAACAACAATTAAGAAGTGGTTCCACGATCCTCAAAACCTCCTGATCAGAGGCTTTGCTAATGTATTGTTCGTTAATTTTCATACCCAGGATGACGTAAATATGTGAGAAAATTAATGTTGTATTTTATAAAATTAATAGTAAATACAGAATATTTCACTGTATAATTTTCTGTGTTTGTGATTGAAATTCACTACTGAATTGAATTGACAAAGAAATAGTTTATCTTTTGATTAAAGTAAATATACACAGACACGGAAAGGGAAATACAAGGGTAGCAAGGGAAAGCGAGAAGAAAGAACTAAACATAAACTACAAGAAAACTTAATGTATGGTCATCAGAAAAAGAGAAGCCCAAAATGTTAACTACAGTCGGGGTACTAAAATCAAACAGGTGCAAATATTTAATTGTCTGGAAAGTGTTCTGACAGACGATGGGAAGTGCGACACTGAGATCCGAAGGCGTATTGTCATTGCCACGGACGCATTTCAAAAGCTAAGCAGAGAGACAGAAGATTTCGTTAGAAACAAAGAAAAAAGTACTGTGATATCTATTCTCCTATTTTTCAGCGAATGCTGAACAATTTCTTCAAAGATGAAGGAGGAACTCGAAGCAACAGAAATCTAGTCCTGCAGAAGGATGCTGAGGATAACATGGATTGAACATGTGAGCAACGGCAAGGTTTTAGAGAAGATGCAAACGAAAAGGAAACTTATATTTGACATCAGGAAGGGACAGCTGAAGTTACTGGGTCACGTAATGAGGAAGGAATCCTTGGAGAATCTAATACCAACGAGACAGATAGAAGGAAAGAATAACAGGGGAAAGCAAAGAGAGGCATACTTGAGTGAACGGCAGGACAGTGTTTCGAAGAGATATTAAGAGAAAACATGTTAAGCGCTACAAGAATAGGGCATCTGGTGGGCGACGATTGCTTACGTCCTGAAGGGACAAGGCATATAAAAAAAAGAAAGAAATACTTTTTATAACTAAGTACATTGAGATGCGCGTTGTGGTGCATTGGATATCGGTTCGGAACGAGAAATCGGGTAGCCGAGTTCGAATTCTAGCTGAATTCATTGCATTTACTTACGTGCAAATACCCTTGGGAAAGGTATTAATCCGTCTCTTCCTTCCAGTTATGGGTTAAATAACGGGACAGATTGGGTTCTATAGCCTTGGTCGGCAACCAGTCTACCACAGAAAGCAATGGCAACCAACTGCGGGATAATATTCTGACCAGTCAGTCATGTCTCTTTCGAGACATGATCGCCCAAGCGTGTATCACGTATGGCACTTACCTGACTGACATTGATATACCCATATTTGCTATTCAACCGAGTCATTGACCTTCGAAACTCAATTGTAAAAATTATTGCGTACTATGCCTATCATTTTTTATTACTGCTCCTAGATCTTCAGTAAACAGAATCACAGCGTAACAGTGTCAAAATATTTGATCAACTAACAAAATAAAACTGCCAACTGTTTTAAAATCTGACATAGTGTAATAATTATAAGGGGATCAATTTATTACTTGCTAACAATAGAAAACTGAATCCCCACTTTATGTTCAGTATGATCTTAAATTGATATTTAGCGTAAATATATCTTGAGACTTTTCCCAGCATTAGTTCGTTAAGGCAAATTTTATTGTAAAAAACTTGGCATGCTTTATAAAATCTGTCGCAGTGTAATAATTATAAGGGGGGATCAATTCATTACTTAATGAAAATAGAAAACTAATCCCCCACTTTATGTCCAACAGAAAACCGATTTCACCTTTTATGTCCTATAGAAACTTATGTTAATATTTAACGTAAATATCTTTTCCCAGCACCGGTTGGTTAATACAGAGAATATTTCTGCCTGCCATCAGCATGAATGATGCTAAACTTCAGGAGGGAAACACTCTACACCTTCTTAACCTCACGTTTTCCACTGACATAAAATGGGGTGATTATATTGAATCAATCAAGGTCTACTGCTAGGAAAGTTTGATCTCTTTGACATTCTAGAAGATTCTTCTTCTAGTTAGAATCATTCTTGATAATTTATAAATCTACTGTTTTTTCGTGCATTGAATATCGCTGCCATATCTTGCCTAATGCTCTTTCCACTTATCGAGATTTGTACAAAATTAAAAGAAACGTTTGTAATGTGTATCTATCCTAACCTGATGTCTCGACATCAGTTACTTCCTCACCGACGTAACGTGGCTTCCCTGTTTTTTCTATAAGTATTTTTATAGCAGTTGTTCTGATGAGATTACCACCTTAGTGTCCCGACTGCATGAACTTAAGTGTGCTACTAAATTGTCAGCTAGGTCTCATCATTTTACTGTTACATTAGCTAGATGCAACCGTCGGTTCTATTCGAATTGATTCTTTTGATGCACTTCTTACCCGTGAAACTTTCGATTTCTTACTTTCCTACCACATAAATCTTTAAAAATATAAATGCAAAGCTAATCGCCAATTTCTGTCTCCTTGAAACCTGTTCTTTTATTTTTTTCTCTCTGCTTCTTGTTATTAAAGTCTTCTTGTTCTCTTTTACACCCTATAACATCCCCTGCATCCAACTGGCTTTATGCTTAATGTCAATGTATTTGTGATCAGTCAGTCAGTTAAATGCCATACGTGATACACGCTTGGGCGATCATGTCTCAAAACAGACATGACTAACTGGGCAGAAGGTTTTAGCGCAGTAGGTTGCCATTAATTTCTACAGTAGACTGGTTGCCAACCAAGGATATAGAACCCAATCTGTACTGTTAGTTAACCCATAATTGGAGGGAGAAGAGACAGATTAATACCTTTCCCAAGTATATTTGCCCGTAAGTGAATGCGAGGAATTCAACTGGAATTCGAACTCTACTCTCCGATTTCTCGCTCCGAGCCGATATCTACAAAACCAACAACTGTATTTGTGATACTTAGCCAAAAAGAGTAACATAGATGCTCAGTCAGAATAAATGTTACTAAACATAGCTTGCGATTTTATCAAGCTTCGACTGTGCTAATTTTTAGATTCCATCAGCCTTATCTGGGCAGAATACCACCTGGTGTCAACATAATTCTTGATAATCACTTTCAACTTAGATTATCCAACATGACATCTGTCATATTTTTTTGTTTAATAGACAAAATATCAGCGCCTTATGCGTCACCATCTTTGACTGGATTTTGAATTAAGAATTACTTTTCTCCTACAATTGTTGTCAACTGATGCTAGATATCCCAGTCTGCGTTGCTATTTAACACTTAGCTGGAGATGGATTCATACATTTCTCAATTGTATTTATGCAACTGTGTATGTAACTAACCCAGCTGAATTCGAAACCGGCTTTCCGATTTCTTTTTCTGAAACGCTAACCATTATACAATGTGTACACTCAAAGATTAGTATCATGCAAATAGATTTAAATGTTATTTTACATTCAATACTGCAAGCAGATTCAAAATTCTTTTGACAAGATACAACTGTAATCCAGTAAATTTCGGTTAAAAACAAAGCAATATCAAATCTTTCAGCTAAGATTTCCCTGAATAAAGACCAATAATAAATTGTGATATTCCAAATTGGAAATTGCACAAGATCAATAAATCCGAAGAAAGACAAGCGAATTTTGATCTGAATTTGTTTACTGGATAATGTTCGATGTGTGAGACCCTTGTGCCGCATTAGGTTTAAAAGATAATTTTTAAAATGTTTATTTTTTTAAATAAACGCCATTCTTTTTATTAGATTACATATTTATTAATTTACTTACATTTATAATATAAAAAGCGAGAAAATCAAGCGAATGTATCAAATATAAATTATAAACATCCAAGGGTGATCAATAAATCCGTATCCTGCTGTAGTTATCAACTGAATTTTGATCTCGACGATTAAGAAAAAACATGAAATTACGGGAATTAACATATGTTAAAAAATTAATATTTTTTATATAAATGTATTTTTCAGCGTTAAATTACAGATTTACATATGAACCTTTGTAAACCAACGGCATACGACCATATCACGTTGAAACACCGGTTCCCGATGACCATCATCTAAACCTGGTAAAAAATAGTCCCTCAGCGACTAATGGATTTGGAACTCTTACTTTTTTATGTATCCTCAAAATATCAGATTCTTACTAACAAACTTCCTCCTTCTGTTTTCTTCGTATAACATAGGTCATTTTGACTTTCTGTATCTCTTCTATCAAATTCTTGCTTATCATAATGTAACTGTTTTTTGTTTCATTAGTAAATGAAGCATCTTCATCCGATTGACTAAACCCCTTCAACCAGTTAATCCTGTCCTCAAATAGATTTCTGAAAGCTTTTTTAAAAAACTTTAATGCATCCCTCAGTCCATTATGCGCTTTCTCGTATCTTCTGATACTAAATTGAACAAGTGGCACTCACCAGTTACTTGTCTTGCATTCCTCTTTGGAATGTCCTGACTAGTTCATATACTATCCTATACCGCGGTTTTTGATAGCGACTGCTTCTTAGTCGGTCCGAAACACTTCCAGTGCCTTGAGGATGTCTGAATTGCCCATTCTTCACATTCCGAGTTACTTAACTTGCTGGCTCATATTCTTGGTCATCTACATGATCTTCAGCCAAGTTTCTTTAAAAATGATTGCTGTGATTTTAAAAATGAAAGAACGCATGAATTTTTCCCATGTGCAAAAGGAAAACCTTTGCCTATTAGCGCTGTAATCGAGAATAGGCAAATATTTTTCACAGCTGCATCAAAAAGAGAAAAACAAAAGGTCATTTCTCCAAAATCTTTTGAACGGCCATTTAGGGTGGATAACTTTTCACATGTCCCTCTGTCATTAAGAAACACTTCTACAAAACATGATAATTATGGATGGAAATGATTCCGTTAAGGCCACTGTTTAATCTGTAGAAAACACGATATGAAACATCTATTTAGGAGCTGACAGTTAGAATTTGGCAATAAATTAAGTTAGATACCGTCTTAGAAACGCGATACTTATAGCTTAAAATTATTTTTTAAAAGTACAATTCCTTTGCAACACGCTGACCCGTGTTGAAATCTTCACAGTCCTTAGTATTGTTGAATTTATCGTGAACATTTTTATCTGGATTTACAGACTACGTGATAAATTTTCGTTTTAGGTCCCGAAGGCTTTTATCCCTTCAAAATTTTCCAGTTATTGAAGAAACCTACCTTTATTAATGTTAAAGACCAGAAAAAATCGAACTTCTTCTTGATCGTTTTGTCCCCAATTACAGGCTTACATCAACTGCTGAATGACTTTCAGCGTAGGAAACAAATTTCGGCCTATTTACTTCCTTTACTGAAATTAATACACGATTTCGCGATATATATATTTTTTTTTTATCGGGACTCAATTTCAGCAGAAAGTTGCTTGTTTTTGCATGTTTTTTTTCCATTTTCTTTTTTTGTTGTTGTTGTTGTTGTCTTTTTATAATTTTCAACAATATGAAAATAAGTGATAATTGTAATTTTACATAATTTTTTCCGACAAAAGTTAACTTTCAAATATATGAAAATATTGAATTTTTTTAAAGAAAGTTAACTTTGAAATATATAGAAATATGTGATAAATGTAGTTTAATTAACCTTCAAATATATTAAGTACCCCCCCCCAAAAAAAAAACACGCAAATACACGCAACTTTCTGAAAACTACTGCATTTTTTAAAAATTGTCAATGTCATTTTTTTCCATTTTTTAACCATTAACTTCCTTTACAATTGATGTAATTATTGTTTTATTTTCAATGTTAATTATAAAAAATACTTTACTGTACTACTTATTTTGTTCTTTTTGTTATTTCTTTCTGCTGAAATTGAGTACAAAAAAAAAAACCCAAAAAAAACGCGTATTTATTTCAGTACAGGAAGTAAATAGGCCAAAACTTGTTTCCTACGCCGAAAGTCATTCAGCAGTTAATAACTTGTCTGTGTGACAGTAGTGGGTGACAAAAAGAGCGATTATTTTCTGGTCGTTAGCATCAATGAAGGTAGGTTTCTTCAATAAATAATTATTGATTTTTGAGTTCAGCATATACATTTGCATGGAATTAAGGCTGTTTTAGAAATATTTGAAGGGATAAAATCCTTCGGGACCTAAAACGAAAATTTACCAACTACGTTTCTTTCAATTTCGCAAACCGATTGATTAAATTTGAATAAACTGATTTGTTTAGAAATATACTTTGGCAAGAACACTACTTCGCTGTTTAATAATTTATTTTATTTTATAGCACTTCAAGCAAAAAAAGTGTTTTTAAGTAAACTTTTTTTTCCTTTTTAATAGCGAAGAATAAATTCTTAGTATTTCTTAAACTTGAATATGCAACATACAAATGACCATGCGTAAATATTTTTTCTGAAGCCAAATTTCAACTTTTTGAAGCGTCTTGTGATTTGTGCATAGTTCTCACAAATTGGAAACTAGTTTCTTTTATATAAAAATTTAAACGATAAGCAAAAACTATATTGCATTTTTATGTAAATAAGCATTTCTTATTGTAATTATTAAACTGTTTTTTAAAATAGTGGAAGTATTTTGTATGTTAAATCATAAAACATTTAATTTTTGCCCAAAGAATTAGTGAAAATTTATTCTACTAAGCTACGCACCCGAATAAAACAAAGTGTACTTGGTACTCTTTTTACTTGTCTGATTTCGATCGGCCAAGTTATGGCTATTTTAGAGGGTAAATGGACGGACGGACTTCAGAAGTCACAGAATTTTTTATATTTTTAAATAAAAATCTTTATTGAAGCTTTTAGTTTAGTTTTAATTTCAAGCTAATAGATTAAATTTAATATTTTTAATAAGCAAAATACTTTACTGCATTTCAAAACTAGATTAAATTGACACGGAGTGTCGTTTTTGTTTTGAAATCACTAAGATCACCAATTCTAGCGCCATTTTTAGCCTCTGTCATCACAATGTAAATCTCTTTATTAAAAAATCTTCCAAAAATGAAATATATTTTTCTGAAACTTTATTTGAAGAATATTAGCTAATTTAAAGTTTATTTAATCTGATTTGAAACAAATATTACTTACTTAATAATATTTTAACCATGATTTTCAAACATATACACTTCTAAAATACTTTAATTTATTTGTAAATAAGTCCTGAAAGTTTCATTAAAATTTGACAAATATTTGATTTTTGCAAGAATTTTCAAACCAGTGTATTTTTCACTGCAACAAAATATGCTTAATTTCTTATAATAATCTTTGCTCCCCTCCCAGATAATGCAAGAAAAAATTTCAAACGTTTTAAAAAGGATAAAAAATATAATTAAATAATCAAAATATCCCTTGGTTCTTCATTTCAATAATAACAAAGATTTTAACGATAAAACATTTTTTATTAATTTTGGAGCATTTTTTCACCATGGCAATCTCCCTTTTCAGTGAATTTGTGGAGGCACCTAGATTAGGATGTGCGTTGTGGTGCAGTGGATAGAGTCTTTTGCACGGTACTGTACTCTTGAACGTTGAGCGTTCTGAAATTTCCTTGATGTTGGTTGAGTGGCAATCACCAAAAGCGATAACTCTCATTTTCAGTCTTGCGTAATGTTTGAGACAGAACAATGTTTATTTCAGGCTATATCGCCTGACACAAAAATCTTTGCACATTTGTCCAAATGAAGTGCGTTCTTTAGGCAATGACATGACTTGCTTTTGAACAGATTTTAAAGAACATAAGAAATGGCAATAAGTAGCAGAGATGTGGTGTAAGTTACTGTCAAAGACGAAAAGGGTCCTAATGCTTTATTATCGTTTTTAGTGGATTCTTTAGAAATTGCTCTGTTTACGTTTCGGATACGAAACTGAGAATATATCGAGAAACCCTGAAAGAAGGGACTGCATTCATGGGTAAATAGAGCGCGCTCCGCGGCATAGTAATGCTAAAGCTTACCGGATCAGACAATGGATTCTCCTACAAAGGGTGACGTAGTTTCGAATCATGCCGAATGGTAAACTTTATTTATCTTTTTTTTTTGTTTGTTTGTTTGTTTTTTTTTTTGTTTGTTTTTTTTTTCATGAACGCAGGCTGATAGGCGTAATACATACTGTCGGATTTAAAATAAATCTAATAATTCTTTTAAAATTATTTTGCTTACGTTTCGGATACTAACGGTCTCAACTACACTGGATTTGACGGTGGTTTCTCATTAAAGAAAGGGACGAAGTTTCAAATCCTGTCGAAGAAGACATTTTTTATTTTTTTCGAGTGTACAGAGCAATAGACGTAATGCGCACTCAACTCAAATACGGGTATCTACTAAAACTAACGTTTGAAGTAATACAAATGTCGGATTAAAAATAAATCCATTAATTCTTTAGAAATTATTTTATTCATTCAAATACTTCGTCATTTACTCTTGGTCATACGTGGACCTTACATTTTCTCTGCGATGTGTGAGGACTGCTCAACTTCTATTTGAAACGATTGTTTATATATTCAACGTTTTTTCTCATCCGTACGCAGAGATTCACCCGTAAGACAACCATTTACAATGGGCGAATCGCTGATCTGCATCTCCGGTTAGGGCTCATCTCAGATCAAACCTACAGTTGGCTTCCTAGGTCTGGTGCGAAATTGGGTGCACAAGCCTATCCCGTCATAATACTACAATGTCTTCGCTTCTTCATGCTGTGCACAAACTCCGCATAAAAATAGAAAATAAACTGCAAATAAATAAATTTATGCACAAATAAAGAACAAATAAACAAAGACTATAGTGAAGAAAAAATCTAGTATCACTTTTACTAAGTGCGTTGATTCTAATGAATGTCATCAAACAATTGTTTGCATAAATTATTGATTTACTGAGATTATCACCAGAAATTTGTTTTCTTTTATCCACTCCAAAAGTCAATTTGCTATCTTTGCAATAAAATTTCTATGTGATTTATTAGGTTTGGTTATTCCCAAAACACTTTTTAATTGATTGATCATTGATTTCGCCGTTCTATACTCTGCACTAAATATGCTAAAGACTTTCATATTTCTTTCTTAATTTCTACGGTCAATGAATTCTCACTCGTTTCTGTCTATCTGTAATTATGTTTGAGTAAGAATATTATGAAAAAATATTATTTTCAATATAAAATATAAAACATTTGCAATTGAAGTTCGTAGCTTACAACACGAGACACAATATAGAGGATTGAGTCGTTGCTGAGGGCACTACCAGCTACTTATATGCATGCGTTGTTGCCTTAGGCGAATTTAATTTTCTTTAGAAAAACCACTAGCTATTCAATTTGTCCGTTATGTGGTCCGTTTATGGCTCTCCACTGTAACTATAAAATATCATTTAATTTATATAATCAATTACAGTTTTAGCATCCCGAGAAACTCTACCAAAAAAAGAACCTCTGTTCATTTTGTTTACAACTTTAAATATTATTCATTCGACATTTAACGTTTAGCTGGCGGCAAGATGATCAAATTGCAAATCTCAATTGCTTTTTTTAAATAATTTGATTTGTTTGATTAATAGTTCATTAACTCCTTATGGGTCTTTTAATGCCGAAATTTAATTTTTTAGGAGTTTTGAATGTGTTGTGGTGCAGTGGATATCAACTAGGAACGACAAATCAGGGAGCTGAGTTCGAATTCCAGTTGAGTTTCTCGCATTCACTTACGCACAAATGCCCTTGGGAAAAGTATTAATCCGTCTCTTCCTTCCAGTTATGGGTTACTTAACAGGACAGATTGGGTTCTATAGCCTTGGCTGGCAACCAGTCTACCGCAGAAAGCAATGGCAATCTACAGCGGGATAATCTTCTGCCCAGTCAATCATGTCTCGAAAGAGACATGATTGGCCAAAGCGTGTATTACGTATGGCACTTAACTGACTGACTGAAGTGATAAAGTATGATATACATTATTCTGCTTTCTCAATTGAGTAAATAGTAGATGGTGCTTAGATTTTGTCACTATACATGTTTGCGTGGATATAATTCTATTAGAGGTGGTGATATGTAATTTATGTTGAAGTTATATTTTGGAATGCAGTTTGATTTCTTAAAGAAATTGTAGAATAGTTTATGAATTAATGCCATGAAAAAGTTCCTTCATGTTGGTTGTTTGCTTGGTTGATTTTGTTTAGCGGCATATCAACCTCTATTGGTTATTTAATGCCGGAATCTAAATATTTTCAACGCAACTGTATGCCTTCAACTAAAGATAAAAAGAGCTGTTATTTTTACGATAAAAATCTATTTTTACTATAAAAGTGTATTTTTCTATTTTCATAGTGTTTTCTTTTTGCTTTTGTTTGGGGTTCAATATTTGCCCATAACTGGAACGCTTATAGGTGATACCACCTAGGGTCAGGGTGGCTCTGGGAACAACAACATTTAAGAGGTGATTCCACCAAACCTCCAATCTCCTAATCAGAAGCCATGCCACCTGACGTAGTTTATATGTCATTACCAGGACTATTTCTTATAATACCTTTATTAGAAAACATATCCTGTGTAAATACAGAATAAATTACAATAATGACTTCAAAGGCAAGCACATTTTGACATAGATTTTCGTGATACTCAGGTGTTGTTGCCAGACACAAAGAGAAATTAAATTTCGCGACACAGATGTCTATTTCAGTTTCATTTCAATTGTGTGTGTGTATCTTAATTCCATGACAAGCATGCAAATATTTGAGCAAATAAATAAATAAATAATTCTTTTTGTTACTGAATAATTTCAAAAAAGTTCAATAAAATCATTTTTTTAGAATTTAAATAATTACCTATTATATGTCAATACTACAGGGACGATATATTATTTACATTCTTTATATTCTTCGGGGTGTTGTCTACATCTTTATTGCCATATTCACGACGTCACGCTCATCAAAGACAGATGGCCCAGTGGATAAAAACCTTGGTTAGATCCAGTGACTTGAATCAAAGAGTTGTGAGTTCAATACCAGGTTACAGCAGTGGTGAAAAAATAACTTAATTGAATTAAAAGAAGATAACTAAGACATCCTGGAGTGGCATAGCTCATGGAACGAGAACAATACACCCCAGTGATCGAAATAAAGGGTTCGGTTCGAAATTCCAATCGCCTGAAGAAAGCCGGGGCGTAAAACGGCCGAAACGTCATGAATATGGCAATAAAGACGAACAATGTAAATAATGTAACTCTTTATGTTTGATGATTTTATTGCTCAGCCCACTTTTTCAAATACAAACTGTGTGTGTATGTTTTGAAAGTATGTAGGTATTCTAGTGTATACAGTAAATGGCACAAGGACATGTAAATTACATCAGTCGCAATAGACATACACGTTACAAATTCATACGCTGACCGTATGTGACGGACAGAGAATCAGTTTTTAATATAGATTTCCATGTACCTAGATTCACAATATCAATGTAGAAATAATCAAATGTATTATAAGTCTATTCTATTTTACCTCAGATGAATATTCTCTTATAATTTCCATAACGCTACGAACGACAGTCTATATTCGTGACATTTGGTAGCTATAGCATCCATTGGGATAGCACCACCTAATCATGTCCAATGAGAAACTCGGCGAAAGCGAGGGAGAGAAATTAATTCTCTTTCTGAAGCATTGCCTGTATATAACTCTTCGCAATCCCCGGCTGAATTCATTGTCTGTCAACATTTCGAAAATTACCTTGAAAGAGCGTTCCAAGCAAACCTCAATCGAAAACTCATAAGAATTATTTACCATATCTTACACCTGATCAAGAAAATGTTTTCGTCTCCAAATACCAATCATATTACTCGCCCGTCTTAGAACTGAAATAGTAAGAAGAGCAAACCGCATTATTGCAGTCTAACTTTATTCCTTCTTTCTTTTTCAATTGGAAATAAATCATCACTTCATTAGTATTATAATAAAATCCAGGTAAAAAAAGTCATTGGTAAAAAAAGAAACTGGATAATGTTAGCACACATCGGATAAAAATGGCCAAAATTCCAGTTTCGTGGATAAATTGAAAATTCAAGGAATTTTAATTCAGATTTTAATGTCATATTGAGACTTGCTTCACATAAAGTCGGGTCTTATGGAATACTACGACTCCATAGCTATGAAATATATCGAATGTGTGACCGTAACATTGTCAGAAAACGTTTTACACTTTAATCTTTGTATATGATTTCCATCGTTTGTTTACGTCATAGCGCAAACTTTTCAAAAATACCTTCTTAAGGCTTTCTTCAGATAAAGCCGCAAATTTGTCTGACACCTGTTCAGGCACACTTTTGTTTGTTCAAAGAATCCAGGTAAAAATGTCACAAGTAAAAAAAAGGAAACAGAATATGGTTATCACACAACGGACAAAATCCTAGGCTCTTACCCCAAAAGTGGTCAAAATCCCTGTTACAGGAGATATATATAATAGCAAGTCTTATACTTTTGTATTTTCACCGTTGGACGTTATTATATGCAAAATGTAATAAAAATGTATCACACGGATGGAACAGAATGGCTGAAAGAAAAGGAATAGGAAACATGCTTTGTTCTCAGACTTTTATACTATTAATATATACACACAATTATATATACATATATACAAGTGTTCCTAACGGAGAATAATATATCTTATATCTACACCGTGAGCAGTGTGTAAAAAGAAACAAAAAAGAAAAGTTTAACATATAAAATAAAGATACTCCTGTGTCTGGAGAAGCCATTTTTAGGACTGTAGATCCAAACAAGCCGGATTAATCTACTATGTCCCAGACGAAGACATATTCCACGAACGGGAAACAGCGAGTTTTGGATTTTCCAAAATTGAGTACTGCGAGCTGGATTTTTTCTATACCTGAGAAAGATATAGTCTCAAAGTAAAAGGGCGACATGCACTTGTAAGCTGCTGGGAGAGGTAGATTTAACCTCAGTGTAGGTCCCTTGGCCCGAGATTTAAAAAAAAAGATACCGCGCATTTTGGCTGCTTTTCACAAACTGAATGACTGGCCACTCTCATCAATGTATGAAGTGACATCATTAAGCGGCCGTCACGTGACCAATGTGACTATCAGGACCAAAGAATGATAATCACCTTCAGTACCCCTGCATTCCAGCCTCATAAATAATTTGAAAATTCAGCGAACTTTTTAACAGTTTGAAGTAGGCGAGTATTCTCAAACTGTCGGCCACAATGACTTCGTGCTAGCGTATCTATCGGCAAAGAATTTTGTCTACCCATTTTCGCTCTCAGTGCTTGTTCCAAGCCGTGGTACGGTTTTGAGACACTTTCCACACGTTGCTACATATTAGGATCGCCATGAAGAAGTTACCTTCCTGACAAATCTGCCCGCGCCTCATGGTGAGAAAGCCAACGTTTTAACTACGCGCTCATTTCGTCATTATTGACCTAAAGAAATTACATTTACTATTGATTTGTGTTTATTCACAATATATGTCTATTCATTAACCTTAGATTTGGTAAACGTCATTTGATGCAGCTCGCATGGAATAAACTCGTTACTAATGATCTGCGAGACTAGCTTAGTAACCATTACTCAACAAAGCGGTACCATCTACGGGTTAGTTTATTTGCTAAAATTTCTACAGAAAACATCAGATTGATTTTGACTGTTAATTCTCTCGTCGTAGTTATATAATCATTCATTTGAATTACTACTTCTACCTGAAAAGAAACGAGACGTGTCACAAAAAATTTATTGACATTACAAACAACAAATACATGGTTTCTCTTAAGTAAACCCCTGGAGTCTAATATACTTTCCATCCTTCTCTGCCACGTTTTTACAGACTGCTGGAATGGGGTCTTCCATAGTGCTTCTCAGTTATTCCTTACGACCCACTTGATGGCCTACATGCCTTCAAAATGGGTCCCTTTGACGATCCCCTTGATCTTGAAAAAAGGAAAAAGCCACTCGGAGCAAGATCCGATGAAGTAGGAGGTTGTTCTAGTACGGCGATGTTCTTCTCAGGCAGGAACTGCCGGATGCTCAAGACGTTGTGAGCACATGCATTGTCATGGTGAAGCAACCACGCTCTGTTACGACACTATACTCGTTTCTTTGCGCACAAGATCTCGTTGCAGACGTGCTGATTGGTCTTCTGGCTTTGTGGTAAAAATTAATTGTGGAGGATGCCTTTCACAATGAAGAACGTGCTTAGTCTCGTTACTTTTCAGACAGTCTTCGTATTTACTTAATAATTAATCTGATATTCATTTATCTGATATTAATATAATAATTCATTTGATAATAAAAATTCAGAACTGTTACGATCACATGTCGTGTAATCCATTTGTTATGCTGCAACCGTAGTAAAAATGGTATATCTTGGGTAAGATAATCTGCCGGAGCCCAACATTTCCAGGCTGGTCTGAAGTCAGTTTTCCTTGTCATAGATTAGTCGCCAGTCTATAAGATCCAGTCTGTCCTGTTGTTTACCCTTTCTTAATGAAATAGACGCGTGAATGAAACTAACTCGACCGGAATTCGAACTCGGCTTTCCGATTCCTCAAGCCTAGTTGATATCAATTACTCCACCCTAGTGTAATGAATAGCATATGTAATAAATAAATTAAAAAATTAACACTAAATTACTTTAGTGCTAATTTTCACTTTATTTATTTTGATTCGTTTTGGAATAGACAATTATCACCACAACGTTTTTGTATAACGTACAATCATTGCTGGTCGTAAGTCCGGAGTGATCAAACAGATAACTTGTTAAATGAGGAATTTTTGAATTTAAAAAAAAAATGTTTCAATATCGTTTCCATAAAAAAAAACATTTTTATCAATTAAAATCTCGTTTAAAAAAATATTAGATGAGATATGCTCAGGTACAATTTGTTTTTCTTCAGCCACCACTTCGGTAAACAGTGGTTCCTACTCTAAATGTTATACAGTAATGCATAATCTGGTGTGATCAGTGACTGAACAAGGCGATTGCACTAAAATCACCGGTGCCGATAACTTTTGACTTCATGCTATTACAATTAATCGATGATTTTACTAACACTTCAAAACAGTTTCGTATACCCAATTTCACTCGCAATGCTTCAGTCAAGACGTGGTTGCTACCAGCATTCTATACCAAGGGTGCTGCAACTTGGGATCATTTACCCATTCCGATAACACCTGGACGTCACCTCCTTGAAAATCGGCCACGTTGAGATTCAAACCAGAATATCAAAACTGAAACACTAGTGTTCTAAGCACTCGACCACGCACCCACGGGATTCATATAAAGAAACAATAAACGGGCATATTCCGCTACGGTTTTTTTTTTTTTGTAGATCACAGATCAATGAATGCACGTCATACCAACTTCTGGTCATGTATGTGCTTTTAGTGTTGATCAAAATATTGAGATAAAATAAATCAATAATGCAAATCGAAGAGAACAATCCGAAGACGCTTCTCAATGGAATTCTACTTGACTTGTTTTCGCTTCAAATCCCCTCAAACATTTTACAACAATCAACAAATTGAAGTGACAGTCAACAGCAAAAGAATATCCCGAGAACGATACCGTTATTCTATATTATTGCCAAGAGTGTGGAGGCACGAATTGGCGCAGTTAGTAATACGCCAGGAAAAATGAAATCAGAGAAGCATGTTCGATTTCTAAGTGCTGCATCTTATGTCACTTTTGAGTTCAGTTTATTTCTCATTTTAATGTCAAAATTCTTTATTCACTTCAACGATTCAAAATAGTTAAAAAAAAAAAAAAGTAAAGGAATTTAAAAATACAAAATCCAGAGAAAAAAAAAGAAAGAAAGTAGGAAGGAATAGACGCGAAAGGAAGATAGAAAGAATTGGAAGGAAGAAAGAATAAAAGAAACAAATAAAAAAAGAATACACCTAGAAAAAAAGAAAAAGAAGGAAAGAATACTCGTAGAAGCAACAAACAAAAAGAAAGAAAGAAAGAAAAAAGAAGAAATACACGCGAAAGAAAAAAGAAAGAAAGAAAGAATACACGCAGAAGAAACAACTGAAAGAATAAAGAAAGAAAGAAGAAATACACGCTGTAGAAACAACCAAAAGATTGAAAGAAAGCAGGAATACACGCAGAAGAAACAAACGAAAGAAAGAATACACGCATAAGGAACAATCGAAGGAAAGAAAGAAAGAATACACACAGTAGAAAAAACGAAAGAAAGAAAGAAGTAATACACGCAAAAGAAACAACAGAAATAAATAACTAAATGAATAAAGAAAGAAAGAAAGAAAGATTACATGCAGAAGGAAAAACCGAAACTTAGAAAGAATACACGCAGAAGAAACAACTGAAAAAAAGAAAGAAAGAAAGAAAGAAAGAATACACGCAGAAGACACAACCGAAAGAATGAAAGAATACACGCAGAAGGAAAAACCGAATGAAAGAAAGAAAGAAGGAATACACGCAGAAAATCAACCGAAAGAAGGAAAGAATACACGCAGAAGGAAAAACCGACAGAAAGAAAGAAAGTAGGACTACACACAGAAGAATGAAACGAAAGAAAGATGGAAGGAATACACGCAGAAGAAACAACCGAAAGAAAGAAAGAATGAAAGAAAGAATACACGCAAAATGAACAACCGAAAGAAAGAAAGAAAACAAGAAGGAAAGAAGGAAAGAAGGAATACACGCAGAAGAAACAATAGAAAGAAAGAAAGAATACAGGCAGAAGAAACAACCGAAAGAAAGAAAGAAGGAATGCACGCAGAAGAAACAACCGAAAGAAAGAAAGAAAGAAGGAAGGAATACACGCAGAAGGAACAACTGAAAGAAAGAAAGAAAGAAAGAAAGAAAGAATACACACAGAAGAAACAAACGAAAGAAAGAAAGAATACACACAGAAGAAACAAACGAAAGAAAGAAAGAAAGAAAGAATACACACAGAAGAAACGAAAGAAAGAAAGAAGGAAGGAATACACGCAGATGCAACAACCGATAGAAATAAAGGAAAAAAGAAAGAAAGAAGCAATACACGTAGAAGAAACAATCGAAAGAGAGAAAAAAAAGAAGAAATACACGCTGAAGAAACAATCGAAAGAATGAAAGAAAGAAAGAAAGAAAGAAAACCAGAAGGAATACACGCAGAAGAAACAATCGAAAGAAGGAAGGAAGGAAGGAATGGACGCAGAAGGAACCACCGGAGGAAAGAATAAACTCGAAAGAAACAATCGAAATAAATAAAGAAAGAAAGGATAGATGCGAAAGAAACAAAAGAAACAAACAAACAAAAGAAAGAAAGAATGAATGAATGAAAGAAAGGACACAGAAGAAACAACCCAAAGAAGGAAAGAATAGACGCGAAAGCCAGAAAGAAACAAACGAACGGAAAAAAGATCAGAGAATAACAGAAAAGAAGAGACGCTGGGAAAAAAGGGAGCGAGAAAAGATTATGCGAACAAAAGAACAAAAAGCAGTTGTAAAAACGTTTCTAATCACAGTAATCAAGAAAGAAAGAAAAAAATGCCAACGAAATTGTTTATCATTTTAAATCAATGGTCGAACTACTTCTTTTCGGAAATCCTATCTTCACTTATGGTTATTTACCCACGGGGATTAATGGAATGCACTAGCGAACAAGAAAGGAATCGTCTGATCTGGTAAAGAAGAAAATTCTAACGCCATCTGTTTGCTTTACTTTGAGTCGGTGAAGAAATGATGATAACAATAACACGATACAGAAATAGGCCAGGATGAGTATTTACAATATTTACTGTTATTTTATTCACATCGACTATTATTAAATATGCTTCATCAGTTAACACTTGGAAAAAGTAAGTCACCCATAATATTTTTTATTAAATTTCAATAACATGAAATGCTTATTAGTTTTGTTTTTTTTTTTGTTTTTTTTCCCCAATAAATATACGAATTTTGCGATATTTTAATGTATTCATATTTGTTTGGTTATTAGTGATATTTTGCTTTTTTTAAATTCCGGATTTCTAGGGAGATAAATTCGAAGATAACTACATTTAGGCTGTGACTGCATATAATTTAAAATTATGATCAACTGAATAAATGAATGAATTAATATTTAGCTGGTTTAGTGCAATAATTCAGAAGAAACTGAAGAAAAAAAACAAAAAAAAAGGGGAATAAATTAGACTAACAGAATGAATGAGAGAATAAGGCAATAAAAGTCAATTTAAAGTTAAGGAACGTAATTAAAAGCAAAGAAAGAACCAGACAGCGCATAAAAAGAGTGAGTATAACTAAGTATGTGAACGAATGGGTTCGTCTATAAGATGAAAGCGAAACGTGATAGGATGGTAAAAGAAGGGAAAAGAGGACATGGATTGGGTGAATGAAAAAAGAATTCAACAAAACTTATATTATGAAAAAGATGAGAAATAAGAGTTAAGCAAAATAATAAAAAAGGACCTGTCACTTAAGATAAATAATGTTTGAAAGTGAATGAAATATATGAATGAAATAAGATGCCGACCAACAGCAAACGACGAAAACAAAGTCAAAACAAATGAATCAACCGCGCAACAAAGGAAACAAAAAAACAACAACAAATAAAGAAAGTGTATTTGTCTATTATTCTGAGATGAGGTATTTACATTGTTCAAACTGTTGTCCTCAACTTTGTCATATACACAGCGTTTCAGCCGTTCCGACTGGCTTTAGGTAACTAGAATTGAAACCAAATTCTTTATTTCGATTACTCTGGTAGATTGTTCTCGTTTCATGAGTCATGTCACTTCCAGATGTTTCAGCAATCTCAATTTAAATCAACTCTAATTTTTTGTTCGTCACTACTGTCGCCAGGTATTGAACTCACAACTCTTTGAGTTAAGTCACTGGTTCCAACTAACGCTTTTATTCACTGGGCCATGTGTCCTTGTGCCTGTTTGTCTGGCTCGCAACTGACAACGTTTTGAACATGACATTAAAGATGAGGACAACAGTTCGAACAATGTAAATCAAGACAGTTTAGTAGTGATAGGTTAGGTTTTTAGTAATAGCGTATGTTGTGTAAGTTAAAATAAAAATATTTCTTAAATCCCCTGAAAAGTATCATCTACTTATTACCTTCTTAACACCCCATGAAGATTAACACCGACATTCTTAAGAATTCATTTCTCATGAAACCAGATGCTTGAATAAGCATTTAAAAAAAATCAAAGACCCTCTACAAAAGCAAAGGACGATCCTATAAACACTCTGCACTTTCCAGCCACTTACCGACCTCAATTTATTTGACCCTTTCACTAGAAAATGGGAGAGATTGATCCATTCATCTAAGCACCAAAGAAATAATCAAGACTACTGCCTCACACACACACACACACACACACACACACACACACACACACACACACACACACATTGTACTGTTGTTATTACAATGGCTTATAAAAATAAAAACTATATCACGACACAAAAACATTCATGTTTCAGAACAATATTGTTCTTCAGACGATATCTTAAAAACCAAGGGTGAAAATGATTTATTTTTAAAAAATATAAGGTGAATTCATGGCTATTCAGAGCTCAATCAAAAGTAAAGAATTAGGTTGAACTATGGAGTTGAACATTTATGTTGCATGGCGAACAATGTTGTTTTATGTCAGAATATGATACTTTATTTTGTCTGGGTAAGATACACAATAGAAACATACATTATTCAAATGTGTAGACAATAGTTTTTAATAACAGGTTAGATTTTAGGTTTTTTTTTTAATTTAAAAAGAGGCTGTTAAAGATGCTGGATTGTTTAGGTTAAAATTAGAATTAAGTAATTATGGTATACTAAGATATATTGGAGTTATGAAAACGCAAAAAATATTGTGTGGGTCATTAAGTTTAATAAAATATTTTTTAAGTAATATTAAATCCTAAGTTATAAATGAACATTATTATTAATCAAATTTTAAAGAAAAATTATATATATATATATATATAAAAACTTATTTATAAATGGAACTTTGTGTGTGTGTGTGTGTGTGTGTGTGTGTGTGTGTGTGTGTATCCGTTACCTATAGACTCCAGCTGAACTTTAAAATTTACACAGTTGTACTATAAGCGTCTGCGAGTGTTTTAGCTAGGTTTTGTGTCGAGGTACCCCTGATAAATATCGAAAATCGATTATTGAAAAAATCGGGTTATAGAAGGAGTGGTCCGATTTTAATAAAATTTGATACACTCATAGACAAAAACATAAGAAACGATATTCAGAAGTTTCAAGGTTGCAGTTCTTACAATAGAGCAGAAAATCGATAATATATATATCTATATATAAATCGATAACAGGAAATCAAAATTTGACTTACATCTATTCATTTTTCTTTCAGTCTACGGTTTCACTTTAACTGGAAGCTTTTAGTCTTTTGTGTCAACGTCCAAAAAGTCTGAGCTCCAGAACCATGGATTAGTTTAAAAGCTTTCATTACACCCGAGCAACGCCGGGTTATACTGCTAGTGTATATATATATATTAGAGATAGTTGTTATTAGTGTTCAGGTTTCGGTGCTAGGGCACCATCATCAGGCAGGCAGTGAAATATTGTTAAGTTACTGGGTAATGATGATGATACGCTAGCACAGAAACCTGAAAGCTTTTTGAGTTGCACTTCCATACGTTATTATTATAAGACTAATAATAACTATATCTCTATAAATGCTCATCATCAATGTTATCATCAGGTTGCAAGGACAAACCGCATTTCATAACACTTATTCTTTATACGCACGACCGATGGATTTCTGACTGAAGGGGAGAGGACGAGGAAGGGTCAGGGTGATTTTCTAAGCACCGTTTAAATGTGGTACAAAGCCAGAAGTATGAGTCACCCAAGGTGGATCGAAGTCATTCCTCAGTTTTAATGATTCTAGCGAGACAAGCTTCCTAAACATTACATCACGTCGAGAGTGAATGTAATCTGACGTGCAGGGGAGGAAGATACATATACCCTCAACCGGGTTTGTACAGGCCCAAGCGACACTTTTTTTGCATGTCTGCATTCCATCATTTCTCAGACCTCTCATTCAATCAATTCACCTGGTCTAGGTATGTTACAATGGCCAGTTCCCCTCCTGCCACAACCTGCAAATTTTATCCCTAATGCTGTAAAGCCGGACTTTCTTTAATATACTCCATTTTACATTACAGGATTTTTTTTCCTTTTAATTCCAACACGTGGCTGTCAAGTCTGGTACAATTCTTGTGCCTTTTCTAATTTGAATAATGATTTATGATTGTATCCTCTTCTTTTGAAATTGCCTTCCGTGAGTCACACATAAACCTTTTTTCTGTCCTATATATATGTGTGTGTGTGTGTGTGTGTGTGTTCATAAAAAGGGAATAAACCTTTCAAAACAAGGTTCGTTCTGAGTTCCCTCACTTTGTTGTGGAATAAATAATACACCCCCGGTAACACAAATAAACTAGGCTAGGTGCTTTAAATAAAGAAATCCATGTGAGCCAAGAATTTTGTTGCAGTCAGCAGAGTCTGTTGTCTGGCTTACAGCTGATAAGTCCTCTGTCTTAGGGCCATTAGATCCTCCAAAAAGTGGGCTCTATAAGGAAAAAGGAAATTTATTCACCCCCTCCACCACCACCACCACTTTTGTAGAGAAAATTACAGATAAAACCCAGGCACTAGTATGGCGGCTGAAGAATCGCCCTCTATTTGGAGACCCCCTACAATCTCGAATTTGCATATTTAATGCGGGGGTGTTAGTCAAAAAGTACGCTCATTTGGTCATTTGGTTACCGATGGCAGCCGATTTGTAGACGTCGATGCACTAGAGTGAATTGCGAAAAGAACAGTGTGAGCATAAAACTCGATTAGGTACCGCGAAAGATTTGTCGGGGCACAAAAGTCACAGTGATGAAATCATTGATTTCCTTTGGGGGTTACTCTCAACAAACGCTATGGTTTTTATATGGGACATACTGTTGCCTCCATCAGATGACTGTGTAGATATGACGTCGCGTGACTTAAAGATTTTATCATCCGCACAGAATACTGAGGGTAGCGTCGGATTAAGTTGATGGTCTGAGATATTCTCGGAGAGCACTTAGGGGTATATCTTATACCGTATGACCAATGGGTGAGTGATGGCTCGAGTTGATGTTAGATCGTGAAGCCTTCACTTCCATTTTCCAACAGCTTGGATATAGGCAGGAATAATTACCCGGTCATTATAACGTAGAGGAAATCAAATTTTATTGTAGTGTAACTAGTCATCTCGCCTCTTGTCCCGAGAAAGCCTCTAGAGGCCTGCCTACATCTGACCCAAATATCCCTCAAGCTGTAACTACTTGTTCTGCGGCGCCTGTAATGTACCTGCTTGGTTTGGAACCGGTGACTAAAAAGCCCCTGTTGGGTTTATTCCAGAACCCACATTGCGTCATTACGAAGGCGATAAATTCACAGGAATGGCCGGTCGTGGATAAAGTGAGAAGGAAACCCTAAACTGCGAGAGCTGTCTCCTGAAGCTGCCAAAGGTACTAACAGATTCATACCCAAGGGTGAAACTCCGACTAGATACACCAAAAAATTACATCAACTAAACCAAAAATACGATCCAGGATATGAAAAGAAAAAAATAGAAAAGCGGTTGAAGGCTAAAAAGCAATCTGAGACAGTGGGGGTAACTCACTTTGTCCCATCTTCCCCAACCCGCAAGAAAATGTCGGCACCTCTTCCAATGACTCTACCAGTGACCCTAATCCAACAGAAAATGAACCCCCCGCCATAAAAGGTGCTCAGACCAAGTGCATGGTCCCAATTCCCTGCTCTAATCACCACCACGTGAGGGTTTTTTACATTATTTTAAGGATCTTTTTATCTGACCGTTTGATACCTATTTAGCTGACCTTCCTCACCTCGAGGCGAAGGAAATGGGTAGGTCTGTGGGTCCGATCACAAAAGCGGAAATCTAGGATGCGTTGAAGTTTGTCGGCAGACAAGATTCCTGGTATCGATGGTTTTCCCTAAGAGGTATACTTGAGGTAGTCTCACGTATTTGTCTCACTGTCGGCATTGGCTTTTTACCAACGGGAATATTTCGAACACTTCATCAGAGGTGTGATGAATTTGCTTCACAAGAATAAACGCGGAAGGGATTAATAATTTTCGGTCCTTAACTATGTTGAATACAGTGTTAAAAATTTTGTCCAAGGCCTTAGCCGTTTGCAGGCTGCCCTGCCTAATCTGATTGGCTACGAGCAAACTTGCACTGTAAAGAGTAGGACTATTCAGGATAACTTTCATATGGTACATTTGACCGTAGAACAAGTAGAACAAGTCTACCATCAAGCCGCGTTGATCAATTTAGATCAGTTCAAGGCATTTGATAAGGTTGACTATCGATTTATCGAAACTGTATTTGAGTCTGTTGGCTTCAGGCCATATTTTCAGTCTTTGATAAGTCAAGTTCCCCTGATGCAATGGTGGAAGTGGATGGCATAAGGTCGAAACCTTTCATTTTGTTCGGATCAATTCGTCAGGGTTGCCGGCTTTCGACTAGGCTGTACCTCCTTGCGTTGGAACTTTTCTTTCGCAAATTAGATGAATCCATTCCTACAGGGAATTAAACCTCCCTGGTAGAAACACCTCGGCTAAGTATTCCTCCTATGCTGAAAATGTGACAGTTTTCGTGAAAAGCAAGGCCAATATTGACACAGTCGACAAGGTAATCAGCAGATATGAGACTGTAGCAGGAGCCAGAATCAACTTCGACAATTCTGTGGCTTTGCGGTTGGGTGTGTGGAACGGCGTCTCTATTCCCGGACCCTTCATTTGAACTAATAGGCCTATCAAGGTACTCTGCGTCTGGTTTGGTCTCGACCTCCAGTTGTCAAAAAATTGATTGGAGGATCGAGAACCTGATGAGGTGGCAGTTCGTCTGTGGTCTCGGAGGAGGCTTCCCTTAAAGAGCGGAAGTTTGTTTCGCACATCTACACTATCCTTCTTTACCGGCTCTCGATACTTATCCTCACGCGAACCGAACTTATTGGTTCGAGTCTTGTTTCACCTTAATCTGTCTGAGGGCAGTTTCTTCCAGAAGAAAAACACTAAAAATGTCGGTCTTTAATTTTACTTATATTCTTACACCTATTTTTAAAAATTTTTTACTAGACTTCATTTATTGTTCGTATATATTACTTTCGTTTTTTTTTCTAATCCCCACCCAGCATAGTTATTTTTCTTTTTAGTAAAATTTATTTTAAATTTTTGTTGTTTAATTTTCTATGTTCCTTCGTGCCTTCTTGTGTTTTTTTTTAAGATCTAAGTAAATTCTTATTTTACTTTAATTTTTTGTTTTCATTTTTGTCTAATGTATTTATTTTCGGATTACGTCGGCCATGTTTAATTTATAACACGTGTCATTTTCTATGTCTCTTATTTTTCTTTTGTATTTTGTTTTCATAATTTGTCTTATCATTTCTAATTTTAAAAGAAAACATTTTAACTTATTTGATTTAATTTCCCGTTTTTTTTTGGGGTTTTTTTTTGTTTTTGTTTTTTTGTTTTATTGTCGTTTGAGTGACTGTGGTGGAGACGTACGTCACCGAAGCAAGAGGCTTTCACATGCGAGAAATCACGGTTTCTTGCTCGAGATCAAAAACACATTAAAACGGCCAACTCCTGTTTCGGAAGCAGTTCAGTGTTGGCGATTCGTGAAGGCTACACCGGTGTTCAGGAGACAGTGTTTTGTTTACGGCGCGCAGGAAACGGAGTCCTGAGTAATGCAGTATTCCGTGTTCTACGTGGAGCGGCTGGGAGAACGGATCCAAGTGGTCATTGATTCGTCTCCCAACTACACTCCGAGAAGAAACAAATACTACAAGCTATTTCGGAAAATATCACGCTTTTCATTATGAACGGCAAAGTCTTTGATGTCTGGTTGATTCCCGAGTTCAGTGGCGCTGCAACTGATATGCCAATCATCGAGTGGATTGAAAATGCAGAGTTGGTCTGCGAACTGTGCTATGGATAAAATTGAGCGGATTCTACCGTTACGACTCCGAGGCGGTGCTCTTGCTGTATACAGGCAGCTCAGCAAGGAGCAGAAAGCGGACGCGGAGCAGATTAAACGGGCCCTCATGACCGCGTATGCAACAGATGCATTTGATGCATACGATCAATTCGTTACTCGGCAACTTCGCTCGGGTGAAACGGTGGACGAGTTTCTGGCTGAACTACATCGTTTAGCTTGGCTGGTTTTGGATTGTTACCCGAACAGTGGATGATATGTGCGTTTGTTTCGGGGTTGCCACAATATGTTAGGCAACTTCGTGCCTCGTCCAGAATGAAGACCATGACATTGGATCAGCTTCTGACTCTAGTACGGGTTATCATGACCGACAACGGAAGCTGTAAGGAATCGGTCACTGCATCCACTGGCAAAACATTCGGATACAGTTGCTCTCTGATAACTCACGCAATGAGACCTTTCTTTGCTACAAGTGTTCTGGGCCCAACCACCTGACGAAGGATTGTATGCAAGGACGCCAAGTGAGGTTAGACGGTCGAATGCGGAAGTCTCGCCGTGAAACCCGATACTTTTGATGCAATAAACATGGACGTGTATTATCAAGATACCAGGGAAACACCCAAAGAGGGGAGACGTCAGCGCCAGTCTCTTCCATGAGCAAGTGAAAACCAAGAAATTGCCCGCTGTAAAATTACTCGTGGATTGGCGAGAGTGCACAGCTATATTGGATTCCGGCTGCTCGCAGACACTGGTGAGCAAAGCTGTATGTCTCCTTTGGAGACTAAAGGAAGCGGAAGTGCTGACAGCCGTCGGAAAGACTTTGAAGTGCCGGGGGCACGGCAGAATAAAATTGGAAGTTGGGCAGGCTCAGCCCGTGAACATTGAGGTCCTAGTTGTGGATGAGTGACTGTTGGGTTTTGACCTCCTCCTTGGCATCGACGCGATCAAAGAGCTAGGAGTTGATCGCCTAACTGAATTCGGTAAAGCATACTTTAAAGACCTGGATGGATGTGCCGCCATTTCTATTGATGAGCCCGATTTGAGTGTGGCATCCAATGAAAAGCAAAAACTGTGGACTGCAACATGGAAATGGGCAAGTTGTCGCTCGTCCAGCGAGCTGAAGAATGCCTGGCATGCGTATGAGAAAGAACTCTTGCTATGGCAGCGTAACGGGTGGTTGATGCCATATCCTATGGAGGAACTTGGTCCACCTAAGGGTCTAATTCCCTTGATGGCAGTCGTGCAAGAACACAAGCAAAAGGTCCGGCCGATACTCGACTAACGAGAATTGAACGGATTTGTAGAAGCATTCACTGCCGACGCCAAAGTGTGCGCGCAAAAGCCCAGAGAATGGCGACAAGGAGTTGATGCGTCGCTTTTAGATCTGCGACATGCCTACTTACAAATCCACATTGACAAGGAGCTGTGGCCATTCCAAACGGTCATTTTTTAAGAGCAAGTGGTTCTGCCTTACACGATTGGGTTTTGGCTGAAATGTGGCACCACTCATCATGAAATCTGTTGTCAACGCTATAATGTCCCAAGATAATGTAATCGTAAGTCCACATCGGCTTACGTTGACGACATGTTTATCAATGAGAGCCTGGTTTCTGCAGCGCTCCTTCGACAGCACTTTTCAGATTACGGCCTAGTCTGTAAAGACCCAAAACGGCTAGGAGACGGAACTAGGGTCCTCAGTCTGCAGGTGTGGGGAGAGAACGGTACTCTTCAATGAAAGCGGGGTGGAAAGATCCCGGAAATTTCCGACGTGGTAACTCGTCGACGTGTATTTTCCATTTGTGGGAAACTCATGGCCCACTTCCCCGTGTGTAGCTGGTTGAGGGTGACAACTACATTCATCAAGCGCCGAGCAAGTGCGGTGACCAAGAGATGGGTCGATAAAATCAGATGCCAATCTACGTCGTATGCTGAAAGAGACGATGACAGTGCGTGAAATGGACCCTGTTGGGAGAGACTGGTGCATGGATGGCAACGAGATGGAGGTCTGTGTGGATGCAAGTTCTGTAGCCACAAGGGAGACGTTAGAGGCGAAAGGAAGCATCGTCGAGGTTGTGCCCGACCAATGATGCTAGGCACATCAACTTGCCTGAACTATATGCAGCAGTCAAAGGCATCAACCTGGCCCTTCAATGGCAGGCCACAGTGTTACATCTGGTCACTGATTCTGCATTCGTACATCGGTAGATATCCGACACCTTGACTGGGAAGGCACGTGTGAACATGAAGGCGGCTGATGAAATGCTAGTGAGACGGCGCTTGGAACACTGCGGGCATTAGCGGAAGAATATGGATTGACCATGGATGTTACACTGACGAAATCCTGTCAAAACCGCGCAGATTGCCTCGCCAGAGTGCCACGCAAGTGGTTGGATCTACACAAGGAGGGAAAAGAGCCAGTTCCGGAAAGTTGCGCTGCTATGGGGAGCCAAATGAATGAAAGTCAGGTGGCTGACGTCCACTAACAAAGAGGACATGCGGGCGTGAAACGAACATTATACTTCGCCAGACTTATCGACCCACTAGTGTCGAAAGAAATCGTTCATTACAATGGCGAGCATTTTCTAATGCTCATTGATTGAGGTCCCTCTAGGTTTGCAATTTGACGGACATTGCGTCGGCAAGATGCACATAGTGTCATTCACCAGTTGAAGATGATTTTCTTTGAACGGGGCCCACCAACCGAAATATTAACTGACAGCGACCCTGCCTTCACTTGCAGACACTTCAAGGAGTTTACGAACAGCTGGGGTGTGCAGTTGCGGTTCCGGTGCGCATTTTCACCGGCTGCTAATGGAATTGTAGAACGCAGCCACAGAAGCATTAAGATCATCACAGCATGGAAAGGTGGTTCCGCATTGGAGGCCGTTTATTGGTATAATGTCACGCCAAAGGACGACATCTCGCCTTCCACGGCACCGGATGGTGTGTTGCATAATTTCCACGTCAGATTAAAAGGTATAGAAGCCAAGCCCCCCCCCCCCCCACACCAGAACCACGGATGATCTGAGCGGGATATGAAGAAGGTGACGTTGTCTAGGTCAAAACTCCGCACGGCAAATGCACAACCAAGTTCAGGACCGGGCGGGTAACCGAAATTGTCAGCCCGCAGTCGGTGCGAATTGATCTGGTACCACGCCATGCCAAAGACCTGCGGCCATTTTCAAGATCATATACATCGTCGAGCGATGAAACCGACACAGAAGAGTGAGCGGTTTATTTACTTGGTTAGGTCAACCAAGTGATGGCTCCGATAGTCTACTAAAAGCGGACACTAACGTGCATAACGAAACCTCAGATGACGTCCCGTCTGAGGACGAACCTTGTGTCGTTTCCCACCAAAAGAGACCTGCTCCCGAATGCACTTTTTGTGATGATGAGATTAGGGAGGAGTGTGGTGGACTTAGCTCGCCGAAGCAAGAGAAGGCGGTTTGTCTGCACATGCGTTCGTAGACGTCATGGAACCATGAGGCGAGCTCATACAAGGCAGTTTTTGGAATGACACGGCGCATGCATCATTGGCGAAAGCGAGGCTTTCACATGCGAGAAATCACGGTTTCTTGCTCGAGACCAGAAACACATTAAAAGAGCCAACTTCTGTTTCGAAGGCAGTTCAGTGTTGGCGATTCGTGAAGGCTACACCGGTGTTCGGAAGACAGTGTTTTGTTTACAGTGCGCAGGAAACGGAGTCCGGAGTAAAGCAGTATTCCGTGTTCTACGTGGAGCGGCTGGGAGAACGGATTCAAGTGGTCATTAATTCGTCTCCCAACTACACTCCGAGAAGAAACAAATACTACAGTGCCTAATTATCTTTAGTTTATCGGTTAAACACCTTTTTCGTTTGTCTTTTTGTTCTCGTTTGTGAAATTTTTCTTTGCTTAGTAGGTTATTTTTGTATTTTTTCTACGTCATCTTAGTTTTCACGTTACACTTGTTTGCTAAATTAGCTTACGACAGTCTTTTCTTTGTATTTTGCTTGTTTTTGTTTAAAGTTCTATTGAAAATTTTTCCTTCTTGACTTGGGTATTTCTTTTAAGTTTTATAAGAAAATTCGGCCTTCTTTAAAAGGAAAAAATTCAAAACTGAATAAAAAATGGCCGGCAACTGTCGGTTGATTTAAAAAGATCAGTTTGGGTCTAAGAAAAATAGAACCCTTCTCCGATAAAGACTCAATCAAAAGTAGCTGCTGAGATTGGCTTAATATTATAACCGCTAGAAAACTAGTTAAAACACATTTTGAATATAAAAAATCACATTTCGCGCCAAGCCTAACAAATGCATTAGAAAAATGAAAGTTGGAAATTGAAGAATTGCCAAAAATAGCAAAATAAGTTGTTAAAAGGACATATGTGAACTTGAATTAAATGAATGAGTTTAGATTAGATAACAAATTGCAGAAATAACGGATAGGAGTCGAAATAAACGTTGAAATAAAAACATTTTCTAAAGCGATCTAAAATAATGAAATAAAATACGAAACGACTAACGGGAGAAAATGGCGGAGACAGGCCAGACAAACAAGGAGCAGCGGTAACAATGGGAGGAAGAATAACAAGAGGTAGTAATGGAGAGACAACGATTATAATAATAGAGGGCGAGACAAAGATAGACAACAAAAAGAAAATAAAGGATAATGAGACGAGAAGTTAAAGGCATAGCAGTGATAAAACAAAGTGACAAGAGATAAAAGAAAATAATGGTGACACGAAGAGAAAATGAAACAAGGAGGAGATACAATGAATAAAAGAAATAAAATAAGGGAGTGACAAGAGATAAAAAACAAAAATGGTCAAACATCAAGAGATAATAACAAAGAAAGTTAGACGACAAATAAGAGAAAATGAAGGAAATAAGGCATTCAGCGAGAAATGTTAGAAAGTGAAGAGAAATAAGACAGCAAGAAAGTGAAAATGAAAGAGATTATGAATAAAAAAATCCAGAAAGACCAGGCCAAAAATAAGTCAGGACATAAAAGAATAAAAAAAAAACATTACTTCTCTGAACACTACGAGAAAATAGCCGATTTCGTTAATTGTTCTCTTCTTTTTCTGTTTCTCTTGCTTCATTCTTCCGTTTACTTTTGCATCCTGTCATTTATTTCGTACTTTTTTTTCTTTAAGAAAGATCAAAATGATTCGTTTCTGTGTTTTTCTTTTACTTGATTTTTTTTGACAATTATCATTTTCAGAAGCCAAAATACGCTTGGCTATCACAAACAATGCCTTTGAAGATGGCAAAAAGAGAAAAAAATAAATATTCAAGACCGAAATCAACATTAAACCAATGCTGACCACAGACATTGTCGAAGTATGGCACGTTGTTTTTGCAGTTACGAAATCCGATATTTCAAGTTTAGTGTTGTCAAGTCTTTAGCCCATATCCTGGCATCAGTTTAAACTGACGCCATCTTTTTCCATAGAAAATTTGTTTTGCAACACAGTCGTGCGTGTTGAATTCTTCACAATATTTGGTATTGTTGAAGTTATCCCTAACATTTTTTGTCGAAACTTACAACTCTACGTTTCGTTAAATTTCGAAAGCTTATTTGTTTGGAAAATACTTTGACAAAAGCCCTATTTCGTGGTTTAATTTCTTTGATTTAATTTTATAGGTAAATATTTTTAAAGATTTTTTTCCTTTTTAACAGCGAAGAAGGAATTGTGATTTCTTGCTCTTGAGGATGCAACATACAACTAGACATGCGTATTTTTTTTAAAGCGTTTTGCATTTTAGAGTTTTCGCAAACGCAGAGCGAAATGAAAAATGCATTCTTGTATATAAAAAAAAACTTAAAGAAAGATATACAAAAAATATTTCATTTTTATTTGTTTTTAACCATTAAATTGTTCTTAAAATAGTGGGAGTATTTTTGTATTTTAAATAATTTAATCAAAATAATGAAAATTAATTGCTCTAAGCTACGCATCTTAGTAAAATCAACTATAATACTCCTTTACCTGTTTGCACATCTCCCTAAATTTTGATTTTAGTGGGTCAATATATGGGCATTTTAGAGGAGTGATGGATGGACGGACTAACAAAAGTCACAGTATTATATATCCGTAATTTTCGATGAAATTACGTAAAAAAATGAAAATGACAGATTTCATTTTAACAGATATCTTCCAAAATTACAGGAAATATATTGAAATACTAAACTAATTTTATTCAACAAAATCAACCATTAGCTTCAAGTATAGCCTCCAAACGACTTCCGAAATTCCTGCAAATGTTCTGGACGGTCTCTTTGTTTGAATTGGTGAATGCAAGTCATGATCCTTGCCTCAGTTCCTCTTTGTTGTTACAAGGAGATTTGTTGGTTTCTTTATCAAGGGTTTTCAGTGTGGGAAAATAGGTGGCCAGATGTGAGGTGTGATGTGGTCGCAGAAACTGACAGCTACCACTGGCTTCTTCTGCTTGTCTCCTCATGGCACTTGCTGTAAGGATAGGTGTTTAATATGTGACCCTGTGGGCAGATGAATAGAGGTATAGACGTGATCACTTCAGACACTTCGTAATCAATATTAGACTGATGCAACTCTTTTGCAACTGACACCTGAATGGTATAGGTTCTTGTTAAAACACTTATTCTTTTACTTCAATTTCAAACTTAATTTTTTGTAGATATGAATACCACTCTCTCAGGAAGAATGCTCAAGATGACTGGTGATATCTTCAGTCAAAGGTCTTTTATTTCAGAGTTGATCTTCTCTACCAACTTGTGTGTGTGGAAAGAAAATAATTCAACACATAAACGGTTATAGATTCAGAATTTATTTCGGCAGTTGTAAAAACACAAGCTGCTTCATCAGACCCGAAAAATCAGTTTCATTTAACACAGAATATTCAAAAAAAAATTTACGTAAGCACAGTGGAAATATTTAGGTTAGGTGAAGGGTTGAAGTGTACACAGTTGAACATTGAAGTAGCCAGCGTACAGGAAATGTCACAAAAATTAAAGAACACATATACTAACCCACACATATACAAAAAAAATGTTAAAGGAGAAACTATATATAAGATCAAACAAGTTAATAAATATAACCCCCCACCACACACACAAAAAAAACGCGCGCAAATATACAACTATAAGTGGCCATATATAGCACGCAGATATCTACACAAAACTAAAAATAACTAAAAGAAATTTACAGATAAAACCGTAAAAATGAAAAGAAAATGGGTCTACATAGTAGAATATAATTAGTCACAAACAATTAACAATCACAAAAAATAAAGTTAAAAATTAATAATCTAGAAAAATAAAAATGTAAACAATTCACAAGGAAAAAGATTCACAAAAATCTTTTTTCTTGTTAATTTTATTTTTATTTTCTATTAACTTGTTTGTTCTTGTATGGGTTGGTGTGTGTTCTTTAATTTTTTTGTGACATTTCCGTTACGGTCGCTGCTTCAATGTTAAAGTATATACATTTATACCATTCTACTATATACGCCTGTTTTTTAATTTCATTTGTAAAGGTAAACAGGAATGTATTTTAGATGCTTAATAGAACTTGTATCCAACAAATGAAGTGCAAGACGTCTTGATAACGATTAAGATATGGAGCGCGCAACCATATGTATGTACACACACACACACACACACACACACACACACACACACACTTTTTAATCAGAGTATAACAACCTATCATTCAAACTTTTGGGATATTGATCTGGTCAGTTAAGTAGCAAAGAGGGTTGTTAATGTGATCAACAACAGGTGATTCAGAGGGGCAACAATGAAACGCCCCCCCCCCCAAAAAAAAAACAGGAATGGTTGAGGCCACTGATACTTATTTTCCCTTCTCATCTCTTTTGACTGATTTTTTACTGACTGACTTTCTACTGCTGTAATGTTTCATTTGTCTTGGATCAACATCTTTGTTGATAGCATGGTGCGGTACCTGGACGCTACAGAAGGTTTGCTGTGTCTCACAGCACAGTCTCAAGAGCATGGAGGAGATTCGAGAAGAGCTGGACAGAACCGTAGAAGATCCTTAAACCCACAGCAAGGTCGGTATCTGCGCCTTTGTGCAAGGAGAAACAGAGCCCTACAAAATGAACTTCAGCAGGCCACTGGTGTTAATGTTTCTGACCAAACAGAAACAGGCTCCATGAGGGTGACCTAAGAGCTCGACGTCCTGTAGGGGCCTCTGTGCTCACTGTCCAATACCGTATAGCTCGATTGACATTTGCCATAGATCACCAGAATTTGCAACTACGCCACTGACGCCCTGTGTTCTTCAGCAAATAGAGCAGGTTCAATCTGAGCACATGAGACAGTCGTGAAAGGGTCTGGAGATGCCGTGGAGAACGTTATGCTGCCTGTAACATCATTCATCATGACCAGTTTGGTGGTGGATCAGTGATGGTCTGGGGAAGCACATCAGTGAATGGACGCACAAACCACTACAGGTTAGATAATGGTACACTAACTGCTATTAGGTATCGGGATGAAATCCTTGGACCAATTGTCAGAATTTACGCTGGTGCAATGGGACCTGGTTTCGTCCTGGTCCACGACAATACCCGACCTCATGTGGCTAGAATATGCAGGCAGTTCCTGGAGGATGAAGGAATTGATACCGTTGACTGGCCCCTACGTTCACCTGACCTAACCCCAATAGGACACCTCAGGGACATTATGTTTAGGTCCATCCGGTACGGCCAGGTTGCCCCTCAGACTGTCTAGGAGCTCAATGATGCCTTGGAGGAGATCCCCCAGGACACCATCCGTCGTCTCATTAGGAGCGTGCTCTGACGTTGTCAGGCATGCGCACAAGCACGTGGAGGCCACACAAACTACAGAGAATCAATTTGAGTTTCTAAATGACATTTTGGCAAAATTAACCAGTCTGCAGCATCATTTTTTCATTTTTATTTTTTAGGTGTCTTTGATTCCCTCCCCCTCTATAGGATGATCGTTTTCATTTCTATCAAATTATGTGGCATCATTTTGTTACTAATACATCACCTACTTATTATCAGGAAAGATATTCAAGATAATTTTCCCTTGTTTAGATCTGATGTGTTTTCGAAGTGTTCCTCTAATTGTTTGAGCAGTATATGTATATATTGCTTATGGTATTATGGATGTTTCTAAGTAAAATTTATAAGTTTCAACTCTGCTTACTGAGTGTAAATAAATAAATTTCCATCTTTTTATTCAGTCAAACTATCCTAAAAATTTATCAATTTTATATGATTTCTTCAGGGCGTAAATAATCATGACTCTCCACGGATTCTACTACTTTAACTGTTAATTGCCATGCATTATTGAGAATGGAGTAATTTTCAATTGCCTCCTCCATAGTTTAGAATTCAGAGTTTTCCTTCTCTTAGACTAGTTGATAGTATGCTGTTATTTAACCCAAAGCTACAGTAACGTGTGCAATTATGCTGTAAGATTAATTTTCCAGGTTCGATAATGTTATTTTTCAAGATGTTAGGGAATTTTCTGTCAAGATCAGCCAAACAGAAAGTTAACTTGTGTACAGTTTTTTTATCATTTAACCCCAAGCAAGGCAGAAATGTCACTCGTACGCAGAAAAGACTTGGTATAGGAGGATTGATAAAAAACAAAAGATGAACGGGATTCAAGATGGCAATTGACGTTGTACTTAAATTTTTAAAGATTGTAGTTTCGGGGAAGCATCTAACGGAAGGGAGTGCCAAGACGGGAAGTGCGAGAAAAGAAACTGTTAGAGTAGAAATGTGGGTTGCATTTATCTATTTCAAAAGTAGAAGGGTAGGATCTAACTGCCAACTTAGTCAGTTAGTGCCATGTGATACACGCTTGGGCGATCATGTCTCGAAAGAGACATGACTGACTGGGCGGTAGATTATCCTACAGTAGGTTGGCATTACTTTCTCCTGTAGACTGGTTGCCAGCCAAGGCTATAGGACCCAGTCTGTCCTGTTATTTAGCACATAACTAGAAGGAAGAGATGTATTAATACCTTTCTCAAGGGTGCGTAAGTGAATGCGAGGAATTCAGCTGGAATTAGAACTCGGCTCCCCGATTTCTCGTTCCGAGCCGATAACCACTGCACCACAACGCACATTCCAACTTAGTAGCACGCTTACATTTATTTAGTCGGGGAACCAAGGAGAAAAAACTCGCCAGAGCAGTTGCCATAAAAATACTTGTAGAAAAGACAGAGGGAAGCCACTCGCTATTAAAACACAATCAAGGATTTAATTTTTGCTATAAAAGAAGTATATTTATTAATACGAGTATAAAATGGACAGGGATTGGATACAGAATCTCCATAAATGTCAATTCGAAATAAAAGAATAATTAGGAAGCGGAAGACCAGTTCTTGTTCCACTCTTTTTATTTTTTATTTTTTTCGCCGTTCTTATAATTTTTTTCTTTCTTTTTACAATTTGCTATTTATAGTGATTATATCTTTTTATTTTAGTTAAATTTGTCTTTATATTTAAATGTTGTACCCAAAGAATGAAATCGACAGAAGGCAATCGTTATCACATTCATTTACAAAATACAGGTGTTTGCTTTTCTTGCTTTTTTTTCTTTTTTGTCCTTCTTTCAAAACATTAACCTTCGTTAAACTCATTAAAATTCTTTCTCTCGTCGAGATGTAGCGAGACCCTGTGCAAGACGTACAAGAAAAACTTTTCATTTTATTTTTAAGAAACTCAGGTGTTAACAAGACAGTTATTTCTGCAACGATAAATGCAATCAATAGCTCGCAAAAGATCTCTACAAAATGACACAATTTAAAAATATCAGTAACGAAACGTGTTCAACTATGCATTAATTTTATTAATGGCCATTAAATAGAATATACCAAAGTTGATTAGATCGTTCAAGATTTTAGCCCAAAAATGCACTCTTCAGTAAAATCGATTCATATTTGATAGTCACGTAGATTAAAAAGTTTACAGTTGTTTTCTAAGCATTAATCATTAAAGACACTTATTGCAGTTTCTAATCTATTTTTATTGTCTATTGATCCCATAATCAATGAATCTTTCGTGACAAATACATTCTAAAGATATTCTAATCTGAGAAAAAACAACTCAACGCCGCCGACTGAGCGTCAGGACAACTCAGGACTTAGAAAACTCAACACCAGATAAACAACTGTTTTATAACCGAATAAAAGTAATTTATTAAGGATTAATTAGTGAATATTTTTCATCACGTTAGGCATTTGAAAAGGCATTATGTAAAATATGAACAAGTTTTTTCTTAATTATTTTGAATAAAGAAAAATGTAAATTTATTTTTAAGAAAGGAAATTGAGATATCAAAAATAATTCAATAAAACGTGTTTTTAGTTATTTTTTGATGAAGCAGTTTTGTTTTTATTTTTAATAACGAAAATCGTAATGCCATTTATTTTAAAATAAAATCGAAATTCTAAAATGTTTTTTTTAATGAAACATTTAATACTATTAATTTTTGAACTATCTGTCTGACAACTATCATCAAATGAAACAAATTTAACTAATTTTGTATAATCAAATTTAATTCGGTTTATGTCAGTTTGTTTGGTTTTTTTTAACTCCTTAATTTATTTCTATATGCCTTATTTGAAGAAAAATATTCATTTATTAACGTTTTAATCCTTAAAAACAATACTTTTATTCGGTTATAAAAGAGTTGCTTTTTTTTTGTTTTTTGTTTTTTTGGTGCTGAGTTGTCTCGGTCATGTGCTGTCCCCACACCCAGTCGGCGCTGTTAAGTTGCCCTGCACCCATTCAGTAATTTCAGGAGGTTGCCAGCATCTGAAATGTTGGAGTCTTTGATAGTGTATACACGAGATATTGCTGATCGGCATTTGTCATCGTAAAAAGTAACAAAACAATTTATCCTTTATTTACAGTATGAAAAGTGTCTATTTTGAGAACCAGAAAAATAGTGTAGTGTGTGCCACCAAATTTCCGAACAGTTTTCCTTAAGCTTAAGCTTTACTTCTCGTAGGCTGTCTACTACACAACATAAAAAGGCCTATTCTGCCCTGCTATTTAACCTACAGCTGGAGTAAGATGGGTCATATCTTTCCCAAGTGTATTAGTGCAAAATTAACAAAAACAGAATCTACCAGAACTTGAACTCGGCTCAGTTACTGCGCTAATATCCGTTGTACTGCCGGCATATTACACAAAAATTGTAAACATGAATATTAACATTATATTCATTTGAAAGCAGGACTCAATTATTCTCGACATCTGGGTCGATATATATAATAAAGAACGGTATAAGACTGGTTTAATTTTTTTTTTTCAAAATACAGTTACATATTGTTTCTCTTAAAACATTTTATTATTAAATACGGATGTCTTTTGCTCCAGCTATTTTTTATTCTAAACAACGTGGAGACAGACGCACTGAGTTTACCTTCATGTTTCTTCACTGATTCGCATTCAGGTGTTCCCTTTAGAAGACTGCTTTAAACTAATGCATCAAATATTTATTTGGTTCTGTATTAAATCGTAACTGATATAAATGTCCAGAAAAATGCTATCATCCCACACAAAATAAAAAAAAACATACACTTACAGCTCGACTAGAAAAGCATTACTGCATTCACGCCCGAACCATTATTTGATGGTGTCCAATCAACGAAATGTAACGAAGAGAAGGATTTATTTTATTTATTGTTACGGCTCCTTCTATCCAATCAGAACGTCAGAACTGTTCGTTTTTTAGGCAAGGGAATTCAGTACAGCTGATGATCCGGTAATTAGGCTTCATTAAGCTCTCGTTGGTTCTGAAAGGTTCTCGCACGACTTAGCAGAATTGCTTTGGGAACTTTTCTGCCCAAGAAGTATGAAGCGCCATCTTGTAGAATTTCACAGCGAGAAATTACTTCAAAATTTATCGCCTCATCTCGTTCATCTGCTATAATTTTCTCCTATTTATTCATTTTGTAGATTCTTATTTATTTTGCAAATAAGGTTATTAGCTTGTGTTTCGTGCTGTTGTGTGTCCGGATTCTGCTTAAAATATAACACTTGCTTTAATTTTATCAACAATCGAAATTTTGTATTCAATTGAGAATACCGAACAAGTTCTTCAGTGCGTATATTAATCAACTTGCACTCTTATAAGCATAGCTTTCACCCCCATGTATTTTATATATATATAAGAAATTAAAAGATCCTACCATCTTAATGTTAATAGTGAATGGCATTTACATAAAAATCATTGCTAATAAAAATTCCTGGCGAGGAAATACGATATTTCCTCCTTTTGCGCGTTATGTGTTAAAAGACTTGATAATGTCATCATGACAAAAGTTTTCAATTTTGTGACATCAGTTTAATGCGGCAACCAACTGGTTAACAAATAGTTAATGCTTCTCGTTCCTGTCATAAAATCATCTTACATTTATAGAAATTAGGAGAAAACGAACGAACGACATATTCCAATTGTAAGGAGAGAGCTTGTCCCAAGAGTTATTCCAAAGAACAACTGGGGTATATAACTTTGACAAACGTCCAGTTTCCATTCCTTCCCCGGTTTTTTGAACAGGAGTAGAAGTGTATCCGTCATTTCTTGTTTAGGATCGGGTGTCTAGTTCCTTCTAAAATCTTTTCTTTTAAAATCTTTCATTACCAGTAGCCCCTTGCATTTTAGTGACATTCTCTCCTTACTTAGATCAAAATGATTTTTTTATTTAAAAAATAATCAACAAAATGATTGATTCTAATATTTCTCAAAACTTACAGAAGAGCGCTATTGAAGAAATGAAATATTCAACAATATTCAATATTTCGACAGTGTTTGTCAAGTTTCGTTTAAAAATTGCATACAAATATAGAAATATCAACAGAAGCTACAAAAAATACAAGTCTTTATCTAAACGTAATTAGTATTTCTATATTATGTCTAGATTCTATTTCTATACTTGTGAGATGAGGTATTGTAAATATTTACGGCGTTTACATTGTTCTTACTGTTGTCTTCAACTGTCATATTCACGACGTTTCAGCCGTTGTATGTTCCGGCTTTCTTCAAGTGATATACGTTTGGATTTTTTATCCGAACCATTATTCTATCTCAACGTGTTATGCCTCTTCTGGTTATTTCAGTTGCAGTTAATACAAAAAAATAAGTCAAATCTCCAAATTTTTGTTCACCTCTGCTGTGGTCAGGTACTGGGCTCACAACTCTTTGGCTCGGGCCATTTGGTTACTTCAACCAATGCTTTTATCTACCGGTTGGTTGATTTAATCCAAAAAGTCACTTGACCTAAATAGTTCTGATTTCAATCCCAGATCTCGGCGTAAAGGGCAAAACTTGGAGAGTAATTAAGGTGGATAAACTAAAATTGAGAAAAGCATGGTACATGAAATTAAATCAATCTACACCCATGGTATAAATAAAGGGCCCCGTTCAAAATTCTAACAAATATCAACTTAAGAAAGCCAGAGCGTACAACGGTCAAAACGTCATGAATTTGACAATAAAAATGCGAATAGCAGTCCGAACAATGTAAATAGCAATCCTTTCTATTATGCAGTGCCTTATTTTATTTTTTGCAATAATTATATCACTATTTACATTATTCGGACTATTGTCCTCATCTATTCAGGTGCTAGGAATTTCGAACCGAACTCTTTATTACAATCACTGAGGTATATCATTCTCGTTTCTTGCGTAGGGTTCGGTTCGACATTCTTAGCACCTGAAGAAGGTCAGAGCGTACAACGACCGAAACGTCGTACAAATGGCAACAAAGATTATGACCACAGTCCTAATAATGTAAATAGTATAAATACTACCTTTTCTCGGAAATATAGACAAATAATTATGTCGTCATATGTTGCCGTCGTTTTTGACGGTACGGATCCAATAGTACACAATGAACGATTGGAAGAACGAGTAACGACATCCTACTGTTTGGTAACTTGAATAATGGTATTTCGAATTACATTTTAGAGCGAAAATAGTTTCTCTTGAAATTGAGTAATAAAAACACAGTTCAAAGATAATACTAATAACATTAATACATGTTATCTAAACTAAATCACAGGACAAACAAGACGGATTTGCTTTCAGTAATATTAATAAAAATTCATTACACAAAAAATGATTAAAAAGATCAAAATAAATATTTACTACAGACAATTTTAAACAGTCAACTTTAACATCAGCAACAACTCTTCAGCAAAATCTAAACTATAAAAGACCAACATTTATGGTTACAAATGTCCTATACGGGATTTTTTTCTGACAGAAATAAATTCATTAATAATTACGTCGGAAATACATTATACTGATCGATCTTACATATCTCGGATCATAGCTCTGTAAAGACAAATTTAATCAACATGTAAACATACCAGATTCGATAAGGAAAATTCTTATCAAAAACACAAACATAATAGATGATTGTAACTGTAGAAAACCTTTAAATATAATGGAGACCCTCATCCCAAAAAACAAAACCCAACTCATAACATCAACTACAAAGATTGCCAGAGTTGGCTAATTAAACTCTTTTCTTATATCAGACAGGTAATTGTCGTACGTGGTACACGCTTGGGCGATCATGTTTCTAAAGAGATATGACTGACTGAGCAGAAGATTTTCCCGCAATAGGTGGCCATTACTTTCTGCTGTAGACTGGTTGCCAACCAAGGCTACAGAACCCAATCTTTCTTGCATAGAAGCGACGGATTAATACCTTTCCCAAGGGTATTTGCGCGTAAGTGAATGCAACGAATTCAAATGGAATTTGAACTCGGCTCGCCGATTTCTCATTTTAGTCCAATATCCACTGCATCGCAACGCACATTTCCTATATATCTAAATTATAATTATAAACTACAGTTTTGAAAAATTGAACTTTCACTGAAATAATATTGAAAAAATTCCAAGTTTTTATCTAAAATCTTGAAATTTGTAACTTTGAGCAAAATGGTTGCAACGTATACAAAAAAGGCATCGGTTTATACTGACGCCATAAGGATATGGGTTCACATAGTACTGGGAATAATTTCACTGGACTAAATAAATGTGGTAGTTTGTTGATATTACGAAAGGAAATTTCACTGAAATCGCATACAAAAGTGAAAGGACTGAAAACAAATACGAATATTAAAAACATTGGCTAAAGACATGAATGACAAATTACACAGAGATACACGAAAGATGTTTAATTAAGTGCATAGAAACCTATGTCACCACAGTAATTGTGAGTGATGAGTGTAAGCTTACATTGAATTGATTTGGCTAAAGGATGATTCCTTCATAGAAATAATGTACAAATCCAACGACGAAGATAAATAAAAAAGAGGAGATGGAATAATGTTTTCGTCTTGTATTTTAAGTAACAAAACTCTAATCCTCTTCAAAATTGATGTTTGTGTGTATATAAATGCAGAGAATCATTGTTACTTCTTAGACAAGACGTCTTTAAATGGTACAGATAACAATGAATAAGCTTTATGGATAGGAATATGTTTTAATCATTTCATCCTAACCAAGGCAGGACTATCACTAGTGCACAGAGGGTTTCAGTGAGAGAAAAGACTGGGTACATGGAGTATTGATGAAAGGATAAAAAAATGTACGGGATTCAAGAAGATAGAAAATGGCAAATTGACTTTGCATTTAAATTATTGTAGATTGTAACTATCACGGAAGCAAGTTAACCGAAGAGAGTTCCACAGGCGGATGTGTGAGAAAATAAACTGTTGGAATAAACGTGGCAGTTATTTTTAACCATTTCAACGGTAAAAGGGCGGAACTTAGATGTCCGTCAAGTAGCACGCTAAAATTCATCTGGTTGGAACAACAAGGAAAAAAGCTTCTCAGGGTTGTTGCCATGAAAATATTTGCAGAAATTTCAGGTTTCAATTTCTGGACTTCAGGTCGGTTGCAAAAGGGAGGTAAAGGAAATGCCAAATTAATTGAATTGACTCCAGTCTTTCCGATATTAATCCAACAAAGGCACGTGATAATTCATTAAAAATATCTGTATGAGGATGGGTTATGATATATAATGCTATTGTAAGTAGTAAAATTATTTGCTCCTTCAAAATTGACGTTGGTGTGTATGTAAATTCAGAAAGTTTTGTAAAAAGTTTTAAACTAAAAAATATATTAATGATAGACAATGTCCGTTCACATTCTGCAAAGCTAGAAATTAACCCACCTTACTAAAAATAGTTTCAAAGACACCAAATTGAAATAATGATGCTCAGTCTCTCCAGATATTAATCAAATTAAGAATTCGTAGTCTCTGAAGTTATTTATATCAGACTGGCATAGAATATTCAAAGAAAGACTTTCTTGGAAAGCATTGAGTTTGCAACAAAGATTCATAGTTTTTTTCAATAGGTAGCGTTTGAACAAAAGATTTCATTTCGCACGTGACTGACATTTATGATATATAAGAAAGAGCTGCTATATATCTGGTGGGAATGAAAGGGATTTGTGTATTACGAGCTTCTACCAAAAATTCAGACATTGGACATTATATCCTTCCTTATATGCCGCGTCTTCTGAGGGTGTAGGCGACCATGGACTTCCACCTACCCCTATTGCTTGTCGCTCTTAAAACTTTTCCTCTTGGTTGGAGTAGATAGATCTATCTACTCCAAGAGATAGATCTATCTACTCCAAAGATAGATCTATCTCTTGGAGTAGATAGATCTATCTATCGCCCGGTTCACACTCCACCCACGTCTATTGAACAGGTTAAGAGGCTCATCCCTTGTTTCCTGTTTAGGATGTGGTTTCCGGCTTTCTCTTTTCCAATCTTTTCACTATTACGTAGCCCCCTGCACATCAGTGGCGTTACCGCCTTGCTCGGGGTGATACGATTAAAAAAAAAAAAATCTCTCCGAAACTTTGTTCGCTATCCACTTTCACAAGCCAAGCAAGTATATCTCACGTTGCTTAGCCCTGTCGCCCCTCCCTCTATTTCTTCCAGTGCGTATTAGATTCTCCAAGTCTTCCTTCTTCATTACATGTCACAGAATCTTCAGCTGTCTCTTCCTGATATTAAGTATGTGTCCTTTTCGTTTTCATCCTCTTCAAAACCTTGTCGTTGGTCACATGTTCCGTCCATGGCATCCTCAGCATCTTTCTGTAGAACTTCATTTCTGTTACTTCGAGTTTTTCCTTCATCTTTCCTTCAGCATTTGTCACTATATATGAGGACGCATATCACCTAACAGTCCAGTACTCTTTTGTTTGTTTCCAATGAAATCTTCCTTTCTCTCAATACTCTGTTTAGCTTTTGAATTGCGTCATTGTCCATGCCAATGCGCCTTCGGATCTCTGTGTCGCACTTCCCGTCCTCTGTCAGAACACTTTCCAGGTATTCAAATTTCTGCACCTGTTTGATTTTAGTATCCCAACCTGTAGTTGGCATTTTGGTTTTCTATTCCCAATTAGATGGACGAAAGGCGGCAATCGATTAAAAAGCGCCTCGAATTATGCAATCGAAAGAGTGTCGTCTTCAATGAAAGACGACGCGAGAACTCACGTTTTCCTTGCCTAGCCGGCAAAAATTCGTAGAGTTTTTTTTATTATGCTGCTTTGATATTGTACCTTCAGATTATCACTTATTACGATTCCTACAAATTTCTCTTAATGAAAAGAATTTGAATTCCATGAAAACCTAAAACAATACATCACAGAAAAATAATAAATCTCTAGGGGGAAGGAATCAAGAAACTGTCACAAATATAGTGAAAGGTAGTTTGACTAAATATCACATATATGGTTCAATAAATCAATAGACAAATATATAAATATTGTCTTTGAAAATCACTTAAAAACTCAACGCAAGAGTGAAAATACTTGTGAGTAATGTTAAAATCAAAACTAGGAATATTATCAAATTCAAGGGGTAAGAACTTCTGAATATTATAGAAAGTGAAGGAGTTGATATGAACAGTAAAATATGGTAAGTAATATTAAAATCAATGTTCAATGGGGAAAAAAGCAAAATGGTTTCTTTTTTTTATGAAGTTTTCATTGGTTTTTATTGCAGCAGTGTTTGTCAGTGTAATTCAGAAAATGACTTTCTTCGTATTTGACTGATGATTCTTTTCAGGGACTCTTAACTAAGTGTTTTGGAAGTGACAGATAATAATCATATGTGTGTGTGTTCTTTGATAAGTGCATATATACCTGCAAATCTTTTTCTTTCATTTCCTTTATTGATCCAAGTTTTTTATGTCTATCAATACGAGATAGTACACAAATATTTGAAGAATTTAAACAGCTACACCCTATTGAAAATTATTTGAAACAACTGCTTTAGTTTCCTTTCTTTTACTATACGGTCAGTTTTATACCCACTAGAGTGACAGGGTGTAATCGATTTCTATTTTTCCTCAGATTTGCAGTGGTGTGCAATAATATCAATCTATTTTCGCAGTGTATCATGAATTTTTGGGCTTTGAAAAATATTTCGTCATCCGTGATTGCATCAGATTTATCACGCCCATACATTATTGTCTCGACTGTTGATTAGTTGTCCTAGAGCCATTGTCTGCGATGGACTCTAAGGAGGCGCACGAAAATTGTAACGCTGCATGAACACACTGGCAAGTCTTACAGTGAGATCGTGGATATTGTTCGTGTCAGCCTTTCAAATGTCAGTCGTGTCATCAAGGCGAAGAAACAAACTGGATCCATAAAGGAAAATGCGGTCGGGAGAGAAAAAAACGCCAAAAGACGTCGTATACGCGATCAGCGAAAGTGTGAAAGATTCTAGGAAGACATTATTCGTTTTATTTCAATTAATTTGCAAAAGATTGTAGCGTTTGTTGAATATAGTATGGACTTTTGCCATAGGCTTCTGTGAGTAGTATTGTTTATGAGCCAATCGTTAACAAGAAATTTTTCAAATGAGAAGTTATAATCTAGATTGTTGGGTAAGTAGTTTTCTCATGATCAAATTCACTGACCTTTTGTTTGTACCTCATATACAAAAATATATACATATATATTAATGTGCACATGTGTATATATACCGTAATTGGTTTTTGAACTTTTTATCAGATGCACTCTTATTTTGAAGACAGTTTTGAAATAAAAAGCTACAGATGTATTGGAAAGATTTTTATCGAAGAAAAATTCAGTCTGATTATTAAAAAAATTGATACATGTTGTTCTAAACAAAAACATCAAAATAAGAAAATTCCTTAAATAAAAATAAAAAGGCTTACTGTTATTTATTTTGGATGGAAACCTACAAAACTCCTATTGCTTTCATTGTTGCTTGGGAAGGACTAAGACATTTCATCATTGGATCCAATATTACGATCAAAGAGAATACTATCCTCACTGCTTTCATTATCGCTTGGAAAAAAATCAGTCATTTCATCATTGGATCTATTATTATAATCAAAGTAGATGTCGTTGCTTTTATTATCGATTGGAAAGTAATCGGACATTTCATCATTAGAGCTTATACCATGATCAAAGGGAATGTCGTTCTCATTGCTTTCATTATCGCTTGAAAAGAGATCAGACATATTTCATCTGAGAAATATTATGATCAAAGGAAATGTCCTTTCATTATCGTTTGAGAAGGAATGAGACATTTCATCATTAAATCCAATATTACGATGAAAAGGAATTTCGTTTTCATTTCTTTCATTGTCGCTTGAAGATTAATCAGACATTTCATTATTAGATCCAATATAATGATCAAAGGGAATGTCGTCCTCATTGATTTCATTATTGCTTAAAAAGGAATCAGACATTTCATCATTAGATCCAATATTAGGATAAAAGTGACTGTCATCCTCAGTCTCATTCATTGTGTTATTGATACTACATTTCTTAAATAACTTATTCGCTATATGATTTATATTTTCCACGAATTTTTCATAGACATGCAGACCCCAGCAAATATTGTTTTCCTTCGTTAATTTAACATCACTATGTATGATGAATAATCTTCTAAAATATTATCACATGGACTCGTCTTTGCTTTAAAATTTATTATATTTATAGAAATAGATAATACTTGTGCCTTTCCTAATCCACAAGTTACCCATAGAGTTTATTTCTTTAAATTTTGTCATTTACTGAACCCTTTTGAACATTGTATTACGTTTATTCATAACTTCGATGTATAGAACGCAAGCAGATTTTGGCATTAAATATTTTGGGTAAACAAAGAGGTCTTTTATGTCGAAAAATATGGTACTTCAGTAATCATTTTGGAATTTATAAATAGAAACTTATATTCTGCTTGTAAGTGCCAGTAAGCAGTTTCATATAATGCACCCTTTGTTGCAAGGAAACACAAGCACATATTTGTAGAGAGTTTTCAGGTCTTTAACAGAAAAATATTGTAAAAGGAAAAAAGACAAAAAAGGAAAACGCAATTACAAAGTTAAATTACGTGTTTAGAATGATGTGATTCTGGGTTTAAAACTGGATATTAAAACATACTTCCATATAGAATGAATTGTCGAAGACAAAATATTTTAGTTCCCTTTGTTCTGAATTATTAATGTCGGGGTTGAAAGAGAAGCGCACATGAAGTTACCGGAAATAAGGCGTCTCTCATGTTCACTTGAGCTTCTTTGGCAGACTAAATGTGATGAAGAAAGAGAGAGGGATGAGATAGAGATAGAGAAAGATAGGTGAAGATTGAGAAAGGTGGGGAAAAGAGAGAGGTAGAAATAGGGAAAGAGAAGGGAAGAGCGAGAGCGAGGATAAATGGTAGTGACAGTGGAAAGATGACGGAATAATTATAAGTGAGTTTGAAAAGAAACGCGCTGATAAAGACATACATGAAAACCTAATAAAAATAACAAAAGCAAGTAAACGCTCTATTTCAAATATTGTCTGAAAATTTGATTGAGTTTGATGTACTAAAATATTCAAAAGATATTAGCATAGTACCCGTAAGAAATGATGGCGTTATTTACGTCAGAATTCTACTTATAATCACTTCTGATTAAAGTCATTTTAATATCTGAGCTCTCTTTGAACAAAGGTGTGTGTGTAGATATATATATATATATATATATATATATATATAAACTTTTATTTTAGCTTTAACTGAAAGATGAATGATTTAAGTTACCATTTCCAGAAAGTAAAATACTCTGGTGTATTTGAAACAAATATTATATTCATTGGAAATTTAAAATTTTTAAATTTAAACAATTTTCTGCTATTTTTTAACAATCGACACATTTTTAAACAAAAGTTAATTCGCGGTTTTAAAATCTGACAAAACAAAAATATACTTCTGTGACACGTTATTTTTGAAAAATTTGCAAATTTATAGTTAAATTAATTTGATTTACATGAGTATTACTTGTTTATAGCATGAAATTTAGAATAAATGTATTTCTTAATCACCGTGGTACGAACTGACTGATGACAGATGTCAGATGACAGTTAAGTATGGTTGACCACAATTGACATAACTGTTCATTTTTTTCCTGTAAGGGGAAGAAACCCTGAAACACATGACCTTTTAAAATAACATAGAAAATACCATATTTTTAAAAAAATGCCCCCACAAAAACAAAAAATTATTTTAAAAATCTAATGGCGCGATGATTTGTATTGAACTTATCAGTTTTGAATTAGTAAATATAGTCTTCACTTAATAACCTAACCGCAGCAAGGATTTGTAGAATTATAAAAAAAAATATATATATATAAAATTATTATAATTAAAAAAGAAAAAAAATCTTGTAAAAATTAATTATTCATCGTTTTTTTTTCTTCAGAGTATAATGTCCTTAATATATTTTAAAAAGCAATTAAAAGCTGATCTAATTAAATAATGTCGTAGTTCTATTGCATTTTTTCTTTAGTCATTTTCCGACCACCGTGATGTGTCTTCCCTCCGTTTTTTCTATAAATATTTTCACGACATTTGTTCTGATGAGTTTTCTTCCCTGGTAACTCGATCACATGAATTCAACTCATATATGGATTGAATATATGGATCGAAATCCGACAAGATGAATAGAATAAAGAACAGGTAGGGAAAAAGTGTCTAATCTAACATGTTTGACTTTAAGAAACTTTTTAAGAGATTTTGACATATCTGACCAATGAAATCAAACCTCAATGAACAAACTGTTTCTAATTTTTTTTTAAATTTCAAAAATTAAAAATAATTAAATCATTCATCTTTAAAAAATTTCTGAAGAAGCTAGTTAAGGAGAAACATGTTATCTTAAAGACACATTTTCGCACCTGTTCTTTATTTATTCTATTCATATATATAACGAAGCTGCTATCCGTTAACCACCATAGACAGTCTCACCTAACCTCCAGCAGTATGGCTCAAGCTAGTCTCCTCGAAAGCAATACAATGTGCCTCCTCGGCCTCACCCTCTCAGCCGAACTCAAGTTGAACAATTACATTGAATCAATAGCTAGATCTTTAGCTAGGAACTTCGGTCACTGTGTCAGGCCAGGATTTTTTGTCTCGCCTGAATCCATCTTACACATATACAAATCAACCATCCGCCCATGCATTGAATATTGTTGTCATATCTGAACGGGCACGCCTGCTATTCATCTGGCAGTTCTCCATACGATCGATAGCAGAATTTGCAATGTGGTCAATCCCAATCTGGCAGCTCGACTCCAGTCACTTTCTCCTCGACAGGATGTGGTTTCCCTCTGGCTCTTTTACAAATATTTTCACGGTTTCTTTTCCGACAAACTTAGCTCCCTGGTGCCCCCTCTACATGAATTTACTCAAGCAACCAGACTGGCAACAATGTCCCACTCTTTTGCAGTCAAAACAACCAAATGCAGCCGTCACTTCTACTCCTTCAGCTTTTTTTCTCGCACATCCCGCCTGTGGAACTCCCTTCCGTATACTTGCTTCCCTTATAGCAACAATCTCCAAGAGTTTAAATGCAACATCAATTAACAACTCTTATCCCCTTAACTCCCATCCTTCTCTTATCATTTCCCCAACACCCTCTCTATCTTGTTCGTCTCCCTTTCACTCTACCTTCATGCAACTCTTTTCATACCAGTATTCCCATCCTTTTCTTAACCTTTCTCTGACAGCCCCTGTAACCGGTTCTTTTTTTTCGTCGCTCTCCTCTTATATAACCGTATATAATTTCAATAATTAGATTTTTTACCTTTAAAACTACCTTCATATATATATATATATATATTTGAAAATATTTTTAAAGTTAAAAAATCTAATTAATTAAATGAAAGTGTGTAGCTTAATGTTACACGACATTATTATAAAAAAATTATAAAAGCGAGACAACTGATTTCGCTGTCGCTCTTCGGGCCTCTACGGGAGATTTGAACTTAAATTAAAATAATGTGAAATAAAGAAAGGAAAAAGTGAATACAAAGAGCTAAAGACAAATAATAGTGAGCCCCAACAAGCATTCACGCTGTTTACACAGGGAAGGTTTGCGGGACCCGATATAAAGAGCCTCCAGCCCCTTGAGATGAATTCCTGCTTTAAACCCAGGCTCTGGTTGAAAGTTCGAATAATGTCTTTAATAAAAACATATTCAATCTTCCAACCAGGATGTAATTTTACCCTCTTAATCCTAAACTGAATAGAGCAAGGGCAAACCTGGTAGCGGACACACACACACAGATATATATTATTCTTTTTTTATGTTTATAATAAAAACACTTTTTCGCTACACAAGGGCTGTCGTATTTCGGTGGTATATTTAGCACCTCATCAGGTGATATCTGTATTACGCTCTACTATGTATTGACCACTGTTAAAAAGTAAATGCTATTAACTGTGGAATGTCATTCCATTAGTTCTTACCATTACTATAATATATATATATATATATATATATATATATATATATATATATATGACAAAGTGGGGAAAAATTTTGTCTCATGCCACACGGTCTTTAGGACTTCATCGGACTAAATTTGTTACGTTGCTACGGCTACACATGGGCCACGAAACAGACCGATTTTATTTAGATTCTTTTTCTTTTCGTTTCCATCCCTTTTTGTTATAAAATATCCCACAATGTGACAATAGAAGATCTGCCAGGAATTTCTCTTAACACTTTCATGGTAATTGTTCAGGTGAGATTTCCTCTATGGAATCTTCACTGTACAAATGAAAGCGTAGTGCTAAATTGGCAGCTAGGTCTCATCATTTTACTGTTGAAATTACTAAATTTAAGCCGAAGCTCTATGCTAATAGTTTCTTCTCTCACAATTTTTGTTTGTGGAATTTCCGGTTTCCTGCTTTCCTGTCAACTCCGATCTTCAAAAATTCAAATGCAATCTCAATCATTATTTTCGGACTCTTTAAATACTGGTCTTTTATTGTCGTAAATTTCTTTCACTCTCAGTAACCCCTTGAGTGTTACTTGGTTTATCGTGTGGTTTGCGAATCTTGATGTATTCAGACGAAAGATTTTTGTGATTATGATTCCAGTAGATCTGAATTTCAGTAGGGACACGGTGCGATTGATTCTAACTGGAGTTGAGAATAAGAAATAAGATGTGTTACTTGTACTCGAGTTCCTACTTCAGAAATCCTTTACAAAAATGGGCCAACAGTCTTAACCCGATCCTGTTTATATATATATATATATATATATACAAAAGTGAAAATGTCCTGAAACAAGAAGTATTTGCCGATATCTCTGACAATCAGGAACACGTGACAACATATATTTAAAGGTTCCGTAAAACTATGTCGAAGAATATTTTCGGTAATGTCACCATCGCCCCAAGAAACGCCTCGGAGTGCAGCAGGCAAGTAAGTAAACTTTAGTATTTGTCTATACTTCTGAGATGAGGTAGTATTTACACTATTTACATCATTTGGACTATTGTTCTCATCTTTGTTGCCATTTATACAACGTTTTGGCCGTTGTACGTTGTACGTTCCGACCTTCTTCAGGTGCTAGGAATTTCGAACCGAACACTTTATTACGATCACTGGGGTATATTATTCTCATTCCTTGTGCGAAGTCACTTTGGGTAGTCATGAATTATCCCCCTTTAACCTGACTCTCTAAGTTATTTGTTCACCACTGCTATAGCCTGATATTGCACTCACATCTTTTGGGGTTAAATCACTGGAACTAACCAACGATTATATCCATGTGTGAATTTCTGAGACTTATAAACCTAATGTTTCAGTAATCATTTTTAGCAAAGTTCATATTGCAATTTTGATGTTACTGATTTTTTCTAGGATTTTTTACCAGAGCACATATTGTATTTTTTATGCTAATGATTTTCTCTAGCACTCCATATTACTGGTTCCCATATTGTATTCATCTCTATGCTTGGTCGGCTTAGAAGATTTTTGTCGCCTAGCCTATGTATTGATTCCTTAAGTTTACGTAGTTTCCAATGGAAATCTATTATTTCAACTTCATCTCATAGGGGGTAGTGATCCCTTTTCTCCCTCCATAGGGGATTTTTCTATCTCCCCACGTGTTACGGCCTTGCGATGTTATTGAGGCCTGTTTCTCCTTTATATTTTTTCCACCGCTACACGGAATGGCGTACACACAGTCCTTACTCATATCCTTCGCTGTTGGGGGTCTTAATCGAGAGAGGTACCTGCAAATGTAGAACCACTTCTGAAGATCGTCTTGATATTATATGGACCACAGATCCTTTGCGTCTTTTCCGATATCCTTTTCACATAGGGTAGAGCGAGGCTGTTTCCTGAGGATTGTTATCCTTATGCATCCTCCCTTCCACGTTCGTTGGAGTTGTTTTCATGTACCCGGATAATTGTTACGTTGTACTGCTTATACTGACCATTTCCTGTTCGTATATCTCTCAGTCGCCGCTTATGACTTTTGCTCAATGTTGCAAACAGCGGACGATCCTTTTCTTTATATTGTACGGACAGTGGGAGTTGAAGTTGAGATATTGTCCAGTGAATGTTGGCTTGCAGTATACGGATGTCTTGAAACCCCTTCTCTATTCGAGCTATTAGTACACCCAAGAATGCTAGTGTGTTGTGCTCTCTTTTTCCATAGTGAACTGTATCGACGATCTTGAGTTCACATGGTCCAGTAGCGAAGACACTTGTGGTAGTCATGAGTTATTTCCCTTTAACCTTTATAAGTTATTTGTTCTGCATTGATCTAGCCTGAATTCACAATTCATTGGGTCAATCATTGGAACTAACCAAAGTCTATATCCACTCAGCCATGTGTTCTTGTAAATATATACATATATTTTACCACAGCTCATATTGCAATCATTAACATCAAAACTTGCAATATGAACTCTGGTAAAAATGGTTAGTGAAACATTAGGTTTATAAGTCCCAGAAATTCACTTGCTGTTGTTCTCAAGGACACATGGCTCAGTGGATATAGATAACTGATGACTATCGGAAACGGCTTCGCACAGGAAATGAGAATAATCGTAAGTGATCGTAATAAAGGGTTCGGTTCAAATTCCTAGCACCTGAAGAAGGTTGGAGCGTACAACGGTCGAGATATTGTAAAAATGACAACAACGATCAGAACAATAGTTAGAATAAAGTAAATAAAGTAAACTCTAGTTACACAGGGGCCACAGTTTGTACATGTAATAGCATTTCATTCCCGACCACTTACCATCCATTTTCTGATTTTTAATGTACACGATCTATAATCAATTCCGAAATACTACCAAACAAATACAAAGTGGCAAATTTCAAATTTCACTAAGTAGTTAGTATTTTTGTCTTTCCAATCACAAATATCTATTTTTAAGACGAAAGCATAACGGGTACTAGTGTTAATATATATATATATATATATATATATATATATATATATATATATATATATACTAACTCAAGGGTCAAGCCATATACCGTCCACTACCAAGGAGAAATTACTACTTAATTCTTTCCACTAGTCCAGCCCAAATAAAACAAAAAATACATCCCAACCCCTTCCTTCACCTAAGCTAACCTCTGGGCTTAAAATTTTTCCTCATTCTTTGTTTATAAGAGGTCGAAGAATGCATGCCTTAAAATGTTATGTTAAAAATGGCTATTTCCCCACTAAGTTTTATATATATATATATATATATATATATATATATATATATACTTATTTATAAATGGAACTTTGTCTCTGTGTGTGTGTCTGTGTGTGTGTGTCCGTTACCTATAGACTCCGAAACGGCTGAACTGATTTTCTTTAAAATTTACACAGTTTTACTATAAGCGTCTGCGAGTGTTCTTAGGTAGGTTTTGTGTCGAGGTACCCTCGATAAATATCGAAAATCGATAATCAAAAATATCGGGTTATAGGAGTCGTATATTAAATAAAATTTGATACACTCATAGACAAAGACATACGAAACTATATTCAGAAGTTTCAAGATGCAGTTCTTACAACAATGCAGAAAATCGATAATATACATATATAAAAGGCAAGATGTTTGTGTGTGTGTCTGTTTATTTGCCTGTATGTCTGTATTTTTTCAGCCCTTTTATTTTAGTTTTTGCTTCGGGTTTGGCTCTAAGTAGGTATAATTGTAGTTCTTAGTCAGGCATGATACCGTTTACTCAGAGAACTTATTTAACCTTCAAAATTCAGTTTACGACGAAAAAAACTTATTTGCTATCGATACCAGGAAATCAAAATTTGACTGACATCAATTCATTTTTCTTTCAGTCTACGATTTCGCTTTAACTGGAAACAACTATTGCTTTTTAGTCTTTCGTGCCAATGTCCAAAGAGTCTGAGCTCCAGGACCATGGATTAGTTTTAAAGCTTTCATTGCACCCGAGCAACGCCGGGCTATACCGCTAGTATATATATATTACGGAATTATACGGAAATTATACGGAAATTTATGAAACTGGCATTTAGCCGACATATTTTTTTTAATTTTCTTTGTTTTTTTTAAACATTATCCATTAAAAAAAATAATATTACAAACAAAATTCATATATATATATATATATATATATATATATATATATATATATACGGGTAGAAATATAAAAGGAAGACTGAAAACAGCCGCGCCAGAAGGAATATATATATATATATATATATATATATATAATTTTTCATGCAATGGTATATTTTTTTAACTATACTTTTAACCATTATAAAGCTGCATTTTATTTTATGTGTAACCGAATATACGTGTTTATGTATGTGTAGCGAGTCGTGTTTGTTTTTATATTACGAACACAGTAATCACATCGTTGCCGTGTACGTAGTCGATATTATTACGTATAAAACACACATGATTCCACGGTAGGTAATGCTTATTCAGTTACACGTAAAATAAAATTAATTCTTGATAATGGCTACAAGTATAGCCGAAAGCACTCGGAAAACAAAACATTTTGCACAATTTTTATATAATTTATATTCTGAAAAAAATTATATCACATGAAAAATTATACCATAACCATAATTCCTTGTCTGTAATTTGTAATGAAACCGGCATAAAAACAAGATTGCTGCCCAAATATACAATCTAATGCTACAAAATGTAATTATGTTGTTAAAGACAAAAAAAAATTTATTATAATCAGCCATGCTAAATTTTAAAATAAAAACACCATTCGACTGGTTTCGTCCCCTCTTTTCAGAACTGTAAACTGAGAAAAACATTATAAAAGAGAATATCTCTTTTGAGTGAAATGAATGAACGGAAGAGGGAGAAAAGAAGTTTTTTTTTCTGCTATCTGTTAAAAGTTATTACATTTAAAGACGCTAGAGACCCAGCAGAGTAAACCCATGAAACACTTTTTGTTTACGATGTGAGGACTGACTGGACCTGATAAACAGCGTCTCCAACACCTTCAGATGGAACAACAAGTGCGATCTGGCCAAAACGGAGAACCAGTTCGCACTAAAATCTGCAGCACAACTTGGATTAAAAGACCCGTATGTTTCGAATGGTATCACCAGATGAAACATTCTTGTTAAATATTTTAGCAGGCACATGTTTAATCCTAAAATCTAAACGTTGCGTTGTTCTACCTATGTCGTCGACTCAGCAACTACATTTAAAATGATAAACAACAGAGTTAATATGGTGTACGGTGGGGGGTAGAACGTCTTTACGCATAGCTGCATGTGTTTCTTTGTCGGAGACTATCGATATTTGTAGTGATTAGCTATATCGTAGTCATTTGACTCCCCCGACAATACCTGAAGATGTTTTCCTTGAACTTATGAAATTTGCCACCATGTCTGTCTATATATATATATATATATATATATATATATATACAACATTTACTTTGAAAGATATCATTCTGCAAGAAGTATTTTAAACTAGACGTCTGATGGATTATTACTAAAAATAACTTTTGTGTCATATTTGATGTTCCTCAAGAAGAATGGCGTTAATACTTTTAATCGATCTTTCCAAAGCATATGACTCAACTTACTATACGTACCCAATATGATAGATGGGGGTGTGCGAGCGAACTCGTGCGAGGTTTTCCATTACTTTTCGATACTTTGGTGTCTGAATCTTTAATAATAAGAAATGATTCGGAAAGAAGAAAAAAAACGGAAAGAAGAAAAGTTTTTAGTGTGGAAAATGAGAAAACTAGTCTCGTTACTTAAGTCACGCCTAATCTGGTCAAGAAAGAACGATCGCTAGACACATCCTCAGAGAAGAGTAAAAGCGTTAAGAGTTGCCATTTAGACTGGTTGACACGTTTATTTGACGCACGAGTGTACCCCTACCGTCAAAAAATGACGGCGTTTATATATTGATGTACCTGTTACAGAGTGTCTTACATTAAGACACAAGAAAAAAAATTAAATAATCTACTTGACAGGTAATATATATATATATCTTGGTGAAGAGAACCAACAATTTTACAATCCTGAGTTCGCCGTCATTTACGTATTTTTTTTTATAAAAGTGCTCAATACAAGAAATATTGTAGCGCATAATATAATCATATAATTAAATTTGTTTTTTAATTAAAAATATATTGCGACGCAGAAGTTTCTATGTTTCGAGATTTCTACCTCGTTATCAGGCGATGTTAGATCATTGTTGTGAAAATTGTTTCTTATATTTAAATGAAAATCATTTTCACAACAATGATCTAACATTGTCTGATGACGAAGTAGAAATCTCGAAACATAGAAATTCCCGTATCGCAATGTATTTTTAACTGAAAAATAAATTTTATTATATGATTAATATATTATTCACTATTCAATGAGATAATTACTGCAAAACATAAAATAAGGTACTGTTAAAGATCAAATGCGCTGCAAGATGTTTAATAACTGATAATAAAAAGAATGAACTGAGCCGACGCTTTTTTGTTATTGTCTCTGTCTCTATGAGCGTCGCAAGAACGATATATATATATATATATATATATATAAGAACTTTATCTAGATATAAAAACCAAATTGATAACCCGAAATGTACTACCACTGATCAAGCCAGCTCCAGAGTAACAACTGCTAGTCGAGCCAGCCTTAGTTCTGCAACTTCTAACGAAAGCAAACCTAGAGTTGCCCGGATTTCCCAAGACATAAAGGATGCAGCTGGACATGACAGTCATTCACCTAAATGCAATTGCAGAATTAAAAATGGGTATCTTATGGGTGTAGAATGTATGACAGAAGTGGTGGTATATCAAGCTATGATATACCCAAAAGAAAATACAAACTTGAAGAAGTACTACATTGGTATTTCAGCAGGTGCTTGGAAACAACGGTTAAATAATCACACACACTGGTTTTCCAACCCTGAATTGAGAAACCAGACATCTCTACCTAAATATCTCTGGTCATTGAAAGACAAGAACTTAACCCCTATGATTAAATGGAATATTATTAAAAAATCTAGCACACCCATCAACTTCAAAGATTGCTGTCGCTTATGCCTGGATGAAAAAATCGCTATCATCAAACACAAACACCAATTGGACCTGTGGAATCTGAGGAGGGAACTAGTTTTTAAATGTCGACATAGGAGCCGCTTTAAATTATGTTGAACTTTTAGCCCCTCATTCATTCCTCTGAAGTCTTTACACACATCACACTTTGTTACGGAATATATATTGTTTATTTGTACCTTATTGTTATGTGTCGATTTTTTTATACATGTCTATGGTATTGCTTACATATTTGTTTTTGCAGGTGTATGAGTGTATATATACGTGTTCGTATACACACACACACACACACACACACACACATATATATATATATATATATATATATATATATATATATATATATATATATATCTGTATGCGTGTACATATATATGTGTGTACATATATATGCGTCTGTGTGCGTACGCATTAAAGTGTGTGTGAGTTGTATGTTGACAGATATAGGTTTTTACATTACTAAAATGTTATACTGCATTATAACTGTACCGTTGACCGAAAGATTTACCTACATTATTAATGTCATATTGTATTATCATTATTTTATTGTTAACCTAATAATTAGTATAATTTTGATTATATAGTGGTGTGGCGGTAATTGTGATTAAAACTGATTGATTAACTATTATATCTTAACTTTTTAATTTTCTTAGGTTTTTTAAAATTCCAATTTCTTATCCTTTCACTAGTAATATGTAAATTTATTTTTAAACTATATAATTAAGGTTAAACAACTAAATTTAAATAGAATAATTAGGCTTCTTTTAAATTATTTTTTTAACTTTATACTTGTATTATATTTGTTTCATTGATTGTATAGTTAGTATAATTTTGATATATATTGGTGTGATGGTATTTGTGATTACAACGGATTGATTAACTAACTGAAATATTTTTAATTTTTTAAATCCCAATTTCTTATCCTTTCTCCGTTAATATATAATATTTATTTTTCATTTTCATTTTCTTCTATCATCTGTTCTTTCTAATTCAAGTTTATTCCTTTCTTCTTTCTTCTTGTTCCCTTTTCGTTTACGCTTTAAGATACTTACCCTTTCTTTTTAACGCTCTCTCTCTCTCTCTCTCTCTCTCTCTCTCTCTCTCTCTCTCTCTCTCTTAATCCCCTTCCTTTATGTTTCAAATCTACAGGTCAGCAGTATAGCTGACTTGCTGAATGCATCTTTAGATTTAGTTGACATCCGATCTTACGCGTGCTCTTTGATTATATGTTGCATGTATATATATGCTTATGTATGAATATGTGTGTGTATTCGCCGAACTGATGTAATGATGTATTTTATTTTAAATTTTAAATTTTAAGGGAGCGATCTTTATTTTTATTCCATTTTTTTAGGCTTTTGTGAATTTCATTCGTGTAAAATCTTCTGTACAATAAAGACGGAAACTGATGATGGTTCGCCTGAAATAGGTCAAACTTCCGATTTACCATGAAATAACGTGTCTGCCTTAATTTTTTCTTACATTTGCTCCGTATGTATTTATATATTATATTGGATTCTTCTATATCTATACCGCATGCTGAGATATATATATATATATATATATATATATATATATATATATATATATATGCACAACGGTCTTTGTCTGTGTTATAATATTCAGTCAGTTAAGTGTCATACGTGGTACACACTTGAGTGATCATGTCCCGAAATAGACATGCCTGACTGGGTTGATTTTTTTTTCAGCAGTAGGTTGCCATTACTTTTTGCAGTAGAATGGTTGCCAAAAAAAAAGCAATAGAATCTAGACTGTTCTGCTACTTAGCCCATAGTTGGAGAGTGAAGAGACGGATTAAAACCTTTCCCAAGGGTAACTGCGCGTAAGTAAATGCAAACGAATTCAACTGGAATTCGAACTCTGCTCTCTATTATAATGGAAAGGCTATTAATAGCATTAAAGCAAAGAAAAAGCAAATAATAAATACGAAATAGGATCCAATTCTTAAATAGAATATAAGTTCCATAAGTGTCCAGCATCTATATTTTTCTATTTTTTTTGTTGGTGTATGGACGTAAGAGGATAGATAATGGTTGACCCAAATCTTGAAGAAATTAAGATTTTAGTACTCGTATTAGCCTCTTAGCAATCTATTCTTCATGGGAAGCCTTCTTACAAATTGAATATTAAAGAAATCAGCATTATTTACACAGTTGTCCTCGTCTTTGTTGCCGTTTCACGCTAGGAATTTTTAACTGAACCTTTTATTTTGATCACTAGAAAATATGATTCTCATTCCATGTGTGATACCACTTTTGAATGCCATACAGTAATCTCCTTTTAACTCAACTAATTTATTTTATAGCCAGGTATTGAACTCCCACAACTCTTTAAGTCAAGTCACTGGAACTAACCAACACCTATATCCACTAGGCCCATGTGCCTCCGTGGACATCTTTTCCATGAATTTGGAGCATTTATACACCTAATGTCGCTGTAAAAAAAATACCAGAGCTCATATTGCAATCTTTGAAGCTAATGATTTTCTCTAGCAATCCGTATTACTGGTTCCCATATTGTATTCATTTTTATACATGGCTTGCTTAGGAGATTTTTGTGTCCTAGCATATGCGTTGATTCCTTAAGTTTACGTTGCTTCCAGTGGTTTTCTCTATCAGTTATTTCACCTTCATCCAATATGGAGTGGTGATCCTCTTTCTCTCGCCATATATATTCTCAGATTTATAGACAAATACTGAAAGAAATAAGGATAATTCAGCACTGTGAATGTGTCGTAGCGTGTCTTAATTGTAAAGATTTGAACTGGAGAAACTAAGGATGGTTATTCGTTTGAACATTTTCTTTGAAAATAGTGGTTGAATAGCGAAAATGTTGTACTGTTTCGCCTGTTAAAAAGAGTTGAAAATAATCACCCACAAGGCCGCGTAAACGAATTTTGAACTCTGTCAAGGTTGGAAAGTGAGGTCTGTTCTGCTACATTTAGATATGACAGCAATATTTCGTTTTTAGTCTGATAAGGCACAACCTTCTCATGAAGTGCATAACTTCGCAATATTGAAGATGACAGCAACCAGTAGTGACCAGGTAAATAAACTTTGCTTTTAATGGATTATTACGAGAATTAAATTTTCACATCTTGTCACTATTTTTCCCCACAGTAAGGTTCTTTCTGCATAAGGCCCAGGTGACACTAGAGGCTACATTAAGAAGTATTTTCTATAGACAGTTAAAATTGTAGGGATTAGCGAACATTCTCTTGAGAGTCTGTTCTACAGGGCAGTGGTACGCGGGAAGTATCTGTTTGAGTGGACCTTCTCGCCGATTGAATGCGGAAGGGAATGTGGGTGGTTTGCTCCTATCTAAGTGGCCCAGCAGGTCCTAGCCGTGAAGATCCGACCTGGTGCAGTTCATCCGAGCACTTTTCATGGTAGTAGCGATAAAGCAGTGAGAGACTCACCACATCCCGCTTGAGAGAGAGAGTGAGAGAGAGAGAGAGAGAGAGAGAGAGAGAGAGAGATCGGAGAGTGGATAATAATTCTTCTGCAACAAGTACTCAAAGACGCTTTTGTACTCTAACAAGAGAGGAAAATTAGGAGTGAGCAGCTCACGCCAAAGATATGGCAACAGTACTCCATTTTCGGCCTGATATGACTCTTATAAAAGTAGAGGATATTTTTTATTAGATAAAGTAACTCTTCCTGACATCACGTGTAGGCTTTATTTCACAAATACATTAAAACTTGAAATCAGTTTAACGCATACATAAACGTAACAAAGCTTGGGAACCTAGAAACAAGAAAAAAGAATTTATATGCCGATTAGGCTATTCAGAATTTAATTACGTTTTATTAGAAAAGATAAAAAAGAAAATGTAAAGTTGTCTATATTTCTGAGATAAGTAGTTGTAACTATTTGGATTATTTACAATGTTCGAACTCTTTTCCTTATCGTTATTGTCATATTCACGACGTTTCGGCCGGTTTACACTTATGTCTTCTTCATGTGAAATACGTTTGAATTTCCATCTTTAACGCTTCATTTAGTTCACGCGATAGATTGTTCTAGTTCTACGTGTCATGGCTTTTCTGAATATCTCAATTTCAGGTAATTAGTAACTCAACTCTCAATTTTTTGTTCGCCCCCTTCTGTGACCAGGTATTGAACTCACAACACTTTAGGTTAAGCGCAGTACGAGATTAGCGGTAAGGTTCCATCATTTTACATCTGAAATGACCAGATGTAACTGTAAGTCCTAAGTGAAAAGTTTCTTCTCTCGCACTTTCGCTTGTGAAACTCACTTCTAGCTTCTTACTTTTCAGTCAATTTTGATAAAAAATGTAAATGCAATGTCAATCGTTATCGTTTGTTTTCTCATAATTCATGTTCTTTTATCGTTCTTTGGTGTGATAGTACCTGTTATGGTTCCAGCTACGGACAAATAGTGAACCCCCAATAAAAAAAAAAAACAAGATACTATGAAAGTATAAAAACTTTTACATTTTTACATTTTTATATTTTAAAAAAAATCACCAACAGTAAATCAGTAACAGTATTTATAGTACCTTTTTAGTTGAAGCCAAAAAATTGTGTTCAAAATATGTAGATTTCGGCATAAATAACCCATAGAGGTCGCTATGCCACTAACCAAAAAATAATAAATAAATAAACCAACAAATATTTTATTGTTCTCTCTCCGTAATAATTTTTTCTCATATTCTCTCACATTCAGTAATCCCTTACATCTTCGTGGCTTTATTGCCATGCTTGGAGTGAAATGATTAAAAAACATAAGACTTGCCAAATAATATTTGGATTTTGCCTTCCACTACTGTGATGATAACTGTGCCCTGTCTTTTCAAAATGTTTTGTTTTATATTTCATATTACTGCGAGTTCAGTTCCATACATCATAGAGATTATATGTATACTAGAATCATTTGAGCCATATTTTAAAAATGCAGCAGTTAAGCGAGCACAATTACCACTTTTCACAATATTTTCTTTCTCGTATTGATTTCCAGAACGAAGCGAGGTTATATTGAAAAACATGCCACATTTAACAATAGCAATCAATCTTTTAAAATGATCCATAAAACAGAAGGCTTACTATGAAATAACGCCTAAAACTTGATGATGAAACTTAAGGCAGAAGCATAAAACATGATCAAGAAACATAAAACATGAAGCATGAAGTATAAAGCATTAAAAAAATCTTTGAACACAACAAAACTTATAAAAGGTGAAAAAAAAAATAACGAATATTTTGGAATCTTTTTCATAATAATTTTCCCAAAGCAAAGCAGAAATGTCACTGGTGTGCAGAGAACTACAGTAAGGGGAAAAAAGTACAGGGGATGTCAAAGAAAAGTTAAGAGATGAATGGAGATAGAAGATAGCAATTAATATTGCATTTAAACTTTGGGAGATTGTAGCTATCAGAGAGACAATCAAATGGTAGGGATTTCTACAAACGGGAGGTGCAAGTAGAAAAGACATTTAAATTGAACGCGATGGTAAATGGGTAGGACTTTGATGCCAATCAAGTAGCACGAGTAAATACATGTGATTGAAGTACCAGAGAAAAAAGATTGTCAAAGCAGTTGCTATAAAAATACTTGTGGAAAAGACAGAGGGAAAACATGTTACATTGGTGATAAAGTAACTGAAAGCGGGCTGCCAAGTCAGGATCGATTATATGCAGATCCACCTTTGGATTTTGCCAAATATCAAATATATTATTGTACGTTAACTCTGCATATTTGCATATGCAGTATAGGATCACAGTCTCACTACACAAGGTGTTGCTATTCTGTTTTTTATAATAAATCGATTTTAGGAAGTGAACTTTCTAATCTCATGCCTAACCGATTTCTAAAGCCTCTTGTCTGATCTTCTGTTAACTCCTAGATGGATGAGAAGAAAAGGTGGGTTCATGCCTTTCAAAGTGTATTTAGGGAGTGTACGTTTGGAATTTGAATTCGTAAAGCTAATTCCACTCTCCGTACTGATAACTGCTACACTATGCTCACACCCATGTAAAACAGATTATGTTAGTTGATTTTATGGGATGTAAAGTTGTCATTATTTACCGTATTTACATAAGGACTATTATCATCATAACTGTTGTTGTTATCACAATGTTTCGGCCGTTGTTACCTCCGGCCTTCATCAGGTGTATATCCATCCGGGTTGCCTACAGGGAATTTTGAACTTAGCCCTTTATTTTATCTATGGTGTGTAGACTTTATTCGTTTCAATGCCATTGTCTGGGAATATTTTATCTCGTTCTTATTTTAGTACTGTTCATTTATTGGTGTCTCTGTTTCATCTGAGTCCAATTAGACACTGCCCAGTCCAGGCATTGAAGTCACAATTACTATATCACAGAATTCAAGAGCCAACGATGTAATCTACTAAGTTTTATATTTTTATATTTTAAAAAATCACAAAAAAAAAAAAAATCAGCCAAAACTTTGTAATAACAACAACAAATATAAAGACAATAGTCTCCATATAAATACCGTCAACCTTTGTTGGGTTATTTAATTTTGAATTTTGTATGCAGCATTGAGTGAGGATCGAACTCGCATATAACAGTTAATCAGTATAAGCTCGCTCATTATTACCTTACGCCAAGGCACCCAACGTAAAAGGAACATATTTGAATTTACTAAAAGAAACGTAACAAATGATTAATGTGAAACATTTGGCAAATAAAAATGGAATATGTGAAAATATTTGTTTATATTTCTGAGATAAGGTATTTTAATTATTTACACTATTTACATTGTTCGGACTGTTGTCTTCCCCTTCGTTGACATATTCACAACGTTTCGGTCGTTGTACACTCCGGCCTTCTTCAGGTGATTAGAATTTCGAACTGAACCCTTTATTTCGTCTAGCGAGGTAGGTTGTTCTAGTTACGCGTACCATGCTTTTTCCTGATGTCTCAGTATCAGTTACCTTTTTAACTCAAAGTTTTTGGTTTACCTTTGCTGTAGCCAGGTATTGAACTCACAACTCTTTGGGTCAAGTCACTTTTTTGATTAACTCAACCAACTCAACCAACGTTTTTATCCACTGGGCCATGTATATTATCCGAAGAAGATGATTTATGTACAACGGCTGAAACTTCGCGAATATGGCAATGTAAATAGTGTAAATCTTTATTTGTCTGCAAATATTTCATTTTAATTCCAGTTTCAAGCAAGAAAGGACCGCTATTGGTGAGCAGGGGTTTACCGTTTGATATGTTTATAAAAAAAAAAGGAGTCAACCTATTCACGACTAATTATTTTCGAATTCTTTCAAAAACTATTCGTGTAATTTAGAAGAAATTTTGAATATCAGGAAGAAGGAAAAATGCAATAACCACTAAATGATGATGATGATGATGATGATGATAAGAACAAGAAAAACATCAAACGTAAGTGCCTTCTCATGGACGTGGGTGTTCTTGATGACACTCATATGACGTTCAAAGAAATTGGCCAACTCAATAACTTCACCGTCTTCCGAATTGAAACTGTCAGACTACTATTGTCCCAGTTATCATTTGGAAGTTGGGTTTAATGCCATTGAAATTCAAGTCCCACATGGTGAAAAACGAAATAAAGCTCAGCATCTAATCGCTTCAGAAGTCTGTGTTGCTTGACCCTGACAATATTCTGCAAGAAATGTTCTCTGTCGGAGGTCGTATTACTTGATGGTGGACACCCAAAATGCCAGACTTCCGGTTGAAAACGTTCGAAATAATAATAATAATAATAATTGCGTTAACCTGAAATGACAACCCAGGAACAATTGACCATCGAGTTTCACGATATTAGCATCCACCGAGTATAAAATTCGGCATAATGAAAAAAAAGATTAGAAAATAAATGAAACAAATTGATCTTGTTTAACTTATATTTTTTCAATTTTCGAATAAGATAAATTATAAATTTCAGATAAATTATACGAATCAAATTTGTTCTGTTTTTTCTTGTTTTTGTTCTTGTTTATGTTTTTTTTTTAAATACTTCCGAGTGTCTCAGTAATTATCCAGAAGCGGTTGTTGTCAATATTCTAAACAAGATTTTGTTCGCTATAACAAGGCATTTTAAAGCGTTGAAGTTTGAAATTGTCTATCATGTGTAACGGAAATGTTAAAGTTTCAGCTCTCTAAAAATGATTAGCTGCAGCCAGCAAAATCTTCTCTATCACATTGACAACATCCAGTTATTATTCTGAGTTCGTGTAGTTTTATCGCCATTCCAGTCACCATACCCTAACATGAATGAGGCAATCACATTAAGCACTCCTTCATTCATACACCTATTTTTCTTCGATTTATTTGCAATTGATGTGTTCAGAAATCAATAACATAAAATGGCCATGGTCATTAAACAGATGACTATTGGCAGTCTAGATTTATCTATAAATACACACTCGCACCCACACACTCACATATTTAAATAACATTAAAAATTGTTTAAAATGAAAAGACTACAGTTAAATCAAAACGTTCTATTATTTATAATAACTTATCAAATAAAATTAAAATAATAAATAATAATTACAATAATAAAAAATATAAAAGAAATAAATGTATAAAAAAATAAAAAATCATCAACGATAATCAACCTTCCCTCACTTTCGTTTATCAGACATTAAATTATATCACTTAACATCTTCCATAGTTTATTTTAAATTACATCACTTAGCATCCTTCATAGTTTACCTTGACTTTTACAGTTAGCGTTAAGAATATTTTTGAGCGTTCGTAAAGTTTTTAAAATTTTGAAAAATTCAGGCTTATAAAAATATGTCACCAAATAATTTTCCTTGATATAATACATCAGAAGTACAACACGCCTTGGTAAAGAAGAGATTTCCTGCTGTCTTTTTACATATACGAGGCCTGATAAAAAATATCGAATGTGTTGCTATAGTAATAAGGCTAAAGTACGCAGTGAAACCCTTTGACCTTGAACTCTGTCGCGCATACACACTAAGATATAACGTTCTCGCTCATATCTGTTGTTTATAGGAGTACTTGGAGGGAAAGTGTATTGAGTGTGGTCGTCTCACCACACGACAGAGGTTCCATCAGTGACTTGTGCAGGAGTTTAATGACCAAACACAATATTCCTCAGGAACTAGATCTCGCGCCTTGTGACTTCTTTCTCTTCAAAAATCAAATACTGTTTGAAAAAACAAGATTTCAAAACTGCAAAGAAATCCAAGAGGATGTGACGGAGTAGCTACCTCGTTATCCCAAAAAAAGAATTCTCAGGAATACTTCCATCAATGAAAACGGCGCTGGGTAAATTGTATGGCTTCAAAAAAGGACTACTTTAAAGAAGATTAAATGCCGAATTGATATGTTGATTTTCTAAACACAGCCTAGCTGTGGCACAAGGCCGAAAGTATGGGGTACCCAGTGAGAATCGAGCTCACAACACGTAACAGGTTCGAGCGAAAGAAGCTTGCCTACCATTGCTCCACGACGGGGTGCCCCACCGAGGTTTTAGTTACTTTTGTAGTGATTTTCTAAGCGCAGCTTGGATGTGGCACAAAGCCGAATGTATGTGAGACCCAATGAGGATTTACTCACTACTCAATTGTAATGATTCTAGCCAGACAAGCTTGGTAACCATTACACCACCTCGAGGTGCCCATGCCGAATTGATATGTGTCGTAGTTTTATTTTTATAGCATCAGTATCGATAGTTTTTGATCAGCTCTCTAAGATATTTACTTAGCTCATCCTAGTCTGACAGAAGAAAATAAAGAAATCAATGCAGTCAATGAGGGCCACAGAGAAAGGGAGAAAGAAAGAGAGTGGGAGAGAAAGAGATAGAAAGAGAGAGAGATGAAAAGATTCTACCCTTTTACTACTGCAATTGATTGTTCTCTGTCAAGACAATTAGGATGGACACAGCCTCGTCACTGACCCTTGAGAATCCCGATGGACAGTAAAGGTTTAATCAGGGGACTTTGTGTATGATGCCTCAGTAGAACAATTCTTATAACATCACGCAAACTTGACAGAACGAGCTTTCTCAAATAAACTGAATTATTGTATCAGGCATTTGCCAATTCAAATATTCTTCTCTTCTCAACAACCAGGCGGTTACCATAAAGCCATGGTTAGTAATCTAATCTAGGAAATCTGTCTTGATTCGATGCTCACTGGCTTCATTGTTGTTATTTTACTAAGCTTAGGTTTGTTTGACACAAGATTACAATTATAGAGAACCTAACGAGGAACAAACTAGCTCATTAATGACCAATCAGCGGGTTAGCTGGCCATTACTCCAGAACGAGACGATTTTGGCTTTCATATTATTTTAGATCAAGTCTGTATTTACCCACCCACGGTGGCAAGAAGTGGTACTTGGTTGGTTTGACTCGGGATACGCCTTCGCCACAACCACTACCACACTGGTGCCGGTATCGATTATATATAGTGAGACGTTTTGTCGCAAAATTGGAATCCCCGGGATCAGATTTTCCTCATAGTTTAGTGGGAAAGGAGGGCAGTTACTACACTCAATAATTAGTAATTAATAAAGAGGAATAGGGAACAGATTCTACATTCTGATCCCAACCCCAAAACCAGAAAGCGTGCAGTCTGACTCACTATTTACTCGACTCCACACGAATATTCAGAAAAATTTCATCCACCTCTTAATTCAGCTCGGAAACATTCTAAGATAAAACAATTTATTTGAATAATTAATGAAAGGAGTGATTGGAATTAGGATGCCCTGCGTAAATTCTTCTCGGCAAAAGCTTAATCCCGGCTCGATTATTTGGAACTCAAAGTAGCAGTGTCGTCAAACTTTTTCGACCTGAGACCCACTTTTGTTTCATAGCGACTCCCATTTAAAATATCTTTGAACCATAAAACTCGCTCTAGTGTTGGTAATAGAAATCTTAACTAAAATGTATAAGAAATAAAGAAGTTTGGATCAGGTTAAAAATCCCCTAGTTTCAATTTTTTCTGCCAAAATATATTTAAGAAAATATATTAAATAGACCCAATGAATCTTCTTCTTCTTCTATGTGCCCTGTCCCTTCAGGACGTAGGCGATCATGGATCTCCGCGTCTCCCTATCCCTTGTGGCTCTTAGTATGTTTGCTCCTGTTGCTCCTGGCAACCCCCGTTCCGTCATCCACCTGATCAGACCCTGCAAATATGTTATTCCGCTGCCTTCCTCTGTCTCTCCTTCCTTCTATCTGTCCAGTCAGTATCAGGTTCTCCAGACTCTCCTTCCTCATTGCATGTCCCAGGAACTTCAGTTGTCTCTTCCTGATGCTCAGCATCAATTTCCTTTTTGTTGCCATTCTTTCTAACACTTCGTCGTTGCTTGTATGCTCAGTCCACGATATCCGTAGCATCCTTCTGTAGAACCACATTTCGGCCGCTTCCAGTTTTGTCCTCATTTTCGATGATATTGTCCAGCATTCACAGCCGTATTGCAGTCTAGCACTCTTTTCTTCGTTTCTATTGAGATCTTCCTGTGTGTTAGTATTTTGCTCATCTTCTGGAACGCGTCCTTTGCCATGCCAATTCGCCTTCGGATCTCCGTGTCGCACTTTCCATCTCCTGTTAGAACACTTCCTAGGTACTTAAATTCTTGGACTTTTTTGATTCTGTTATCCCCCACCTGTATTTGGCATTTTGGGTTGTATCTTTTGCTGATGACCATGCACTCAGTTTTCTTAAAGTTTATTTGTAGTCCCTTCTTGTCACTCTCCACTGCTACTTTCTGTATGAGATTTTGCAGTTTCCTTTCCGTGTCCGCAATCAGTACTGTATCGTCCGCGTATCTTATGTTGTTCAGGTTGTGGCCTCCAATAACAAATCCTGGTGTGTCATCTAGGGTCCTCAAAGCAAATAATATTTTAAGTACACCAAACCTAACTACAGCCAATACTGTTGAACACCTACTACTAATATCCAATTAATAAGGTATTGTATGTTAAGAAGATGATTAAAACCGATTGTTTCAAATGCAAAGAAGCTCTGAAATTAGTGCCCTAGAAAAAGCACAAAAATGGGTATGCTTGGAGATGTAGGAAATGATCATGTGCTTCATACAAAGAATAGAGCAATATTAAAACGGGGTCTTTTTTATAGGTTTGACAACTTCTTTAAAAAAGTAGCGTTTTTTTGTTTTTGTTTTTTTTTTAATCATATCACCCCGAGAAAGGCGGTAACGCCACTGATGTGCAGGGGGCTATGTAAGAGTGAAAAGATTGGAAAAAAGAAAGCTGGAAACCACATCCTGAACAGGGAACAAGGGATGAGCGTCTACACCTGTGCAATAGACGTGGGTGGAGTGTGAACCGGGCGATAGTTTAGTCTATCTACTCCAATTGAGAACAAAAAATGAAAAAGAAAAAAAAGTGAAAAGATTGGAAAAGAGAAAGCCGGAAACCACATCCTGAACAGGGAACAAGGGATGAGTCTCTACACCTGTACAATAGACGTGGGTGGAGTGTAAACCGGGCGATAGTTTAGTCTATGTACTCCAATTGAGAAAAAAATGAAAAAGAAAAAAAGAAAAGTGAAAAGATTGGAAAAGAGAAAGCCGGAAACCACATCCTGAACAGGGAACAATGGCTGAGCCTCTACACCTGTACAACAGACGTGGGTGGAGTGTGAACCGGGCGATAGTTTAGTCTATCTACTCCAATTGAAAAAAAAAATAACTAAATAAATAAAAAATAATAAAACTAAAAGTAGGGGCGTTGAGTTAACTAAGTTTTAAGTTAAGTGTATGACCAAGCAGTCAAAATGCAGCATCCAATAGTTGATATATTAAACCATCTCAAGAAGAAAATACCAAATACCGATTGCAGCAGAGATAAATTAGGTGGGCCTGGTATTCTTGTACAAGTTGTTCGAACATCGACCTCCATTTGACCCTTTGACTCTCAGTGAACCCCTGGAACTCCTCATCGACCACTAGGAGGTCACTCGGACCCCGCTTGACGACTTCTGCTTTGGACAGACAATAATCTATTTAATGAGCATGGTTAATCTACGTTATTGATTACTTAAAACTGCAATTCGTAATAAATCGAAGAAAAATAGTTTTAGTAAGAATAAAGGAGTGCTTAATTTAATTTCTGGATTCAAGTTGAAGAATGATGATTGGAATGGAAATAAAACTGTACAAAATTATGAGTTGCTCATCAGAAGCAATTTCGTGTCAGTTAAACATAACTTCCGTTTTCTATTGTTATTTTATTTCACTGTTGTTATATAAGCCGTTCTGTAAAATCCTCCAAATATACCGATTACTATTATATTAATTTCACTTTTAAGAATAAAGCCTTATGTAAATACAGTCTCTAAATTTTCTCAAAACATGTGCGTTGTGGTGCAGTGGATATCGGCTCGGAACGAGAAGTCGGAGAATTAAGCTGAATCTAGTTGAATTCGTTGCAGTCACTTACACATAAATATCCTTGGGAAAAGTATTAATCTGTCGCTTCTCCCACCAGCTATAGTTCGAATAGCAGGGCAGATTTGGTTATAAGGCTTTGGTTGACAACCAGTCTATCGCAGAAAATAATGTCAACCTACTACAGGAAAATCTTTTGCCCATTCAGTCATGTCTCTTTCGAGACATTTTCGTGTATCACGTATGGCACTTAACTATGCATTAATTTTTTTTAAGATAATAACGTTGTTTCTTTGTGTCATTCAATTATCGTCAAAGAAAGTTGATAATTCATCTGGTGCTCCAAAACTCATTCTTGTTATTGCTTTTCTCTCTCTCTCTCTCTCTCTCTCTCTCTCTCTCTCTCTCTCTCTCTCTCTCTTATTCTCAAAGTGATATGTATATATAAGTAAAATATTGTAAGTTAGTTGATTGATATTACCTTCAGGTAAAATCAATCAGCTAAGTGACATACTTTTACATATATTAATTCTATTAATGCTTTATATTTGATAGTGAGCACTTCATTACAACGTCTTGTTGTCTTAAATGCCTTTCTGTCAGTATTCAACTGACTGTCAGAAATTTTGACTTCACACAAATTGGTAATATTATATATGATATGAAGGAAAGTCCCGAAAATTAACAACAACTGACATATTTAATTTATTTGTTTGAACACTATTTTTTGTGACACATTTTCATAACAAAATCTATCGTAAATAATAAGGTCTGTAGAAATAAATATATATAAATATACTGCTTGATTAAAAACATGATATCTACTGAAACACGAGTATCGATTAAAAATAATGTTCAAAGGAATAAATTATATATATATATAATTAGATTTGTTTTATAATTAAAAATACATTGTGACACGGAAATTTCTGTCCCGAGATTTCTAACTGGTCATCAGGCAATGTTAGATCATAGTAATGAAAATTATTTTATATATATAGCATAATGATAATCCACGTATATTGTCTTAATATGTATAGGAAAAAATGCTAAAAAGTTGTAAGTTAAGAATGTTTTTTTTTACAGTATTTATTTATTTCTATTATTATATATATATTTTTTTTAATCATATCACCCCGAGCAAGGCGGCAACGCCACTGATGTGCAGGGGGCTCTATAAGAGTGAAGAGATTGGAAAAGAGAAAACCGGAAACCGCATCCTAAACAGGAAACAAGGGATGAGCCTCTTCACCTGTTCAATAGATGCGGGTAGAGTGTGAACCGGGCGATAGTTTAGTCTATCTACTCCAATTGGAAAAAAAAAAAAAAACAAAGAGAAAACCGGAAACCGCATCCTAAACAGGAAACAAGGGATGAGCCTCTTCACCTGTTCAATATTTGATATTTCAGACCGGCCTCTGCCTTTCATCAGAAACTAATGATTTTAAAATTTAAACTAGAATCGTCCGTCGCGAAAAGCGTTCGTCGCGAGAAGCGTCCGTCGCGTGATGTAGAAAGCAATAGAGTTTGAATATTTCTAAAAGTAAATCTAACTGTAATAATACTTTTAAAACTTGTTTTAAAGAAATAAATACTGTCAAAAAAATACATTTTTAACTTACAGCTTTTTAGTAGTTTTTCCTATATATATATATATATATATATATATATATATATATATATATATATATATATACACACACACACACACACACACACACACATATATATATATATATATATATATATATATATATATATATATATATAATCATATTTTCAGCCATCATTTTTTACGGCAGGGATACTCTCGTATATATATATATATATATATAACTTTGTGAATAGCTATAATCTGTATGTATCTGTTCCATTTTCTCTTTTTTTCACCTCATCATACAAAACTATGCAATAAAAACAAGGAAATGGTGTCAGAAGCCAACTATTATTTTAAATTTCTCTTTTTGTTTTATTTAAGGGACAACAGATTTCCTCAATTCAATTCGTCTGCAAACGCTCTACTTGCATTGTTAATTGCACATTTAAATGTGTCCCCGACGTTTTTATACAACGTCCTTCCTTTCTGACATAAATGTTAAGTAGAGATTTTATATTATCGTCATCTTGATCTTAGCTTCCTGTTTGGTTCTTTTTCTTTCACAACTTACACTGCATCGTTAAAGTTAGTAAAACATTCCGTGGAAATTTGAATGATTCCTATTTTGATTGATATGTTATATGTCAGGTTCGACGATAACGATTATTCTGGAACAATATTGCTGTAGATTCGGGGCTCTCTCGCTACGACGGCGATGATGATAATTCTGCAATCACAGTGCTGGAAAATACAAGGCCTGCAATTTTAGGTCTACGGTGCTGAATCAACGATGCTGGTAAAACGAAAGACGACTGCTGCACGACGATGTTGAATGATAACGGAAATTAGACTTCATAAATTCTGCGGTTTTTACTGCGACTGCTATGAAAACATTCTGAAACTCGAAACCTTTGGGGGACGATCAACATCTCTAATCAAATCACTTTGTCGGGGTTCACTCAACCCGACTTCTTCACAAAAATCAGTTTCACATAATCATTGCGTAATCTTCTTCTTCATTTTCTTTGTCCATTCATCGTCACCGTCAACAACAGCAAATATAATCTGCAACAGACGTTTCTGTCTAAAACAATAGGACCAGGTCCATATGTAAAATAAAATATAAAATACATTTTATTTTCCTTTTTCATACAAAGATATCTTTGGTAACATGCCATAGCTGTATCACTGCTCATCACTGTTAGACATTCGATTGCTTCCAGCCAGGATTGAAATCCGAATGATCAGTTGGAGATCCTATCACTAAGCTATTGGCGATAGATATAGGGGGAGAGAGGAAGAGAGGGAGAGAGAAAAAGAGAAGGGGAGAGCGAGAAAAATATTAGACGTGTATGAGAAAAACAATATGTAAACTTTTATATATCAAGAACAATTTTAGGTAAAACACGATAACAAAGTATTTTCTGAGGAATTAATTTCACACACACACAATTAAACACACATATATGTGTTTGTGTGTATGTGTGTGTATGTGTGTGTATGTGTATATATAAATATATATACCTAAACACCGAAATAAGAAACTAACAGAAAAAAGATAGCCATTTATCTAAGACATGAATCCATCAATTGTCAACTTCCCCGCATATGTTCGTATTTTGTGCACTTCTTATGAGCATAAAATCTTTTCAGCTGATACTTTTTAAAGATGCTTAATTGCCATTTCAAGGGTAACAGAAATACTTTCTTCTTTTATATTTTCAAAATTCAAAGGTGTCGGATGTACATTTCGACATAGGATCTCTAATAGAGATTCTACGTCACGTCAGCGACATTGTTTTTTCCAAATGGCGAAGCCCTGCCCAGAGCCTTCGCCATTTGGAAAAATGAACCTATGTCAAAATATATATATATATATATATATATATATATATATATATATATATATATATATATATATATATATATATAATATCATTATTATTAATAATTATTATTACATTAGAACATGTACAATCTACTACAGAGTTGTACATTTTGTTTCGACATTGAAAGAACAATGTCGCCTCAAATAGTATCTTCCTCTTTCCTCTTTCTTTTCTTTACAGAAGTACAATTCTCTCTTTTTTTTTTTTTTCTTAAGAAATACCAAAAGATTTTAGCCCGGACATGGTGTAACTGATGTCAATATCTGTCTGCAATTCACTTCCGGCAAAAATTTAAAATTTGTCACTCTTAACCGTTTCCATTGGCTCTTTTCTTTGTATATTTCCACACTTATTTTCCTTTTCACTTTCTATTTCTTCTGTATCTTTCCTTTTCCTCGTTCTTTTCCTTTTCCTGATTTCTCATTCTTATTTTCTGTCCTTTTCTTCCCTCTTTCTTTCGGCTTTTTAGTATCTTTTTACCTCGTACAAAAAAAGTTAAAAAATTAGAGGGAAGTGTTGGTTTAATTTTTTTTTCTCCACAAAACGTTTATGATCACCATTATTAACTACCTGATGAGCTATTTTTATTTATTTCAATGTCAAAAAATGTACAGTTTTGTAGTAGTTTGTATTTTGCACATGTTCTAACATAATAATATTCATTGCGTTATTTTATATTGAGCATTTTTTAAATGTTTTGGAAATTACAATAATTTTTTTTCATTTTTATCCACATATATATATATATATATATATATATATATATATATGAGTTTATGTGCCCCTATCGTAAAAAAATGAAGGCAAGATATCTGAGTGGATTATTAGCTGTTTCCTGACAGGTTATATCCCCACTGAACCTGACAGGACGAATATATATATATATATATATATATATATATGTATTCTTCAATACTCGACAACATAATTTTTGAAATAGAATAAAATTAAAAGGCAGTGTTTAAGAGCAAACAAGCGCCAAGAATTTTCATAACTGGTAGTAAAGAGAATGAACTGAGCTGACGCTGCCTCCTTCTCTCTCTCTCTCTCTCTCTCTCTCTCTCTCTCTCTCTCTCTCTCTCTCTCTCTCTCTCTCTCTCTATGAGTGTAACAGGAAGGATATATAGAAACTTAATACTGTATAGTTTTTCATATTGACACAAAAGACATGGGTCATTTAAAGACTTACATATTCTGTTCTTTTTTTAATTTCCATTTCATTGTGGGGGATTTATTGGTTTCCTTCAAGTACTGAAAATATTTGAATAGGGATGTTTGATTACGGTACTTATTGTTATTAAAGCAAGAAATATGTTGGTAAAATCTTAGCTTAAAAGAGTTTTTAGTGCTACCAATATATATATATATATTATTATTATTATTATTATTATTATTACTACTACTATGGGTTTTCAGTTGATAAGATACTGCATTAATAAAGACTTTTTCTTTTTAATGGACACTCTATGGGGTTTCTACAATTACATATTTCATTGTCTAAAATATTGATTTTAGTTTTGGAATTATTCTTATTTTCATTTACGTTTAAATTTCTATTTAAGATTTTATGTTTTCTATAATTTTTCTAGATTATCAGTGCGACTATGACTTAATTTTAGTGCAATTTTATTGAAAATCTTGCTTAATAGGTTGCTGTTCGGAAAATGTTTCTCAATCAAAGCGATAAATTTTTTTGTCTAATTTACAGCTAACTATTCGCTTGAAATGGAATGTGTACCAAATAATTTTTCTATTTCTATTTTTTATTCAAGAGTAGATATTCTCTTTTATATACTTAATACTAGGGGATTTATATCTCCTAATTTTAAAGCATTATCATAAAAATGATTGTGCTTATTAAATACATCTTCTTTTGTCAAATTTCTACTAATTCTATATTCTATGGATGTGGGTACATGGGTGGATATATAAAGGATTTGTATTTGTTTTTGTTTTTTTTATATTGTTGTTATATAATATCTACACTAATTTATTGTCACATCGAGGAAATGTGCTTTTTTTAGGCTTGTATCAATAGTAATTTTTAAATTTAGATTTTTAAACTCTCTATATATTAACTTTCTAATTTTATCAAATTTTAAAATTTGTGGAATTCCTAACAGCCATAAGGCCATTATTCCTGTATCCCTTGTTTCCTGTTTAGGATGCGGTTTCCGGTTTTCTCTTTTCCAATCTTTTTACTCTTTTTTTTTTACAGTTGGAGTAGATAGACTAAACTATCGCCTGGTTCACACTCCACCCACGTCTATTGAACAGGTGAAGAGGCTCATCCCTTGTTTCCTGGTTAGGATGTGGTTTCCGGCTTTCTCTTTTCCAATCTTTTCACTCTTACGTAGCCCCCTACGCATCAGTGGCGTTATCACCTTGTTTGGGGTGATATGATTAAAAAAAAAAATCCAATATCTTCTGTATGTATATCATTATGAACCGTAAGATTATATAGAATAAATAATCTAACAAGATTGAAAGACTCGGCGGAGTTCAGCGATCCCATTGTAATATCAAAGTTTTCCCTTGGGCTATTTTTTATCCACTGTTCTTTATTAATGAGAATTTATTTATTTATTTATTTATTTATTTATTTATTTGCATTCATAATGATGTTACATTCTTCTTCTGATAGATCCGAGTAAACAGTGGCAAATTCCAATGTAGTCATAAACAGTTCCCTTGATATTGATGGGTAATATTTTTCAATATCAAATTGAACTAGAGAACAATTGGTTTTTTCCTTTATATTACTGAATTAATTTGTTATATTGGTGGTATCGATCCATAGCGTTAATTCAAGGTACTCCTTAATTTGTTTATTTACCCTTTCAAGTATATTTTCACTTATTCTTCTAATTTCAGGCATTGTAAGGATTTATAATCTTAGTGGTAGAGTTTGTATCAAAGTTTGATCTACTGTTCTTAATTCTTTTGTGCTGAGTTTTCAACCAAATTTTCTGTTATTTTATACCATTTTATAGTTTTTGTTAAATCTTTCTTCATTAAATATCATAATCCTTTGCTGTTAATTTATAAAAACACTGCTGTTTTTATCCGATTGTATAAACACTTTATACGGTTTTCTTATTTCTTTCACTACATGTTCAAGATGTCGTTAGAAGTAATTTCTTCTCTTATGGTAGAAGATATTGACTTCGGTCTTGTACGAATTAACTTTGCCGACAGTAGCCTCTGAAGAAATGTTGGCCGAAAGGATACTAAGATGAAGGGGAAAAAATGGTTACCTACCTATTCAAAATATTATTTAAATTTTGTGGTATGAAGTCTTTATATATATATATATATATATATATATATAAACTAATAATAATAAATTTTAGGTCTGTTATTATGCATCGAGCACTGTTTTGAGTAGATATTTTGTTTTTGATCAAACAGTATATTTATATATTTATTTCTACCGGCCTGATTATTTCCGATAAATTTTGTTACGAAAATGTGTGTCACGTATCAATATAGCGGTGAAAGACGCACCAGATCACTTAAAGCTTCTTCTATGTTGATAAGTTGCAGGTTCGAATCCTGCCGAATGACACACATTTTCGTAACAAAATTCATCGTAAATAATCAGGCCGGTAGAAAAAAAATATACAAATATATTGTTTAATTAAAAATAGAATATTTAATCAAATACGAGTACCGATTAAAAATAATGTTTAAACAAATAAATTAAATATGTTGGTTCAGTTCGTTAATCTTCGGGATTTTCCGTAACACACACACACACACACACACACACACACACATATATATATATATATATATATATATATATATAAAATAAAAAGTGTGAGAGGCCGTGAACGTTTAGTTTAAAGTGTATATTTTGTTGTAGAAAGATATTATACATATTGAACAAACAGACTATTTAATACGGCAACATTTGATTTATTTGATTTACTTTATTTCTTATTTTTTACTTCACTGATTTGATTTATTTCTTTATTCTTTATCTTTATTTTTATTTTAATTTTCCACTTACCTATATATAAACAAGAACTTCGCACACAGAAACAAAAAAAAGGAACTCAATATGTAAAGCCACATTCGCCTGAAGAGAGTCAATCTTAGACTCGAAACACGTGTAGCGTCACAAATACCATTATGGACACTTAAAATATCATAATATGTATAATATCTTTATACAGCAATAAATATACACTTTAAACTAAACGTTCACGGCCTCTCACACTTTTTATTCTGTACCAATTTCTCTCGTTGGAACAACCATATTTCCTTTCCTTATATATATATATATATATATATATATATCCAGTATCCAGTATCCAGATGAAGAGGACTCAAGGTTTTTCTATTTTGAGTACCCCGCATTTATTGTATTATAAACAGTGCTCAATATAATGAATATTATAGTGATTAATATAATCATATAATTATGAATTAATTTTATATTTTGACACGGATATTTCAATGTTTCGAGATAGATTCTCTTCATCAGGCAATGTTGGGTGTTTGGTGTGCAAATGATCATTTGCACAACCAACATCCAACATTACCTGATGAAGAGAATCTTTCTCGAAACATTAAAATTTCCGTGTCACGATGTACAATTAAATCATATATATATATATATATATATATATATATATATATATATATAAACTCGAACGCGTGCGAAAGGACGGCGGTTGAAGACTGAGGGACCTTTGTAAAATGAGTTGTGTTAGAGAAAGTGCCTCGTAGGCAAAACCCCAATAAAAGAGATTTTAAGACTTTGGGGATCAATCTATTTCAAACAATTATTCTGGAGTCTGGCAGTGCCAAAAGGCCTCTTCAAATGTGATGTGACATTTGCCCGACATTTATAAGTGAGAAGACAAAGAAGTAAAGACCAAAGTCTGGCAGACAGACGAACATCAAACTTTGTCTTCGCAGCAGTGAGAGGAACTGCCATTCTGATACAGGCCTTTCAGGACCCGACGAACACTGCGAATGAAATATCATTGAGAAATAACTCCATATTCTTATGAGACTGATGGATACCTAATGTAATGTCTCTTTTTCTATTCATTCATTCTCTATTTGGAGATATGGCATCTCATTTAACAGTTCTTTATTTGTAAGTTTTTTTGTTTTTGTTTTTTTACACGCTTCGTGAAAAACTTATTTTTCTTTCTTTGGTGTTTTCTACAATAAATTATAAGCTTTTCTTTTTTTTTTTTACTTTTAGTCATTGAATATAATTTACTTTTAGCTGCCTTTCTTGTCACAATGCAAGACAACTGACAGTTCCATTTTGCTAGAGTAATGACATTAACTCACAAAAGTTAACTTTCTTTTTATCAAACTTTGATATTGTAGCTGAGTGCAGACAAGTAGAGAGTGACAGATCACTGCTTTGTTAAAAGCAACCAAAAACTAAAAAGAAAAAAGTATTCGATGTCTACATGGATCTTCATAATATAGAGTAAACAAATGTTATCAGTTGTCATCGGTTACAAATTGTGAAAGGAAGAAATCTGTCTTCGGGTTAAACTGAGGACAAAACCTACTTTGAACTTTGACCTTTGTTTAGAGTTTAAAAGAATATTACTATAAAAATAGTTCTTTCTTTATGCGATTTCATCAAGAAATAAAACCATTTTTAGGCAATTCATTAAAATGTCTATTTCTGATTGAACCGAATTTCTCTGGGAGTGACATTATTTTTTAAAGGGTTTAAAAGGGTAAAAAATACAGGGTTTCAGTTTCAACAAAAAGTAAAAACGTGGCGTTATTGATAACATTGCCAACAAAAGAAATCTTGCGAAACAATTTTAATAAATGTTAAGATTCCATTTTAAATCTTAAGATCCTAATTGACATTAAATTCTATTATCTAAGAGTAATTGATATTTAGTGATTCCAATATGTATCAAAGTAAGCCTGATCATCGGTGTCACAACAGAACGTAAAAGAGCTTCAGAGACTGAATGGACAAAAGTGTCTAGAAAATTACTTCATGACAACCAAATGCAGAGCTGAGTCCTAAAAGATGTAAGGAAGTTAACCTAGCTGAACTTAGAATATGCACACGCAAGACAAACGGATGACAAAAAATATATAATATATCACCCCTCACATTCTCGTGAGAAGATCGAACGTTCGAATAAAGTCCCCTAAAAACCACATACCCTCCACGACCGACATTAATTTGACATTTTTGAGAAGGGAATAAATTTAACATATCGCTATATATTTTTATTATTAAAATTGAAGTTAAATTGCATCCGTGACTAAATGGCAAAAAAAAAAAACATCGACTCTCACATATGCATTTATATATTTCTTATTTCTATATTCAGTAGATACACTGATGTCTACTGGAATAGACAACTGTTTTTTTTTGTTTTTTTTTTACAGAGAAATTTATATTAACCGACCTAGAAACAGAGAAGTCCCACGAAAGAAAATTAAGCACTGTACAGTAATCGAACCTACATTATATTTTTCGAACAGATAAACCATTTTAAAGTAAGTATGTTTTACTAGTGAGGCTACGAGAAGGAATTACAGTAAATTATTTAATAAATAGATATCTCACATTGGAACTTTTTGGTATCGATATTAACCCGAAATATAAAAAGTAATCTTTAAGCAATTGATTTTTTAAAATCTGATATGATTTTTAATTGATTCTTTTAATGACATAATTTTTTTTATTGTTTTAATGAATTCACCCAAAAGAAAGGCGATAATACCACTAAGACGCAATAGGGTATTGGGAGTGAAAGAGAATGAAACGATTTTAGAAGGCTGAAACTAAATAAAGAACACAGGATAAACAACTATTCCTGTTCAAAAGACAGGGGGGACTGTGATCCGGACGGTAGCCGAGCCTATCTACTCTAATTATTTTAGACGTTATGTTTACTATTGATATTTTTTGTGCATACCTTGAAGTTGAGAAGAGATCAATGATTCCATTAAGGTGTCGATGATCTAAAAATGGTGGTGCCCTGTAGTCTATTCCGATATTTGATAAAGTCGTGGGGGTATTTTGCACAGCATTTCTATTTCTGTTACTATTTGAAGAAAAATGATTTGGCTACATATCGTTTATCACAATGTGAAACAACTGTGTTCTTTTTCTCTTCCTCCTTCCATCTTTCTTTGTTAAAATAACGTGCATGACGTATGTACATTTATCAGTCTTATGTTCTCGTGATATTACGAGTGTAGGACCGAGAATCCTCGAGATAAGTTGTGTCGAAAGTTTTTCATATTCTGTTTATACTTAACAATGTCTGCGTAATTCATCACGAAAACAAACATTCATAATGCTTCCTTCAAACTATAGAACTCTTGTATATATATATATATATATATATATATATATATATATATATATACAGACAACACTTGTCTGTTAAATTTAATATAACTTGCCTATGTTAGTTCTTGTATATTATTTCTTAATTTTCAGAGTACAACGTACATATTGATCGTCGAAATCTGATAAATTAAAACCAAAAGTAATCTTTCATTTTTACCCTAACGCCATAATTTGATGCCTCATATGTTCATTCAATGACTTCTACCTACCATATTGTCTTTGATATCAGTCATTACGTGTATACTGCTGGACATTCTCAAATCCTTCCGTAACTTCCATGACTGTCTTTCTCCGCCGTGTCTTTATCGCAAAAACATCTTATCCTATTTCTCTATTTTTGTTTGGTCTTCTATTGTTGCGTTTTTTGTTTTTGTTGTTTTATCTATTGACCTCACTGAACTAACCGACCACTTGCTCCATCTATCTTTTCTTTTTTGTTAACCCTGTTGCCTCTTTTATAATTATCCTTGGCATCCAAGCAGTTAAGTTCTATACGTGATACACGCTTGGATGAACATATCTCTTGTGACTCATGACTGAATAAACATAAGATTTTCACACAATAGGTCTCTATTTCGTTCTACAATAGACTGGTTTCCAGCCAAGGCAATAGAATCCAGCCTGTCCTGCTAATGAAATCCGAAATGCAATGAATTCGACTGAAATTTGAACTTAGCATTTTTTTAGCATTTTATTGATCATTGTGCATTTCTAAAATTGTTTTTGTTTTTCATCAAGGCTTTTCAGTCAATCGTTATGCATCATTATATTTCATTTTCATGCTTTTCTTTGATGCTGTCACCAGCAGACACATACCTGGAACTCTTCTAATTCTTTGTCTTTCATTTGTATGGTCTCTTTAAAAGCATTACAATTAAACACTCCTTTTGCCTTCAGATTTTCCTTTGCCTGGTCATTGAGTAGTGTTGTTAATTTAACTGATGATTTCGATTTGGAACAACCCTTCCTAAATTGACTAGGTGTGATAACAACAATGTTGTTTCTAAATTTTTAAATTTTCGTATGTGAATTGATTCCTAACAAAAAGATATTTCACAGCCTGATGAGGTACTAGCATGTAGTACATTATAAACACTTATAATAAAAAATATTACTACATATGTGTTTGTATGTGTGCATGTGTGTACGTGTATACCATGATTTCCACTTTCCAGTCAACTTAAAACTTAAAAAATTTAAATGCAATATCTGTGCGTATCTACTGTCCTCCTGATTACGCTTCTTTTTTTTTTTTTCCACACGCAATAAGCACTTGTACCTTAGTGGCTTTATTGCCTTGCTTGGGGTGAACTTAATTAAGAAATATATATATCAAAACACAAACACGCGCGCACACACACACACACACACCGTTCTGCCTGTTTTTTTAATTTTTGATATTTTTCTAATTTTTCAATCAAGTGTTGAGTATGGTGCTCGAAATTATGGATAAACTGTCCGAATTTCATATTTTGTCATTGTTTTGTCCAATTTCTTTCGACCGCATCAGTCATTTTCATGAAACAATGTGACATTTCTGTGGTAGGCAGAATTCTTTGGAAAGTTAAAAGTTAAATTGTTTGATATTCCTATAAATATGACCTATATTTATCATAACCAGGAATATTTATCATGGTCTTTATCATATATCAACACGACCCAGATGATATTCCTATAAACGTATGATTAACATTTTATAACTCTAGCCCCATTACTTTTATAATTATTATCATTTTATTGATTTTGAAATATTGTTGGAACACAGCGTAGATTCTTCTCTCCATTAAACATTCTCCTTAGTTATACAATTTTAGAAGCAGCAGATCTGTCTCTGGGCCGCTTTTCTTTGTCTTGCAATTAAGAAGACGTTAGTTTATATATAATTTTGGGGGGGCTTTATCCTTCTATCTACCGCTGTTTATCTATATTGGAATTGGTTGTCTCCATGTTGTTTTCTTGTGAGTTTCTTACTGCAATATATTATTAGTGACAAAGAATTAGTGTTATGAACAGGGACTGATAAAGAAGCGTCTAAGGCGATTATAATTTCTTATAAAGTACCTCTCGACAACAGCTTTTGGAAAGCTTTTTATTTCATTGCGGCGTTGTTGGTTCATCATTTATAACACGATTGTTTTGAAATGTCCAAAAGACTGGGATAGAGAAAGAAGTCTTCCAAAATCTAAGCAAATATTAAGAAACAGTAGAATTTAGAAACAAGGAAAAGAGTACTGGACTGTTAGGTAATATCAGACCTTCTATATGGTGATTTTATAGACATAGTTTAGATGTAGCATCGTCGTCAGTTGGTTAGGTATCAATAATTCTGAGAGTTAACAGCGAGTGTCAAAATAAAAATATAAATATGTATAAGTTGTCCAAGACAATATTTACGGCAGTGTCTGGAGCAACAAAGGTTTTCATTCCACCTTCTGGTATCAGTTTAAACTGACGGCTTTTTATTTTTTGACGGAACATACAAAGCCAAAACATCGTGGATATGACGATAAAAATGAGGACAATAACCCAAACAATGTAAACAGAGTAAATAGTTACATTATCTCAGAAATATAGACAGATCTTGAAGAATGCCAGAACTTATAACGACTAAATCATCTTGAATATAACAATAAAGATTAGGACAACAGTCCGAACAATATAAATAATGTAAATAGTTACAATTCATAATCTCAGAAATACAGATAGATCCTGAAGAAAACCGGAGTGTACAATGGTCAAAACGCCGTGGATATGACAATAAAGATGAGGACAACAGTTATAAATTATAATTTATTTCGACGGGTAAAATTTTTTGAACCCATCTCATCAGACGGCAAATTACAAATGATCCATTTGTAATTTGCAGCTTGATGAAATGGGTACCAAAAACTTACCGGTTGAACTAAATTGTAGTATATAACCGCTCGTTGAATTTTTTCTTTATATTACTCGTGATACTAGATTGGCAACTAGGTACCACCCTTTTACCGTCAAAATAGCCAAATTTAACTGCCACTTCTACTCTATCAGTTTATTTTCTCCCACTTCCCTCCTGTGGAACTCCCTTCCATTTACTCGCTTCTCTGATAGCAAAAAATTTAAAAAGTCCAACATCAATTGCCATCTTTTATTTTCTTGATTCCATAAACATTCTCTTATCCTTTCTTCTGCATTCCAGAAAACGTGTTCTCACTTTCTTTTTTATTTCCTTTTCTCTCACTGTAACATCCTGCGCACCAGTAGAAGTATTGCCTTGCTTGGGGTGAAACGATTATACATAAAAGCTATGATAAGATCTTAAGAGAAAAAAAACCCTTAGATATTTGTCAGTGCAGACGTCATTACTTTTAGAATCATTTTGCAGAAACCACAAGAATGAATTTCATCACAGAAAATGTAAAATGACAATTAAAATACTATAGGTTGTTAAGAAAAAAAAGCAATTCAGAAAGACGTGCGACAATATAGTTGAAAACTGGTGTTGACCGATGTGACTGAAAAAATTCAGGAAAGGTTTCTGAAATTTCATCAATTCCTCATGTCAGATGTTCTTTGAAAAGTACGATAACATGACGCTCAAAATCAGTGTGTTGTCTAGCCATACTAGAAGGGCAGAACGATATTCGAAATTTGTCTGCAAATAACCTCTGAATAACGAATGACAAAATAGAGCAGCAATTAATCAGTCATAAAATAACTAATCAGAGCTAAGTAATTTTGTGAGAGTTGAATAATTATTCAAGGTCATGAATATTCAAGAAAATATTTCTGAAAAATAAAACAGTGATAATAAATTTACAGCTTTTTTACTGGGCACCCTGTAGATAGAGTTGTCGCACAAGCCACTGCAACCAGATATAATGATTTTTTTCGATTTTTTCCAGTCTTACCATAGATTAGGCCCTACAGATCACGGATATCTATAAAATAAAATTTCGTTTTATATTAATAAGAGATAATAGGGTATTCCGATTTTCTAGATAAATGTAAAATGATTTCCCACCTACGAAAGCAGAAACGAAACCTCATCCCACATACTTTTTTAAATAGTTAGAAAAAATGTTTTGAAAACCGTAATCTAGGATTCCTTCTTTTTTATATATTACTGTCGATTAAGCACTGTAATCTGTAGATGAGATGGTAATTTACTAAGCACAGCTTAGCTACGACACAAGGCTGGAATTATGGGACACCCAGTAAGGACTGAGCTCACTCAGTCACTTAAGTGGCATACGTGGTACGCGCTTGGGCGATCATGTCTCGAAGGAGACATGACTGACTGGGAAGAAGATTGTCCCGCGGTGCAATTACTTTTTGCGGTAGACTGGTTGCTAGCCAAGGCTATATAACCCGATCTGTCCTTCTATTTAACCCATAATTGGAGGATTAATACCTTTCCAAGGGTATTTGCGTGTAAGTGAATGCATGTAATTCAACTGGAATTTGAACTCGGCTCCCCGCACTACTCAACCGTAGAGACAAGTTTGCTAATCATTACACCACGGTAAACTGCCCGTTTGTACATGAGGTGAGAAAAGAGTGATTATATATTTTAGCACGAAAATGAATTTAATGAATTCGGCTGGAATTCAAATTCAGCTTCATTACACTATCTGCACATCCATACATAAATATTCATCTTCAATCAGCTAAAAAATATTCAATGAGTTGAAAAAGCAGAATTCATTTTTTAATGAGTTCTGTTTAAAAATTATCATCAAAACAAATTTTTTCTACCAACCTATTTAGTAGCAATAAATGAATAGATAAAAAATAGTATTTACTTTTATTTTACTATTTGTGATGGCATGTGATGTTTCTTCATTTGCATTCAGTCAAAAATTACCCAATTGACATTTCTAACATACGACTCTGCATTTGGCTTAAATTAGGAAAAGAAAATTCTGCAATTACTGTGCTAAAAACTTTATTGGCGATTTAGTTGGGAACAGAGGATGTCTTCTGGGTTCTTCTTTTGTGTTCTAGCGGTAAAAAATACAATTAGGTCGCAATTAAAATGGAACTTGTTTGCATGAGGAAATTACAAGTGTTTTGAAGGCAAATGCTATGTCTTTGTTTCTACATAAAACCGACTTTTGATTGTTGTCGCTCCACAATTTGCTCATATGTTGTGTCGATGTACTGTAGGCGGGAAATTGCATCGCTACAGAGTCATTCATCGTCAGCATCTGATTCAATGATTTGAGTGCGATACACAATAGAGAATTTTTTTTCTAATTTCTTTTTTAGGCTTATTAAACTGGCTTCAACAATATTAAAGTTTTCCCATTGTGCAATGTATTGTTGTTTTACTGCTCATTTAATATTTCCTATTATAATTAATTTAGTAGAGAAGTAAAGAAAATTAAATATAGGATAGGCTAACATTAAGCTGAAAACTTGAATTAAGTTCTTAAATAGCCTTGTCAGATCGAGACTTTCATAAAGATGCCATGCATAGCGCTAAACCCGTATCCAGAAATATCTCAACTGTCAGCTGTATGAAAACGCTTTCTCAGATCAATCGTTAAAAATGGTTTTGAGCGAGTAAGGCTTCTAATGAAGACCACAATTGTTTGAAGCTTGTGAACTGGTGCTACATAATCACACAAAAAAGAACTATATCAAATAACAGAAACCTCATTACTTAAGCAGCAACAAATAAAATGGATGACACATGTAACTCGGAGAGAAAATAATGACATGATTAAGATGTTGGCGTTCCATCTCACTTCAAATAAAAGGTTAGGAAGGAAACCTCGTCGATACTGGAAAAAGCAATAGCTGTTACTGGACTGGAGAATTAAAAGATTAAATAAAAAAATTAATCTTAATTAAAAGATTTTATAAATTTCAACAAAGCAGTACTGGCTGCTCAGCCAATAATGCAAAAATTTTCATGGAATGGAAATGGTGAAGATTCAGTCAGCCAAGCGCCATACCCCATTAGGCGATCATATATCGAAAGAGACATGACTGAGTGAGAATAAGCTTTTTTCCCCTGCAGTAGGTTGCCATTACGTTCTGCGATAGACTGGTTGCCAACCCAGTCTGTTCTGCTATTTAAGCTGGAGGGAGAAGAGAGTGATTAATACCTTTCTCAGGGATATTTGCGCGTAAGTGAATGCATTCAATTCAACTGGAATTCGAACTCTGCTCTCCGATTGTCTCATTGCGAGCCGATATCCACTGTACTGATACGCACATCTACACGGTTAAGATTACCCTTACCATTAATATGATCTTTTTTCTCGCATTCGCTTAACTTGTCATCTAGTCTTTGTATCATTTTTACAGTCATTCACCTATTTGATTTGTATTGTGCCCTCTATTTTTTATGGTTTTTGTTTTTTCTTTTTTCTCTTTCTTTCTTTTTCTTTTTGATCTTTCTTTCTAATCTCTTTTTTCTTTTTGATGTTCATCTTTTTCTATTTCTTGCTCCTTTGTCTTTCTTTTTTTCTTCTTTCTTTCCTTTTTTTTTTTTTTCTTATACCTAATTTTTCTTTTTATGCTTACCGTTTTCTCTTCGGTTTTGTTGATTATTTTAATTTTCTTCTTTTTTTATCTTTCTCTATTCCTTCCCATTTTCTTTCGTTTTTCTTTCTTTCTTCCTCTTTCTTTCTAATCTTTCTATTTTTCATTCTGATGGAAATTTTTTATACCCTCTTTTTATTTTCTATCCTTTCTTTTTTTTGTTTCTTTCAATCCTTTCTTTTTTCTTTCTTTCTTTCTTTCTTTCTTTCTTTCCCATTCATTTTTATATTTAAAAATCCCTTCTTTCTTATACTCTTACATCGTTTTTCCTGTAATATTTTCCTACTTTCTAAATTTTGATTTCATTTTTTTCTTTTTTCTTTTACTGTCTTTCTCATTGCATTAGTAAAAATCCTCCATTACTTCTCATTCATTTATCTACTTTGCTATTCCCACATTGTATTGGCTTTTTATACATTCTTATTTAGCACATCAATTGACAAGTACTGTCAGATAAACTGTTATTTTAAGTTTATTTTGCTTCATCCTAAAACAATAACTTAAAAGAAGAATGTTTCTTTTGTGTTTTTCGGATATAACTCTGAATGTTAAGTGATGTTGACAAAATAAATTTCTAAAATCTGCACGTTTTCTTCTCCCAATTTCGAAAACGTCAGTTTTTGAAACAATAACAATCTATTTATTCTTGAAAATTAAACTTTAAAATATCCCTTCTTAAAACTTATGCACATGGAATTTCTCTCTTACACATATTTGTACACACACATGGGCACTTCAACATGGTGTAATGTTTAGCAAGCTTGTCTAACTAAATCAGTTTTGACTAAGTAGTGAGTTCGATCTTCACTAAGTGCTCCCCACGTTTTGCCTTGTGCCACATCTAAGCTACGCTTAGAACATTCTTTATGGGTACCTCGACGTGGTGTTATGGTTAACACGCTTGTTTCGTTAGAACAGTTACGAATGAGTAGTGAGTTCGATTCTTTCTGGGGGCACCATACTTTCGATCTTGTGCTCCATCTAAGTTATGCTTGGAAAATCATCACACACGCGCGTAGAGCCTTTATCTTTTACTCCATATTTCTCTTTTCTCTCCCTTCCGTAAGCGCGGCAAGGCAGTCATCTTTCAAATTTCCACCTGTCAGTGGACAAATGTATCTAAAGTAAAGTTGAATAAAATAGAAAATTAACCCCAACCTGGTAGGTTTAACACATAGACACCCACGTTGGTGTATAGGTCCACAGCCTTTCAACAGAAAAACTCTGAAAATAAGTTATTCCTGCAACTTCAAGGACAGATGCAATCTATGCTTGCAGGAAAAAAATTGTAATAATCAAATATCAAACTCCCAGTGAATTATTGAACCAGAGGAATGGACTCCTTTCAAATACAGGCACAAATATAGATTTAAAATTTCATGACAAAATGGAATTTACACTTAAAAGTTTTATTCGGTCAAAAAAGGACATATGAATTTACTAAAATTTATGATTGTCTAAAACCCACAACCGTTAGTTTTAATTGAAATGAAGTTGTACTAACATTATGATGTGTATAGATATATGTATGTAGGCACACACACACACACACACACACACACACACACACACACACACACACACACACACATATATAGGCGTGTATGTATGTGCGTATGTATGTATATATATATATATATATATTTGATTTTTTTATATCTACATGTGGGTGGATATACATGTGAATATTTATGTAGTTATAAACAAGTAGGTGTGCAAGTTAAGATTTATATACAAATAAGTATATAATACAAGCTCTTTAAAACGAACCTCCAATGTGTTTATATAATACTCATGTACTACACAGTTAAAGACTTTACATTTATTAATTTTTTTTTGTTAATTACTATTGTTATTAGTATTAATAATTTCTATGAAGTATTATTATTGTTATTATTAAGAATAATAATAAAGATTTTTTTCCTTTTACATCATCTTTAATATTGTTATCATAGTTGGGAGTAATATCATTGTCATAAAACCAAAATGATTATTATTTATAAGATGAAGATATTATTGCTGTCGAAATTAATATAAAAATCTAACAATTTAATTCTTAAATACGGTCCCTAAATTTACTGCTGTGCATTTTAGAATGACCAACTGAAGGAAAATAGAATTGCGACATTAGGTGTGGCAATCGTGCTTAAAGATTAACACAATAAATCTAACCCCCTCTCGCATCGATAAAATGTTTTCTTTCTTTCCCCGTTCCGCCATGATTTCTTTCATCTGGATAAATCTAACTTATTCATTTTTGTGACAAATTTTGATCTGAAGAGCTGGATATTTATAAGATATCAACAAAATAAATTATCACTAACGAATATGTAAATTCGTCAATATTATTTTCATTATAATACTCTGTTATATTCTAACATTGAGTTTTCAACGGATTACGATCCCTCGTGGAATTACAAATCACCAAGGATACTAGTTTACACTATATATATAATTTATAATCACTCTGTTGTGAACTTATTCATAAAATAGTTTTCGGGACTCATTTTACTCTAAAATACTCCAGGCTATCTGGATCCTTTCACATTTTTACACCCAATATAGACATTTTCCTTAACGCTACCCAACAATAAAATGCTTATTTTATTAGTTAGACTATAAAATAATGTTGAAAAAGACCGATTAAAAATTTTACGACTGAGTTTGGCCTAAGCGCTCAGACATAAATTATTTTTACCTGTTTACTCTCCTCCCATTCAAATAGTATCTGTGTTTTGTTCTTTATTCTATAGATTACTGGAATCAAAAATTGTAATATCGTGACTTTTTAAAATAACTGTAGCAGTTATTGGACCAATTAACATGTATTTCAACATTTTTTTTCGCGTTGTTAGATTTCCTGAAACATAGAAATTCAAAATTTATTTTAATAACAAAAAAGTTTCTTTTTTGTTCTTCGTTGAAATACATTAAATCTTACGACGCCATATAGCGTTTGGCCACGTAATTATCAAATAAATACGAATCTGGTAAATGCTTAGACTTTAACTGTATATAAACTATTAATTGGCTACTATCATTTGCCGTTTTATAGTTTTTAAAATCCTGTTAGTATTTTTAAATAGCTTATTTTTTATGACACCAATCATGATCATAAAGTCATGCACTTATTAATATAGTCAGAAAACTCAGGTTACTTCTCTCATTTTCTTAAATCTTTCTACAGTTTATTCATGCATTCGTTACCCCATCCCAAAAGAGACCATGAAACACTTTTTGTCCACACAACATTATAATTTCTATTTGTTAAAGACAATCGAATCAAATATCAAAATTAGCATTCTGGTAACATCTCTGACTGTTTTTTAATCGAGTTCACCGCAAGACACAAGGGGTTACTGGGTATTAGAAAGCAGAAACATTACTAAAGAGTGAGGTCAAAAGAAAAAGTAATGAGGAGGACAGTAGATATCGATTGAAATTGCCATTAAATTTTTAAAGATTAAGCTTGGCTGTAGCCAGAAGCAGGAAGGGAGTTCCACAAAAGAGAAATGCTAGAAAAGAAACTATTAGCATAGAATTTACGGCTACATCTAGCCACCTCATTTGTAAATTGATAAAACTTCTTCACCAGGCTAGTACTGCGTTTAAATTAAAAGAGTCTAGGCACTATAGCAAAGAGCTCGTCCAAACAATTATCATGAAAGTAATTATAAAAAGGACAGAGGGTGGTTACTTTATGGCAGTTGGAAAGTGACTGAAGTCGAGACGCCAAATTAGAACAAATAATATTAGTGATTCTTCTTTAGATTTTATCTAGACTTCCCATCTTTTAGATAGTCTACCACATTTTCTTTTTGCTAGAATTTTATTTGTTTTTATAGGACCTATACACAAGGCTTCGTTCTCCACTTCTGAAAGAGCCTTTGTATATCTTTTTTCAGTGTCCATGTTTCACCGGCATAAACTGCTATTGTAGAGCCTAGTCTTGATGCAGCATGGAATCTATTTTTGTCCCAGATCTTTCTCTTCCGTTTTCCAGATGCAGTCTAGGCAAATGCTTTTCTTTGCTTTATATCATCAGTTTTAACAACTGATGCTAAAAAGACGAAGTTTTTAACATTTTCAACGGATGATGAATAAATAGTGAATCTGTCATAAAATACTGATGAATATTGACATGACAATAGTCTATCAAATGGATCCATGCACTTCTTTGACATTAGAAAGTATGATTAATTACGAATAGAAAAAACATTGATCTGTTTTTGATAATAACTATTGATCTTTCTTTGGTGCTATGAACTTTGGCTAGTGCAAAAATGACAGCCAATAATTCAGATTTATCGATGTGTTTGTGGCGGCGACCCAAGCAAAACAGACTCACAATTAACTTCTAGTAAGGAATTGTATAGTTAATCCAGAGAGGGTAGCGCTGTGAGGAAAAATCATTCTAAAGAAAGAAAAATATGCAATAACGAGGGAGACAGAAAGAGACAAATAGACTCGGAATAGAATAGAAAACAATAAAATGTAAAGAAATTGATAGAAAATAGTCACTGTGACCTGAAGAATAAAACAAACTGTACACCTGTTCAATGAAGGTTTTTCTTTTGCGCCAATTATCGACTGCAGTTACCATATCATGTGACCTCAATCATGTAACATTCAGTGATCTTCAGAAGTTTAATAAATTCAGAACAGATCTCCGACATAAAAATCTACTAGCAATGGAGATTAAAAAAGAAATGACAAAATAAGATTTACAAAAAAGAAGACGACGACTGATACAATAACTTCTACAACGACGGCTACAACGAATACAAAGCCGAATATATTAATCATAACATCTAGTTTGATAAGTTTATACCAGGCTCATACATCGCAGCCAAATGTGTGCAATATGGTGACAAGTTTTTATAAAAACAGCACACAACCTTGTAAATGGGGCCCAGTTAGAAATAGTTTTATGTCGAATAACCCAATCTGTGCAGACGGTCTCCGATTAAGAGTTTTAAGTATATAGATGTGACCCCAAATCGTCTTGGCTGCCTCATTCTTCAAACCAAAAAGAAAAATCTCTCTCAATTTCTGGCTATGATTATCTTCTATTATTATTATTGTTGTTATTATTATAGTTGTTGTTGTCGTTGTCGTTGTTTTTGTTATTATTTCTGATAAAATGTATTACGAATAGTGTCAGTTTTAGTAAAAACGGGGCGGCATGAATAAGTGGTGAGCAAAGGCAATGTAAAAAGAAATAAGACGTTTTTGTTTCTATGTTTTTATATACCTCTTTATTTTTTTGTGCCTCTTTATATATATATATATGTGTGTGTGTGTGTGTGTGTGTGTGTGTGTGTGTGTGTGTGTGTGTGTGTGTGTGTGTGTGTGTAAAATTTCATATGGAGCATATTTATAAAAGAACAATATAACTAAAAACAAAAAGAAAACCTATCTTAGTCAATGTGTTTCATCTTGGGAAGGTAAATGCAAGGATTTTATTTTGTAGCAAGTATTTATATTTATATACGAGAGCGAAAATGTTATCGGCTTTTAAAAAATGTTAAAGTTTTTTTTTTCATAAATATTCATCAAGCTAGCCGGAAAATCTAGTCAAGATATGGAAGACATCAAGTGACACAATTCGATGCCAAATAAACGAAAGTGAGTAAATGATGTTCTTGAAAAAGATGTAATGCAGATTAGTGTTTCAATTATTTGGGATTTGTTTCTGTGTTATATATTTTAAATAACATGGGCTATGAGTTTAAAGGTTTTCTTTCAAGCTTTTATAATTTTTATAGTCACGTATTAGCTTGTTAAAAAATAATATTTGATTTCAGAAACATAATTTTACTTTTGAACAATTAACTGTAGAAATGTTGAAATTAGTCAAAATACGAGCCTTGAGTATCTATGCCACCACCCGCCCGCCATCGATCGACGAGATTATTTATTCCTCGTTGATAGAAAGTTATTGGTTATGATACAACAAAATCTTTGAAAGCTATTTTCATCTCTGGTTTGGACCTAAAAGTTTTTACCATTTAAAAATATGAATAAGGGATTTAAAAGATGTTAATCAGTGGGTGAGAGATCTCGAGAATATGGAGGATGTAAAAAAACTCTCGTAAGTCTATGAGTTTTTGCAATGTCATTCTTGCCACATGTGGCAGTGCATTATGGTGGAGCAGATCTGGAGATCTGGACCACGTCAATTCACCAATGCAGGTTTCATGTTTTGCAGGTGTGCATGCATTTCAGCAAATTGATTGCAGTAAAGCTCTGCATTAATGCTCTGATAGGCTTCCACAAGGCCTGTAGTGGATGACACCAATAGCAGACTAACAGACAGTCACTATAATCTTTTGCTGATGCAGCTTTGGCTTTGAGAAATATTTGGGGGACACATTACAATCAAGCCATTGGCCTGATCGTTTATGGTTATCATAAAGGATACACTTATCCTCACAAGCGACTATTCGGTCAAGAAAGTGATCATTGTTGTTACGCAGAAAGAGCATCAAACACATTTCAAAATGCCTAAGTTTGTGATTTTCATTGAAATCATGAGAAATTCATATCGAGCATTTTCACCTTGCCAACACTCTGCAAATGGCGTGAGACTGTTACAGTGCTGACATCAAGCGTCTAAGAGATTTCTCTGAGACATTGACGTGGGTTTTGCTGAACAACTTTTTGCAATTGTTCGTTGTCAAGACTGCATGACCGTCATCTACCTCCTTCATCTGAAAGACTCTTATCACCTGTTTCTGGAGCCACCTTCGTACTTTCTGATCACTTGTGAACCTATCTCCCCATGCACTGTTGATATTGACAGAAGTTTTTGAGGCACTGTGCCCAAGTTTGGTATCATGAAAGAAAAGTAATCTAAAATCATGTTTTGTCATGTTCGTAATTAAGGACTTCTATGCTTTAAGATAATTTCTGTCTACAAATAAGTTAAAAATATATTAAAGAGCACACATTAATTATATATCAAAATTCACCTAATATATACCGGGAATACTATGTTAAAATGACTTTTCCAAATACAACACTTTTGATATATATATATATATATATATATATATATATATATATATATATATATTAGTCATCCACATACAAGCCTGTTTTGCTGTATAACAGCTCATCAGTGTGGCTAGACACATCCACTTGCTTCTGGCCGGGATTGAAACTCGACCTATTTATATAGAAGGTTGCAAGAGAAAGTGAGAAGAAAGGACTGAATGCATGGTCATCAGTAAAAACAAAATGCCACCTACAGGTCAGGGAAACCAAAATAAAACAAGTAAATAAATTTAAATACCTGGGAAGTGTGACACTGAGATCCAAAGAAGCATTGGTGTGGCCAAGTACGCATTTCAAAAGCTAACCAGTGTACTGAGAGACAAGATCTCATTACAAAAAAAAAAAGAGTGTTGAACTTCTATATGCCAGCGAATGTTAGATGATCTCTTCAAGGATGAAGGAGAGACTTGATGCATCAGGAATGTAGTTCTACAATAGGATGCTGAGAATACCATGGTCCAAGCAAGGAAGCAAGGACAAGGTGTTAAAGAAGATGCAAGCGAGAAGAAAACATATACTTAGCATCAGGAATAGACAGCTGAGGTTTCTTGGACACGTAATGAGGAAGGATGGTTTGGAGAATTTAATATTCACAGGACGGATAGAGGAAAAGAGATACAGGGAAAAGCAGCGCGAGACATATGTGATGAGCTCGAGCAAATGGATGGTGGAGTGGGGTTTGGGAGAGATTTTAAATGGGAAAATGTCAAGAGAGACAGGAGACAGAGGCAAGTGGATGTCCATGATCGCCTACGTCCTGAAGGAACACAGCATATAAAGAAGAAGAATTCTTATTAGATTTGTGTTGTCGATGAGAATTTTTATGAGTCATGCGGTTGGTTACGTTTATTATGTTTTCTGATTGCGTTTAAGTCGAAACGATGACGTGTTGATTTTTTCATATCAGTCAGTCTCCATCTATTTCCCTCTGTTCAAACCTATTTCTGTCTGCTTGTGTCAATCTGTATGGCGAACGAATTGATTATTCTAATTTACCGAGTTAATTAACAACGAGGATTTTATTTCAAACTGATATAAAAATTTAAGTCAAATTACATGTCCGTATATTAACATTTGTCCTGTTCATTATAAGGACAATATCAGTTTGTAGATTTTAAGTTCCACAACATGATTACAATTCTAACAACATTTAAAAGTATGTTATTTACATCTTTTTATCAATAGCGACCTTTGTAGTGGGTACTTAAAGTTTAGTTCAAACATCATGCTATCGTTGAAATAAAAGAGAATTAAAAAAAAAACAAAATTGGTATTAAGTCATCGACATTTTCTATTCATCTAATTCTAAGTAAATTAACTTAGCAAACAGTTTCAGAAAGCACTTTCAAAACACTGTTGACCTAGAATGATTTTTGGCTCAAAGTACAATGGTTTCATAGCTAATTACGAACCTAACTAGTTCAAACGTCTACTATTTAGTTTTTTGCTTCCGGGCATTATATTCACATTGACCTACGTGTAAGTTGTCGCTTGTCACAGAAAGTATCTAACACATGTACTGAGAAAGGCCATCATGTTCAGATCATATTACACGGAGAACAGATTTACTTCTCTCTCTCTCTCTCTCTCTCTCTCTCTATATATATATATATATATATATATATATATATATATATATTCCTCATTTGTAAACGAGTTTACTGATTTTTTTTTAAAGAACGCTCACGTAACGGAGATTTTTTTGAACGCTCATGTAACGGGCAATTTTTGAACGCGCAATTTTTGAAATTAGAAAAAATTATGAGGTTCTCGTCTATGATTTTATGAACCTAATAGGTATTTTATGACATGGTTACACTTATTAATAATTTTTGTTCTTCCATTCAATAATTCAGTTTTGTTTGGGAATAACATAATCGCTAACTTTTCTTCCTGGCACAGCCTACATATTTTACCACTGTTGTAAGGCTTGGATGTTTTCACTATACTTCACATTATGCCTGGGTCTTTTCCATATTTTAATTTCAATTTCCACACGTGGCTAGCCAATTTTGTACAATTTTTTAAGTTTCCTATTTTAAATGTAGACCTGTGATTGAACTGTGTGTGTGTGTGTGTGTGTGTGTGTGTGTGTGTGTGTGTGTGTGTGTGTGTGTGTGTTATATGTACACAAAAGAGTGTGAGGTATATTAATTATTTCACACCTAGCAAGGCAGGGAAGCCATTAGTGTGCAAGGGGTTACAATGAGAGAAAAATAAAGTACAGGTGCGTTGTCGAAGAAAGGATAAAAGATGAACGGAATTCAAGAAGATAGAAGATGGCAATTGACGTTGCATCTAAACTTTTTGAAATTGTAGCTATCGGGGAAGCAAGTAAAGGGAAGGGAGTTCCACAAACGAGAAGTGCGAGAAAACAAACTGTTATAGTAGAAGATGCGGTTACATTTAGCTATTTCAAAGTTAAAAGGGTGGGACCTTGATGCCAATCTCGTAGCACGCGTAAATTCATATGAAGACACATCACGTCGGTGAAAAGTGACTGTGGGCTCGCTACCAAGTTAGGATTGATTACATTTCAGTTCCTCCTTTAAATTTTGCCGATAACCTCAAGGTGAATAGCAAGGGTTTGGTTTATTTTTTTTTTTACAATTCAACACCAACTCTTTTCTTTTTCCCCACCATTTTTGTTAGTAGGTATTCCACACTGTTATATTAGAAGATCTGCCAGGAATAGTGAAATGGTGTAACAGCCAGGGTACCAATTTACTGTGGATGACCTTGAGTTTAAGGCACTATCTACGTCGTAATTGAATTATTTTCTCCTATGATCAGAGTAACATTTTTTTTTGTGTCAAAATTGTGGTTAGTTTTGTTACGGTGGGTAACCAACGCATTTGATGTATTATTTTCATGTAATCTTTTATTTAGATTCCTTGAAGTTTCTTCTATGCATTTTTTGCGACAATTATTACTGGCCATGTAGTAAAGTCCTCCTTTAGATTTAGTCTTATTATTTTTCTTTAGCTCTGACTAAGTCTTTTATTGTTTTGGATTTTCTAGTTTTACTGCTCATGTCTAAGGATATCGTCTAGTTCTTACTTTTAGTACTAGCAAGTTATTATTTGTCCTTCGAAGTATTGCTTATGAGTCGAAGTAAAAACTGCCCATCCAAAGTATTGAACTCCCAGTCACTATGGGAATTCAAAGTTAACTGAATTTAATAACAGAATTTGCTATTCTATTATCATTATTTTTTAAAAATAATATGAGTTAATTAAACTGAACTAAATCAAAATTCTATCTAGCACATTATTTTTACGTCTTTAACAAAATTATATTTTAATAACGTCATCATATCTTTCATGAATACATTCCTACGAGTGCACAGGATCGCCTCATCAGTGACGTTATGTCTTGGAGTCATGATAAGTTTCGGGTCTTTCAACATCATACTTGTTCACTAAAGGGACCCTACCGGGACAATGCTATTCTTCCAGGCGATCCTGCATTCGTCAAGCGCACAACAACGGATTTATAACTGTCACTGCCAGTTATGAAATAGCAAGCGTCCAATCAGAAACGCTATACGTCACTTCCGCCTTAGCCAAGCCGAGGCAAAAAAAGAACAACAAACAAAAAATAAATAGATAAAAAAACGGAAAAAAACTGAGTATTCGTCTTTCTAGAATTACTTTATTCGGGTCTCAATAGGGAGTTGCTTGGAAGGACAGGACGCTGTGATGTGAGTCCCGGTCGTACACCTCTTTCATCTCACCAGTGGATAAACCTGTGCGTTGCATTAGACCTCCCTTATCCATGCATTTCATCCTGGCCTGGTGTATTCTAAGCCGCGCATATTCTTGCATTCCTTTCCTCAGTAAAGGAATGTAAGAACTTATTTTTATTGGTAAAAGAAAATAGGATCTGGGAGAGTAACATTTCACCAAAAGATATGAGACAAAAACAAAATGCTTCGATGAATTTTCCATAATTTTCCCACGGGAACATTTGAGACCTTTCAAATTTGTGTTCACTGCAATCCGATTTTTTTCTTTCAGTTTGTATAAATGAATTCGGCTAGCTATAAAAGAAATTAAAAATTCCCATAATCCATCAAGTCGTCGTACTAACATAAAAAATTTAGTCTGATGAAGTTAGAAGGATGAAACACGTCATACAATTTACCCAACACTGTTCTTGATATATAAAAAAATATATATCATCTCTTACCGTCGACATGGAAAAACACCAAACCATTAAGGAATAAAAATTCATTTACAAAAATGAAATTGATGAAAAACTCAACCACCTATGCAGCAGCAGCAGCAATGTCGAAATATGTTGAAAAGCCTAATCTTATTGAAAATCTGTCGAATATAAAGCTTTCCAATACAGAACGAGAATCCCTCTGCCTAGTTTAAAACTTGCCACAAGAATACGCAAAGGAGACATAGTAAATGCTGTAGTAACAAGCAATAATAATCACAAGCAATAATAACTGTCACAAAAACTACACAGGAGAAACCTCAAGGTACTTAAATAAAATATTATATAAATACAGAAGGGACATTTTACAAAATAATACGTCAAATGCCATGGTTGTCCACCATAATGAAAATGACAAAATTATGACATAAAAGACACTACTCTGATCAAAGGAGAAAATATTTCACTATAGCGTAAATGTCTGGAGAGTGCCTTAATCTCAAGGTCATCCTCAGTAAATTTGCAGTTTTTACAATATTTCACCATTGCTGGCAGATATTCTAATCTCATAGTGTAGAATACCTACTTACAAAAATTATGGAAAAAAGAAAATGACTGTAAGTGAATTCGGCTAGATTTTTAAACATTTCAAAATTCCCAGCATCCCTCTGTCGCGGGCATCTGTGGTCCTACCAACATGACCAATTTAGTCTGATGAAGCCCTGAAAGTTAAAACGCGTCACAAGTTATCTTTTCTCTACTTCGTCATACACTTTCGCCAATACTGTTTTTGGTGTATATATATACACAGAAGGTTGTCTGTATGGAACTTTGTCCTTACCAATAGAGTACGAAAGTCAATTATATATATATATATATATATATATATATATATATATTCACTTTCGTACTCTATTGGTAAGGACGAAGTTCCATACAAACAGCCTCTTCCCCAGAACTGTTGCTTTGTGAAAAACTCCCTCAAGAGGTTGCTTTCCGGATCACTACAGTCTTTAATCTCTTCTAGTCTAGGTTCAACCATTATTTATCCTACAGAACCCCATAATAGACACTTCTTATTTCTTCCCTTTACTGCTTTACAGTAACCTTATTCAGTACCCCATTGCCTTGAATCTTGTATTTGGTGAAAAACTGGATATGGTAAAACAAATGGAGTGACATTTGAACTTCCTGATAAGGGATCAATCAAGCATATTTACATAAATACGAAAATCTATCTATATTTTTCTCTATCTTTTTTTGTTTCTTTATTTACCTTTGTGAGAAGAAGGAAAATATTCAGACAATCATTGACTGTGCCACAAACCCACCTTCAATCATTGCTGGTATAACTTTATCACATTGCTATGACGCCTAATTTTACAACTGGACCCTCCCTCCGGAGAAGAGAGTTAAAAACGCCCTGAACATTAGTCCTGCGTGTTTCCTCAAGCTGATTCTTTATACATAAATATCCCACAAACGCACCACCTAGGAATGCAGTGAACATAACAAATTTGGAATGTCTCAAGTGTTCCTTTGAGGTAACATGATGAAGGGTTGGGAAAAGTTAAATTATTTTTCATGTAAGTTCAAGGCTTAACAGAATTAGCAGGAGATTATTGAGCAAGGTAGTCAGTAGACATATCGTAAATTCTTGAACTCGCGATAAAAACCAAGAATTTTTTATTTCAAACAAAACCATTTCTAAGTTTTAGATGGTTTATTCCACAAGAGCAATAAAATGGAGGAAAATGGAAAAAAAGAATAAAAAAGAAAAAAGAGAGGAAAAAGGAAAAAAAGGAAAAGAAAATTTTACGTTTACACTCCCCTTACATTTTAATTAATTTTGATTAAAATTTTGTTTTTAAGCGAGTTCCACTTTTCCTTCTGCAAGTCATATTTATGTGTCCTGTTTATCATTTTAAAATTCTGCCAACGAGCACCTTTGATAATGTGTTGGCCGAAAGGGTCCTAAGGTCTTATGTACATTATGACGTCAATATATATATATATATATATATATATATATATATATATAATTACCATGAGACTTACACAGACTCATTCCGAATCCTCTGCACTGTCCTCAGATTGACACCCAAACAATATGAAATGATTGTACTAGAGCTTCCAGCGTGAATGCCAAGCAGTATTGCATGCCGTTTTCAAATTTCTGGCGAAGTGAATTGCATCATGTTGCGCTTCTCCTCACAAACGGTGTTCAACTGACCTTATGCGTGATGGTCGCTTATTGTCTTGGTGGAGAGGTCTATATTGTCCAATGACTCTGAGAGCGATGTTGTCGGGAGTTCTAGGTTCTTGGTAGGATCAACCTTGGCTGAAAAACCGGTAACCGAAGATTCAGACTAAGCTCAACCAATCCAAAAAATACCCAACGGTGGATTATAACAGATCTCAACGGTTGAACCAGCAGATGAAAGCTACGCATTACGAATACAGGTACAATAGGAGCCACTCGAAATTATAACAGAATCATCGGAAGTTCGTGGCAGTTTCATAACCGGGTTCTGCATGTCTCATTTCGCAGAGGAAGTTGATAAAATGAAGTGTGTGGGTCATTTTCTGACCGGTCCACCTTAAACAAATTCACAACATCAGCACATTTTCTTCTCGGCGATAGAGAATGGATGACGGAAGCAAGTTTTGGTGAAACCGGAAGCTTCTAGTCATTAACCTGCACGTTGGCAGCGAATTTAGTGTTCAGTGCCATCATCATAAAGGAAGCAATCAGCAAAGAAGAAATTAAATTCTTGGATACGAGATAAAGCCACCGTTGACGGATTGTCTTTTCGTGCAAGATTTTCATTTAATGACTCTCTACATGTTTATTGGACGAATTAATTCAGATAAGGTTTAAGAAAAAAAGTCTTTCTTTTCATGTGAGATGCGTCACGCAAAAAGATTTCAGTAATATTGAAGATTAAAGTAATCCGATCGAAAACTTCACAATTATTTGAAGCTGATGGTTTCGATTTTGCTTGGACAGTCACTACCCAGTTTTCTCACGAGAAGATTTAGTTAACCTAAATCCTCTAGACTTACGGTGCTACTAGATTAGAGATAAATCCTTGTCTAGTAATCCATTTATATCGAAATTTAGGCCGATTTACAAGACTTTCATTGATTAAAAAAATAGAAATAGATCGTTATGAACAAAAAATTGCTTCTAAGAAATTTTATTGATTAACGTTATTGATTGGTTTCAAACAGACGCATCAGCACATAGAATCTTTGCGAAGAAAGAATTTCATAAGCTTCAATTAAGGAAAAACGAAATCCTCTCAGCTCACTGCATTTTTTAATTGATTATATGAAGTGGCTGCATGACTGAGTGGTAAGAACTTTAGTAGTCTGACCATAAGACCTAGGGTTCAAATCATTGAGAGTCGGTGCTAGTCCGTGGCACTGTTGAGAAGGGCTTGAAAGCCATGTCACGAGAGTTCTAGACTCCTGTTATGGCCACCCTTGGTGACAATTTCGAAGCCGATGACTCAGCACATCCAACCCCCAAAGACCTCAACGATGGAAAAAATGGATTATGATTACAACAGATCTCAGCGGTTGAATCAGCGGGTGAAGAGAGTTAAGCATGCAGAACGCACCAAATTATAACAGAATCGGTTGGCTCTGTGGGTGTTCAACAAACACAGATATGTCTGATCGGGCATCTGCAACAGATAGGCATACTCAGAAACGAACGACTAGACATAGATATGCCAAGATACATTAAAAAAAACCTGTCTGACAAAGAACAATAATGCCATGAAATGTACATTATACTGCAAATATTCAGCCAGCACAAGGCACACCCTTTGGCAAGATTCTTTAACCGCCTCGGTATCATTTTTTATTAAAGCAAGTCGATTTTTGAACCGTAGTATAGCACTCAGTTTGAAAGATGAGATTTGAAATGATAAATAAATACAATATTTTCTTACAAATCGTCACCGTTTTTTAAGGAAACGAGTTTAAAAATTAAATTTAGGCTCAAAATCATAATATTGGAATTTCACTCCGGTGATCAGTGAAAGTCTTAAAGCACAGCATTAAAAAATTTACTGAAGCTTTGCAAATTGTTTATAGATAAAATGCATGGTACAAGCACATTAATACTAAATCATTCTACTATCAAATAAAACCTTCATTTACTTCAAATTGAAATTAAACTGAACAATTTTGCTATATTATGGTGTAATATTGATATACAGTGCAGTAGTTTTAGTGTGGTCTTCAATAAATAATCCAAATTTAAAACATTTTGTCTAATAATTTGTGCTCAACAGTATTATAATGTTACATTCACTTTTATCTAATTTCTGTCTTTATTAATTATGATCTAAGAAATGATGTAACAAATCATTCCTTGAGTAGGTTTTTTTTTTTCAATTTTTACAACTATTTTACACATATTTTACTTATCGAATTACATATTTTGCTTGTGGTGATTCATAATTAGAATTTTGACTGAAATATATTTTCCATTCAATCTATCTACTAATTGAAATAGTAAAATTTTGAAGTCAGTTTGTAAGCAAAAACCTGCGGAAATTAGGTATTTCTGTACATTTTTCATACGATCTTTAAACTAAATGCCCAAAATTGGTGAAACCAATCTTTGATGTCAGCGCTTATCTCATCACACTCCAGATCTCATCACACTCCAGATCTCATCACACTCCAGATCTCATCACACTCCAGCTTTCACATTAAGTACAATGCTGACTTTCAAAAAAAAAGGAAAAATCAACCTGGTTATAAGGTATTGTTTTTTTGATAATCAAAGATTATAGATTGCCGGTTCCCTTAGTTAAGCGTTAACACCGTGTATTGATAATACAGTGCTACTCAGTCACGGTACTCCCGGACTATGCACGTGTGAAATTTGAGAGAGCATTTGGGCTCTAATGGATTAACTGAAGGAAAGGTCGAGAACTGTACAGAACTTTCGATATTTCTATAGTATGTCTGTCTTATTCAAGTTATAAATATAACCCTTCTTCAGGTTTTAAAGCATAATCTTTATAAAGATGGTTTAAAATATTGTTTAACATTGTCAAATACTGTATTTTTTCTATTTTTTTTTTTTTTTACTTCTCTTAAATAGCGCTTTTCACTTAACTGTTGTAAAATATTGGAAGATTTACGTCAATGATGTTGTTTATTATTATTATAATTGGACATACTCCCAAATCGGGACCTTTCAAGCTTACTTTAATTAGGTTTAATTTTTGATCGCCCCAAATCTGGGTGACTACATTCCTTCTTCGTCTTCTTCTTCTTCTTCTTCTTCTTCTTCTTATTATTATTATTATTATTATTATTATTATTATTACCAGCCGTTCTTCACGATCGGGATTCTTCCATCACACTTTAGTTAGATTGACTGACTGGGCAGAAGATTTTCCCGCAGTAGGTTGCCATTTCTTTATGCGATAGATTGGTTGCCAAGGCTATAAAATCTAAACTGTCCTGCTATTCAGCCCATAGCTGGAAGCAGACGAGATCGATGAATACATATTCCAGGGTTATTTGCGGGTAAAGGAATGCAACGAATTCAACTGAAGTTTGAACTTGGTTCTCCAACATCTCATTCCGAGACTATATCCACAGCACCACAACGCGCATCCTATATTGTTATACTTGTGCACAATTTTAAATATAACTTGATGACGACTGACATACCGTCGAAACACTGTTGGACATTGTTAAACATTGTGTCTTTTATTTTATTTTCTTAAATTGCGCTCTTCTCTAAGCATTGAAAATATTGGAAGAGTTACGTCAATCATTTTGTTTAATAATAAAATTAAATAATAATAATAAATAAGGATTTCCACTGAAACACATCTCTCCTCTGAATATAGCGTCTATAGTAAGTACCTTTACTCATTTCCGATACCTAACTTTTAAAGTGAATTTTGAAAAAATATCTTGTAACTAGACTTATTTCCATTCAGATTAATTTAACTTTAAATTTGCTAATTTTCAAAAAATAATGTGTCACAGATCTATATATTATTTTTTTTTAAATCTTTAAACCCGAGAATTAACTTTTGTTTACAAACCTGTCAAGCTGTCAAAAAATGGACGAAAAACTTATATAACTTTTGGAAATTATCAAGAAGAGATTTTAATCAATATAAATCCTACTTGTAATACACCAGAGTATTTTTGCTTCCCGGAAATAGTAAATTTAATCACTTAACTTTCAATTTAAGCTAAAATGAAAGCTTCATAAAGCTTTTGTTATTTCAAAAAATCACTTTAAAACTTAGGTATCGAAAATGATTGGAGGTACCTACTCTTAATTGTTAAAAAATATCAGAAGAGTTACGACAAACATTTTGTTTAATAATAATAATAATAATAATAATAATAATAATAATAACAAAAGAATCTCTATTCAAACACGTGTAATCACAAAATACAACTTTTATATTAATAAGAAATAATATCTTATTAAAATGTTTATTAATTCTTGAAAAATTTTCTGATATGAAATTTCTTATTCTTACCTAAAATTCTTAGATCCTTGTTCAGTTACAACATAAAAATTATAAGTTATGATAATTCTTGACCAAATATAAGATTCTTACAAAAAATATTCTGCTATAGAAAATATAAGATAATTATATGAAAACATAAATAAAAATATATAGATTAACATACCAATATCAATAAAAATTCTTATTCTTAAACAAATAAAGATTCTTTACCCGTAGATATGTTTGAAAATATTTTGGCAATATTTAAAACTGTTCAATGATCTTTACCAGTGTACTATGTCAGATCAAAAAAATTGAGATTGTTGTTATAGTAACGGAGCTACAGTACAATAAAGCCGCTTGTTACAGATTGACCTTGAATTCTGTTGTACATGCACACTAAGATATAACGTTCTCGCTCGATTCTGTTGTTTATAGCAATACTTGGAAGGGAACGTGTGTAGAGTGGGGTCGTCTCACTGCATTACAGATGTTCTATCAGTGACCATGGCTTGTACAACAAGTTTTGGTCAATTACAACATTCCCCATGTCCGACAACCACCATATTCCCCATATCTCGCAACTTTTTCCTTTTCAAAAATAAAATCCTACTTGAAAATAACCGGTTTACAATTACATCACGTTAAAACACCGGTTTCCGCACGATCACCGATTTTAAGCAACGTCGAGCCTGGTCAGTACCTCGATGGATGACCGCTTGGGAATACCAGGTTTTTGGATGTGCGAGCGCTGTAATGGATAGAGCCAAATTACAATTCCCGTTAGGTTCGTTATATTCACTTACGAGCAAATACTCGTGGGAAACATGTGAATCCACCTCTTCTCTCCTCAGCTATGGGTTAATTAGTAAGACTTGTATCACTAAATCATTATTCTACCCGGAAAAAAATTCTCACAATGTAAAAGCCTTTTCTGGCTTTAGATAACCCGCAAGGGATTTGATAAGTTGTAAAAAACGAATCAATAAATCAATCATTTGAAAGGAAAAGATTTCAAGAAGTCAAGGAAATCCAAGAGAATGCGACGAGGCAGATTCTCGCTATCGCAAAAACCTAGATTCGGAATGCTTTCAGCAATGGAAACAACGCGAGATAAATTGTGTTACTTCAGAACGGGGGCTACTTCAAATGGGATTAAATGCCGAATTGATATGTGTCGTAGTTTACATTTTTTTAGTATCAGTTCCGATGCTTTTTGATCTGACCTCGTAAACAAGTATATTTGCTACTCAAGGCATAGTTACAGACATAATTAAGATAGAGAGCGTTGTCTCGATAAGTGATTCACCTCAAATGCATAGGAAAATAAAATTAAAAAAAAGGTTGTTGCAAATAAGTAAGCATTCTGAATAGCAGAATATTTGCAAAATATCTTCATCAATTTCTATGCATTTTTCAAAGTTCCTTCATGTTTTTCTTACCTTAATTATATATGAACATTTCTCCACTTTTTGTCGTTTCCCGTTGGCTTCTCCTCTGTTTTCAGTGGCCCTTCTAACCTGATTGCTACTCAAGACTACAGAGCACAGTTTAATTTGTCTTTTAACTCATAGCTTTTGAAATAACATATGAATTCATGCCTTTCCAGAGAACATTAGTAATTTTCTTTCTCTTTTTTTCTTCCTCTTTCTTTCTTTCCCATCTGCTTGCTGCCTTGGATATTTTTAATCATAATAACACGTTTCAAAATGATAGTGCTAAATTCTGAGATTTCGATGATAAAATATGCTGTTACATTTTCCTGCCTTTTCTCGTTCATTTCTAGATTGTTACAATGAAATTTCAAAAACTACTTTAAAGCCACATATCCCAGCTATTTTGGACACCTGTACGCATAGCGCTATGGAGCAATGGATATCAGCTCGGAATGAGAATTGAAGAACAGAGTTTGAACTGCAATTGAATTAGTTGCATTCACTTACGGGCAAATACCCTCAGAAAAGATATTAATCTATCTCTTCTCCCTCCAGCTATGGGTTGAATAGCAGAAGAGAGTGGGTTCTATAGCCTAGGTTGGCAACCGAGCTACCGCAGAAAGTAATTGCAACCTACTGTGATAAAATCTTCTGTCTAGCCAGTCATGGATCGCAAGAGACATGACCACCAAAGCGTGTATGACATATGGAACTTAAATGACTGTTTTGGATAAAAGAATTGAATAGCAGGACAGATTGGGTTCTATAGTCTTGATTGACAACCAGTCTACTGAAGAAAAAATCTCAGCCTACTGCGGGAAAATCTTCTGCTTAGTGAGTCACATCTCGAAAGAAACATAATAGCCCAAGCGTATATCACGTATGGCACTTAACTGACTGATCTGCATAACATTGATTACGGAAATTAACGAATTTTAACGAAACTTGGTTATAAACAACCGACAATTTGAAAAATTTGAAAAATTTTGACAAAATTTGACAATTTGAGAAAATTTAACAATTTGAAAAATGTGTGCCATTCGGCACACATTTTCGTAATAACAATTTATCGTAAATAATCAGGCCGGTAGATATAAATATATAATACTGTTTAATTAAAAATCAGAATATCTACTTAAATACGAGTATCGATAAAAAATAATGTTCAAACAATTCATTTCATAACATTGATTCCTAACTTGCAACTGTAGATATTAAAAATGAAAACTCGGCTTGTATGCTGGGTGAAATAGTGGCGGAACTTTTTCATTGGTGTTAACGTTCGATCCCTAGTACAAGTTAGTATTTCGAATGTCGATTTTCAAGCAGGCCAAGATTTCACTCAGAAAGTTTGGCGTAACACAATGTTTTTTATCTCCATTTTGGCCTTATGTTGTACGAACCTAAACAGCTGCCAACTGTGCGTTTTACGCCAATGTCATTGTAACTGTTATAGCAATCATGGTTTTAGTTTGTGAGGATAACAAGAATAAAAGTGAACAAGAATGATAATGATGATTTCCGCTGAAAGAGAAGTGTTTTCAAAAGAGAGTTTAGTTATGTATTGTTTCTCTTTATTCCGTTTCCCTTTAATTCAATGTCTCTCTTACGCCATCTCTCCCTTACCACTCTCTTTGTTCCGCTCTTTGTCTCTAGTTATATCTTTATCTTTCCTTTACGTTTCCCACTCTCCTCTCATTCTCTCCTCTTTAATTTCCTTTCGTTTTTCCTCCCAACTTCTCTCAGTCTGCCGGAAAATTCTACTTACCAATATCATTACACGTTGTTTTTACCGTTTCAAGCTGAACAACAAACTGTAATACAGAATGTACTTACCATTATAACCCCCACCTTCTACCTACACTTTCTCAAGATTTTGTACGCGAGACTATAAAAGACAGTGCACTTAATAAACTCTTAGGACAATGATAAGTAGTAAGGAAAAAAAACAGTTTATTTGGGTAAAAATGGATGCCGAAAGAAAATGCTTAAAGTCTAACAGTTCGAAATATCAAACTATTTTTGCTTTCTGTGACATCTTACTTTTGTTTTCGTTCGTTTTTTAATTCCTTCTCTATCCAACAATATCGTACTTTTTTCCGTTTTCTTTCAGCTTTCTCATGTCTGCTCATCTTTCTCGATTTTTTCTTCTTTCAGTTCGTTTTGACTCTTCTGTTGTCGTCTGTTTTCTCCTTGGTGTATTTATTTATTTTGCTTCTTCCTCCTATGCTTTCTATTCCTTTTTACTTGTACATTTTCCTTTTGTTACTATATCTATGCTTTCTTTCTTTCTTTCTTTCTTTCTTTCCGTATACCCCGCCTCTCCTTTTCTTTCTTTCTTTTCGTATATCTCTTTTCTTTCTTTCTTTCTTTCTTTCTTTCTTTCTTTCTTTCTTTTGTCATTCTTTTGTCATTCTTTCTTTCAAGTGTATCTTTCTTCCTCTTTTCGCATGTGAATCTCTATTTCTTAATTTCTTTTCAATTTTTCTCTTCTGAAGCATTATCCTTTGTTATTATTTCTGAACTTGCTGTCTTTCTTGTTTTTTTTCTTTACATATATCCCACCTCTCTACTCTTCTTTCTTTCTTTCTTTCTTTTTTCTTTTCGTATATCCATCTCCTTTTCTCTTTCTTTCTTTCTTTCTCTTTTCATACGTTCTTCTTATTTTCTTAATTTATTTTTTATTTTTCTATTCTGAAAGCAATTCTAATTTCTTCACAATTCTTCTCTTAAATATTACTATCATTTTCCTTTTTTCCTTATAATGTAAATTCTTACTTTCTTTCTTTCTTTCTTTCCCATCTGCTGCCTCGAGTATTTTTAATCATAGCGACTCGTTTCAAGATGATAGTGTCGAACTCTGAGAACAGATTTCGTCGGTAAAATATGCCGCTTCATTTTCCTGTCTTTTCTCGTTCATTTCCAGATTGTTGCTCTTGACTTCCAGCCATTTTAGAAATTACTTTAAAGCCGCATATTCTATGCTTTATTTGTCACGCAAAGTTATCGCCCCTTTTAAACTCTCTTCTGCGGATGCAATAAAGAAAAAAATATTAATTTTATTATTATTTTTATTTAACATCAAATGCATATCTTCAGTTCTTATAAGTGCGATTCCTTTTAAATCGTTATTACGAACGACTTGTATAGAATCGTAGGCGGAAATTTTAGTTCAGTTAAGATGAAATTTGAAATGGGATCAGATAAAACTGATCTCCAAATTAAAAAAAAAATGGTTAATTCTGTTATTTTATCATATCAGATGAACATTTAGGTTTGAAATTGTCGATTTATAAGAAAAGTATTAATATACAGAATTCTCTTACAAACTGTAATTCTTAAGGTAACACTTACTCAAAAGATTTCGTAAAAAAATTAGTTGTTTTAAAGAAATCTGTGTTATTGATAACTCGTTAATTAAAATAAATAAGATTATTAAGATTCCTTGTAGTTGAATTTAATGTTAGATTTGTTGCACTGGTCTTCAGTTTAGACAACCACCAAAAGCGGGCGGAGCCTGTAGTATTGCGTTGCGTGTCGTCTCTAGGTTTGTAGTGGTTTATGAGCAATTCCTCAGTAGGGATTCTAACGTTGCATCAACAGAGTGAATTAACGACACTATTTTGTTCATTCTTTTCTCCTTTTATCTGAGAAAGAGCACAGTCGCTTTGGAAAGGCGAAAGAAAGAGAGAGAGAGAGAGAGAGAGAGAGAGAGAGAGAGATGGAGAAAGAGAGGACGAGAAAGAGAGAGGGGAGAGAAGGACGAGCAAATGTCAACACGTCAGTCTTTTCATGTGTGCAAAGTGTCTCCCTGTTGAAACCTTGGGTATACAAAATAGCTTTGGAGAAGAAAGCTCGGATAAGCAGTAAGTGCTCGACATGTCGACCGTGTGTTTTCACACGTTTTCGCACGAGTTTCATTCTTATATCAAAATTTAAGCAATAACTATTCATCACTGCAACGATACCACGGCGGAGTGGTTCGAACTACCTTTACTCAGTTCGACTCATTTTAGACCGAAGTTTAGACCATTACTGTAGGGTCCGGAATTACACACACACACACACACAAACACACACACACACACACACACACACACACACACACACACACACACACACATATATATATATATATATATATATATATATATATATATATATATTTCACTGTATGCACTCAGTTGTTAGTGGCAAAATAAACTCATTACTGATATTTCCATTAAGGTTCTAGTTCTTCAATGTATATCCAAAGGCTTTTGCGCTCTTCGTCTTTCTCTCTCCTTTCTATCATTTCTCTTTCGTTTTCTCTCCCCTGTTTTCTCAATATTTTTCTCTCTTTATCTTTCTCTCTCTCTCTCACTTCTATCCTTCAATATTTTTCTCACATTCTCTCTCTTTCTCAATCTCTCTCTCTCTCTTCCTTTGTCTTTCTCTTTCTTTTTATCATTCTATTTCACTTTTATGTTCCCTCTCATTTTACACACACACACACACACACACACACACACACACACACACACACATATATATATATATATATATATATATATATATATATATATATATATCGTTATCATTATTTCTATATCACCAGCTGTTATTTTCTATTTACATCTCGATTTTTCTCTCTTTCATTTTCTGTCTTTCTACGTTTTTCTCTCACTTTCTCGTTTTGCCTCTCTTCTTATTCTCTGCCTTTCTCATTTTCTCTCTCACTCTCACTCTTTGTCGTTCTCTCTCCTTTCTATTATTTTTTTTTGTTTTCTCTCTCTTATTTTCTCATGCTATTCTCTCTCTCTCTCTCTCTCTCTCTCTCTCTCTCTCTCTCTCTCTCTCTCTCTCTCTCTCTCTCTGGTTATTTTTTCTATATCTCCAGATCGCATTTCCTATTAGTCTTTCTCATTTTCTCTCTTTCGTTTTCTCTTTTATTTTCTCTCTTTTTTTTCTCGTTTTGCCTCCGTTCTCATTTTCTCTCTTTCTGCATTTTCTTTCTTTTGCATTCTCGCTTCCTCTCTCTCTCTCTCTCCCTCTTTCTCTCCCCCCACTTTCGCTCATTATTTTTCTTTCTCTCACTCTCAATTTGAGAGAAAACAAAACTAAAACAAACGCGTTATAAGTTGAAAATGAGAAAAAATTTACGACTGGACATGATTATCAAATTACAAGAATTTCCGCTCGGCAAAGAATCGAAAACGAAAAAATGATATAAAGAAAAATAATCTAATAAACTAAAGTCATCCCTAATGTCTGAACCGACTTCCTATGGTGCAGTGACGTCATTTGACGCATGTGCATCTTAAGCAATTATCATTGCAGGACGTAGCAAGAGTCCTTTCATTTTGACAGCGCCATTTTATTCTACTTGATTGTTTTTAACACCGTCACCATGTTGCTAATATATTCCCAGTTCCATAATCATTTAGTGATGATACCTTAACGCTACATTAATTCCAGCCTCTTGATTGCAATGTACATAATGCCCATAAGTGCAAACATGCACGAGATTTCATTTCTGTACCTGCACATGCAGATAGAACATTTTACCGGTTAAAAACTAATGCCACTAGAAAAGGCGAGCGTCCTATTCCTTCACTTAAATTTCTATATTTATCACCTACATCAGCATTCATCACGGGTATTCTATTCTGCAGAGCTTTTTTACGATAGTACGGAGCTTGCAGCCTGATATAAAGTGTGCAGAACGACTCATTACCACCAACTCAACTCCAGCCAACTCATTTCAGTGACAAGATAACTCCAGGACGACTCACCACAAGTTTAATCAGCAACTATAAAAAACTATAAAATGTTTTCGTCAACTTTTTAAAACAATTTGTTAGTAATTATTTTTCAAACATACCTTTTTAAAACCGAATAAAATTAATTTATTAAGGATTCTTTTTAAATACATAACCTAATTTTTAATTTAAAAATTTATTGAAAATCGTAGGCAATTCCTCTCAAATACCCAGGTGGAGATCTTTGTCAAAAAGAAGAAACAAGATTCTTTCCTCTGCTTTCATAGACTTCTTCAATTTAGAGGAAGGGAGATGACCTATAATTAATTTCTCGAAAAATGCATCTCAGGTTCTTTGCATTCTTTGCAGCCCCGTAATAAAGCTCCATATTGTGGGATCTGCACCATTCCAAACTCTGTATGCAGTCCTTTACTTGCTGCTTCAGCATGGTTATTTGTCCAATCTTAAAAATGAAACACCAATCAGCCAAATAGGTTGTTGTAACTAACAAATCAATAAAACAAACAGCCAAATTTATTTCAGGGTTCTCAACGGAATCCAAAGGAGAATCTGCAATGTAATCGATCCCGATTCGGCAGCTCAATTTCAATTCACTTTCTCACCGACAGAATGTAGCTTCCCGCTGTCTTTCCTACAAATATTTTCAGAGCTCCTGCTTTTACGAACTTATCTTCCTGGTGTCCCGTCTACACAAATTTACTCGGGTTACTAGGTCGGCAACTAGGTCTAACCCTTTTACAGTCAAAACAGTCAAATGTAACCGTCACTTCTACTCTATCGCTTTCTTTTCTCGCACTTCCCGCCTATGCAACTCCCTTCCACATACTTGCTTCCCTTATAAGTACAATCTCCAAAATTTTAAGAGCAACGTCAATTCCCATTTTTTATCTCTTTGATTCTCATATTTCTCCTATCTTTTCTCTGACAACTAGTTTTGAGTTATCCTTTTGCTGAGTAGATTGATTGTGAGTTGACAAGGTGATGAGTGGGTCAGTGTTTAGTCATCGGTGATAAAATGTCCCATCTCGTGTTATAAATGGGCCATAAATTAAAAATACACATAAATATTGTTTTCTAACATCGGTGTAGGGCTTATAACTTAAACAAATATTTAAAATTCTATCAATAAATGAACCCAGAAAAATATGAGACAAGTGCTTCTAACAAAATATTTGCCTAGATTTAACGGTCTCGATATAATCTTACCTGAGATTATGAATTATTAAAGATGCGGTTCCAATGACATGTAAATATTAACATTTCTAGATCGCCATATGCCGGTTTCATTAGAGAGCTTGAAAGCATTTAATACAAAGCAATCGACAATGCGAGAATCGCAGAATTTGCTAGTCTTATTACATCCTTTATCCTAAATCCTCACATCCGAAAACCTCCAAAATCCGAAAGTTTTCGGGCGCCGACATGGCCTTCTACAAATGGAACATTTCAGGAAGCAGCATGGCTACCCGTAGCATGATTATTGCGTTGCGGTGTTACAAACAAAATGGTAGCGTTTTTTCAGTTTTCATTATATTTAACCGCAATCAGAATCCATGTTTTGTTTTCATACAAATATTGTACCTGTAGATCAGTGCTGTAGGATCTGAAATTACATTCAGTTTTAACTTTTACTTCTTTTAAATTTGTTTCGAAATATTTTATGGTGACTGAAGAAAGGCATTCTTACTATAAAATAATACAGTCCTTGCACACGACCAAGCATTCCCTACTGACAAAAATGTATAAATAATAGCCAGTTTCTAGACTCGTTCCGCCAGCGCTGACCTGGTGTATTGACAGGCCTATTCCCTTATGCATGTAACATGTCAAAGACCGAGAGAACTAGAAAAAAAATATTGTCTCAAACCACACGTACGTGTGCCTGCCCCATATTAAACCAGACCCCGTGGTGAGGTGAATACACTTAGCTCTTCTAATCGCTGTCGCTCGACAATTCTGCGAAGAAATTAAGGCAACAGTGACCCTGGAATATTGTTCTGTTTTAACCGTGCTTCAATATTTGATTTTTATAATAATCTGGAAAAGATATATTTTTGTTTTTGATCAAAACGCAACATCGTTGGCAGAGAGTGACAGATTACCGCATTTTGCCTCTTACACTCACAGTGATATCATTGATGATGTATCCCCTCCCTCTAGTTTTTCACACTTGATGTAAAAGTAATTTTTAGTGTTGAATTTAGATGTATTTTTTCTAAGTAGTGATCATGTTTTTTTGTATTTTTTTTTTTTGTTTTTTTTTTTTGCACATACAGAAAATGCAAATCATTATTTTTACGTGAAATCTTAATTTCACAACTTAAAAATACGTGTGAGCATTAGATGATTAACGCTATTACCTGCATCTGTATGGATACAACATTTATTAAATTTTATATAAAACTACTTTCATGTTTGATTGTAGAAGTAGGGAAATGGCTAATGCTTTTTGAATTGGCCTTGTGTCAAACATAACCGAACTTCTTACAACTTACAGGTTTATTCAGAATTATCAGAAGGTTATCATCAGGTGGGTTTGTAGAATAATAAAAGTATACCTTTTCTATGTTTAAATAGAAATTTATTAATAGAGAAGAATGGCATGAATTGGTAGAAGTTAATATTCATTGAGAAACAGTATTAAGAAGTTAAAGGTATCAAGAGTTCGTAGTAGTAACTTGTGTAAATGTAGGCAGGAACGTATGTATGTATGTATGTATGTATGTATGTATGTATGTATGAGCGTTATAGTATAGTAGGAATGTCTTTGAAGTAATCGCTCAGTCTTAAAGGGTTTCGTGCGGTTATCAAGTATAAGAAAAGGTAGACGGGTGAACGATGAAGAGGAAGGAGGTGAAAGAGAGATGTAATAATAATAATGATCGCTTGACGTTTTCAAGGATACGTGTCAATTACGCTCGTCTTCTTTCTCTGTGACAACAATCGAATTTGCACCGTCTTTTATTTTGTTTGTGCAGCTCGAAAAGATCATTTCAGAATTCACTCCCGGATGTGATTCTGGCCTTTCCATTGGACGACGAACAAACTTCGCGTCGGATCGCGAAAAGAGTCCGTAAGCGAGTTTGTTTCTGATAAATGATGATTATTTGAATTTTGCTTTTAAATGATTCCTAGTTTTCTATTGGCCGAAAAACATTTCTCGTCGAGGTATGAAATTTCGTGAGTTTTGTGTGTGCTAAGCAAAGGTTTTGTAAATTCGAGTAAATTCGTTTATTTCTAACAAAATCAATGAGTCAGTGCTTAGTATTTGATTTTTTTTTATCTAGATATTGTTTTGTTCACTAGAAGATGTATTAATTGTGTTATGAAATGAAAGGAATATCGTGTTTATACTTGGATTCCATTCCCGATTTACTTCATTTTATAAATGCTATATACAAATTAAATAGCCTGTATACCAAAATTTATTTATATGAAACTTAATTATATAAATCTACCTTCAAGCTATAATTATAAGATTGGTTATGAAATGTAAAGGGATATCGTGTTTATGCTTTGGTTCTATTCCCAAACTTCCCCATTTTATAGATGCTATTTACAAATTAAATATCCTGTATTCCAAAGCCTGTAAATATCTGAAAACCAAAGCATTTCCGGTCCCAATAATTTCGGATAAAGGATTCTCAACCTGAACTAGGTTCAGCCGATGACTTTATCTTGAAGTGTTTTCAAACGTTTTAATCAAATCTAACTTTTACTTGCTTTAAATTTGTTTTCAAATATTTTATGGCGACTGAAGAAAGGCATTCTTACTATAAAATAATACAGTCCTTGCTCACGACCAAGCATTCCCTACTGACAAAAATATATAAATAATAGCTAGTTTCTAGACTCGTTCCACCAGCGCTGACCTAGTGTATTGACAGGCTTATTCCCTTAGGCATGTAACATGTCAAAGACCGAGAGAACTAGAAAAAATGTTGTCTCAAACCACACGTACGTGTGCCTGCCACATATTAAACCAGACCCCGTGGTGAGGTGAATACACTTAGCTCTTGACAATTCTGCGAATGAATTAAGGCAACATTGACCCTGGAATGTTGTTCCGTTTTAACAGTGATTCAACATTTGGTTTTAATAACAAACAGAAAAATATATTTTTGTTTTGAGCCCACCAGAATAGTGGTAAGTAAAACATTTTTCATTATGGAAAATATATAGAAACGATTATACTCTTGCCGTCAAAAATGATGTACATGTTTGTTAGTACAAGTGATTTGCAAGTTCAATAACTGGCTACAGTAGTGGTGAAGTTGGAGAGTTGAGTTAAAGGGAAATTACTACATGGCATCCGGAAGTGACATCACATATGGAATGAGAATGGTATATCACAGTGATGGAAATAAAGGGTTCGGTTCGAAATTCCTACCACTTGAAGAAGGCCAGGGCGTACAACGGCCGAAAAGTCATAAACATGACAATAAAGATGAGCGCAACAGTCCAAACAATGTAAATAATGTAAATACTACCTCATCTCAGAAGTATAGACAAATGCGGATAAGAAAATGTTGCTTAACTTCTCACGAAAACTGAAAGTGACAATCCTGAATATATATATATATATATATATATATATATATATATATATATATATATATATATATATGGTTATATCTCAATTTTACATTGCGACATGGAAATTTCTATGTTTCGAGATAGGTTCTCATCATCAGGCAATGTTGGTGTGGTTGTGCAGATGATTTACATTTAAATGACAAATTCTTTTGGTTTGCTGTGAATGTATGTGGGTGTTTTTTGTGTGGCTAATCAGAATGGAGATTCACTCTGAGGTTTGACCCCGAAGAATTCCTCGTGCTAACGAACTTTTTTTCTCTTTTTTTTTTTTTTTTTCCTTTTTCGACTAATGAGGAAGTGTTTAATAAGCATAGCAATTTCTATAATACTGCATTGAAAAATAGTGGGTGCATAAACCCAAATATTAAATATGTAAACAAGAAAAGTAACCCTCGAAGAAAAAATAGGAATAGGAAAATCATCTGGTACACACCCCCTTACAACCAGATGACAAATGGCAAATTGGGAAGAAAATTCCTCGAATTAATTAGGAAACACTTTCCGGAAAAAAAATTCACGAAGTAAGATCTTTAATAAAAACACTATAAAATTAAGTTACAGTTGTATGAACAATCTAGAAAAAAAATTATAAAAAACCACAATAATAATATTTTTTAAAAATTCAACAAAGTCAGTAAAAACAACCAGACAACAGAAAATAAGAATTTAGACAAGAAAAAATGTAATTGTAAAAACCCCATAGACTGTCCGCTAGAAAACAGGTGTTTGACGGAATCGATAATCTGTCAATGCGAAATATTGACAAAGGAAAACCCTAACAATATAAAAGTCTATATAGGGAGTACTAAAAACACTCTAAAGCAGTGAATTTACCAGCACACCTCTTCATTTAATAATAGCAAATACAGAAATAGAACCTCCCTATCGAGATATCATTGGTACCTAAAGGGAACAAAAAAAAACACCCACAATAAAGTGGAAAATTCTAAAAGAAGCTAAAACATGTAATTTAGGTTTTATCCATTTTCTAATGTGAATAATTTACAATGTCTACATATGACATTAATTTCGTTGCGTTTATTTAATAAATCTTTATTTTTAAGGGATCTAATGATAAATAGTTTTTCATACAAGCATTATGAACATGTATTGCTTATATGAAAAACTATTTATCATTAGATACCTTAAAAATAAAGATTTATTAAATAAACGCAACGAAATTAATGTCATATGTAGACATTGTAAATTATTCACATTAGAAAATGGATAAAACCTAAATTAAATAACATGCATATAACTAACAAGTACGTAAGAAAAATAATCACTGACGAACTAGGTAAAAATAGAGCCAAAAATAGAATAAGTTTTTTTTTTTTAATAAATCTCCCCTTTGTATCAGGATAATAAAGTTTACAACAAATGGATAGTTGGAACAAAAAAATCGCAGTTTAGGGTTTTTTGGAAAAAATATTTTCTTTAACAAATAGACTAAAGAGGATAAGAAGGGGATTGGCACGACTAAAAAAGGAATATCGCATCAAATGTAATAAAACTGAAGGGAAAATGACAAGATCAGATTAATGGGAGGTAAAAAATTAAGGAAGGAAAACAGACAAGAAAAGAATAGGGTCAGGGAAAGAAGAAAAAAAGAGAAAAATGTTGGTTAGCACGAGGAATTCTTCGGGGTCAAACCTCAGAGTGAAACTCCATTCTGATTAGCCACACAAAAAACACCCACATACATTCACAGCAAACCAAAAGAATTTGTCATTTAAATGTAAACCATCTGCACAACCACACCAACATTGCCTGATGATGATAACCTATCTCGAAACATAGATATTTCCATGTCACAATGTAAAATTGAGATATAACCATATAATTATATTATATTAAGCTATATAATACTCATTATATTGAGCGCTGTTTATAATAAACTAAATGCCAGAGCACTCAAAATAAAAGAAAATCTTGAGTTCACTTCACTTGGAATTATATATATATATATATATATATATATATATATATATATATATATATATATATATTAAAGCGAAGGGGTCATAAATTAACTTAGTAAAAGCTCAGTTAAAGAAGAAAAAAAAATGAAATTGACTTGTTAATAAATCAGTACTTTTAAAAATGTAACTTTCACAAACAAAGTTTATGGGAAGCGATCATAGACTAGTAGATTGTAGATTTTAATTAGACTTTGTATGTTGTGGTGTAGTAGATATCGGTTCTGAACGAGAAATCTGAGAGCCGAGTTCGAATTTCAGTTGAATTCACTCACACGCAAATACCCTTAAGAAAGGTATCAATCCGTCTCTTCCCTCCAGCTATGGGTTAAATATCAGGACAGATTAGGTTCTCTTGCCTTGGTTGGCAAACAGTCTATGGCAGAAAGTAATGGCAACCTACTGCGGAAAAATGTTCATGTCGTTTTCGAAACATGATCGCCCAAGCGTGTCACGTATGACACTTAACTGACTGACGAAATGGGAAGAAATAAATCCATTTTCAGAAAGAACGCATTTCTTTAGAGAATACCTTGAATGTTATGGAAAAATCAAGACTAGATTCCAGGCTTTATGGCATATACACCGACGATATAGAGACGCACCTCCAAAATTCTTGACGATCAGAGATTGACAATTGACCTCTCTTCCGCTCTAATACTAACTTTACAGTGGGGGAAAACTGGCTGGTTACATTCAGCGCCTCTAAAACCAAACTGGTTACATTCCATCTCTACTGATCAAACGTCGAACTACCACGATGAACGGATGTCCCCTCGAGGAGGCCCCGTTTCTTGAGAGGATATTGGGATTTGGACTCACACCCGACCTCAAGTAAAATTTCTATATACGCTACATCACTAAATACGCAGGTAAAATAATCGGCTCCCTATATGGCTCCAGTAAGTCCCCTGAATCCTCATGCTATCCTCTACCTTTCTAAGAGCCAGATCAAGCCGAAAATGGAGTACAGTTACCATATCTGTACAAGTGCTGCCCAGACCTCCCTTTCCAGTTTTTAATGATTTTGTTTAATTCGCTAAATATATTCTCCGTGTTCTGTACTACATAAATGGATTAATCAAAGTAATATTAAAGCGCATTTATTAACCCATGGAAAATTCCAGTTGATAACACAAAAATCCTTTTTAAATCATATAACCGTCGACCCCTTACTATTGGAGAAGCCCTATTGGTTAAACGTCGTTGCACCGCTATCAATCTGACTCTGTTCAGTAGCGCAGATGATATGTTAAGGGTTTTCTATAAATAGAAGTGACCCCAAACCATCCACACATGGCACGTAACTGCTCCTAACAGTCACTCTTTCATAAGAATCTTCACACAGTAAAAACTATGATGTTGTACAACACACAGAGAGTAAATGTACCGAATAGAGCACCCTTGAGAATAGCTAAAGCATTAGCAGAAAGCACTCGGTGCAATAAAAGCTACGGACAATTTTTTATATTCTTTAACTCCTAAAAACGAACAAGTGTTAGAACGCTGGAAAAACATTAAAAACTGATTAAATCATCTTTGTCGGTTGTATTCAATAATATATATATATATATATATATATATATATATAGTCATCCGCATGCAAGATTGATTCCCTGTATTACAACTCATTAGTGTGGCTAGACATCCGCTTAATTCCAGTCAGGTTTGAAACTCGACCGGTTTGGTATCAGTCGTAGAGTCTACCCCTACGATATCGGTGCAAGGCTAAGAGAGGAGGAAATTTTAACGTGTTATATACACGCGGTGTATACACACGCCAGCAGCCGAGAGAACTCAATTCGTGTACATATACAGATCAGGAGTAGAGGTTTATCCCTTGTTTCTTTTTTAGGATTGGGTTTCTGGTTCCTTCTAAAGTCTACTTTAACTCTATACTTCTAACGTATCCTCCTAAACTCTGAAATTTTATTTATTCAGTTATTTATTTTTGTTTAGTAGCAGTAGATAAGTTAGTCTATCGTCCATCTCACACCCTTCCCTGTACTTTTGAACAAGAGTAGATGTTTATCCCTTGTACCCTGTTTAGGATCGGGTTTCTGATTTTTTATAAAATGTTTTCATTCTCTTTCACTCTCACTAAACCATTGTATCTTAGGTGCATTATCGTCTTATCAACTTTTCTCAGGGTACTTAAAGTAAACAAATATTTTTAGATTTTTTGAGAGAATAATAAGTTCTACTAATTAACCCATAACTGGGGGGGTGAAGCACATGGTATTCCTAAGCTGTCGGTCATCTAGGTACTGACCAGACTCAACATTGTTTAAATGTGGTGATCGTACGAGAAACGGTGTTTTCAACATAATATTGCTACCCAGAAGCCGTCATAC
>JBBBDQ010002047.1:2717500-2825000 GCA_037127315.1 Ascarosepion bandense | reverse complement strand
GAAAGAAAGCATTTCCTCATACAGGCTTAACATTAGCACTTCATACCTCATGACTATACGTGTGTGTCGTCTTCATTACTAACGTGAATATATGATTAGCATTAAAAAAAAAATGACAATCCTTTGTAGCTTTTCTAAAATACAAAAATGCGCCTCATTACACATCAGAACTGAAATGTTCTTTTACACTGGCCATCGTAAGTTATTTCTTAGTATTACACGTTAATCATAAGCAAAAAAAAAAAGAAGTTTTATTGTCACTCAAAAAGTGAAACAAATGACAAGAATTTGTTTTTTTCGCTAAAGCTTCCGAAAATTAGAATGGTTGAAATTCATGAGTGATTTTGCCAACACCACTTTCCCGTGGATACGAAAAACATGAAGCTTAAATTTAAACAAATAAAACAAATCGATTGGTTGAATAAGAGGTCTTACATATGTATAGCACCTGTTCCGAGAGTAAACTAATTTCACTGCCATTCTTAAAAGTCCATTCTTTATTTCAAGTAAGCATTGTGGCAGGTGAATGACAAGGTAATCGTTAAAATGAGGTGCTTTTATTTATTCAACGTAATTTGGTTTCATCTACAACCCAAATGGTTTTGCGACCATCTCTTCAAATTTAAGCTTTTATCAGTATAAATTTTATTTCAGTAAAAAACAAATATCAGCTTTCAACTGGAAATTGGTGGGCGTATAATGATCGATAAAATGGAAATTGGTGATTGTATAATAACAGATAAAAAGGAAAATGTCGTTGTATAATGATCGATATAATATAGAGTGAGAGTAAAGGAAACGCTGATTAGTGTGTTATGATCAAACAAAACTTTTAACGTGACTTTTTTCAGTATATATATATATATATATATATATACTGAAACTGTCTTTCCTTCACAATTCGAACAGCTTTGAAGTCTACCCCTCACGCTTCGACAAACATTTTTGCACAAGTCTATTTGTGTATTAACTTCATCAAATGCATCTCTAATGTAATTTTTCAAATCAATCACCAACACATCTTGGTTTTCAATTATAAACTTTGTCCTTGAGTACTCCCCAAAATAAGAAATCCATTGGAGTCAAGTAAGGTGTATGTACTGCCCAATTGGACCTCTTTGGCTAATCTATTTCACATGTAATGTTTCATCAAGACACTTATGAACTGCTCTTGAATAAAGGTTCTTTATCACTATTCTAAGTTCACTCTCTGGATACTTGACTGTAAACTTTACAATCCTATCTCCTGAAGAGTAAAATAAAGATAAAATGATGTAAGTAAAGGCTTCATTTCATTTCATTCATAAATATAAAAAAAAACATCCGAGAAGGGAGATAAATCCAGCAATATATACCAAATAAACCCGAAAGTATACGAAAAAAAGATGCCAGAGGAATTAACTAAATCTTACAAAAAAGCCCCAGATTCATACATCAATAAGGAGGCTAAAATCATCACAGACAAATTAAATTTAAGCAATAAAATACAAATCTTTACTGGCAATTAAGCTTTCCTTTCAGTGCAAGACCACAAGGATGACTTTACCAGCAATCCATCATACAGACTCATTAATCCAACAAAGACAGACGTGAGTAAAATAAGCCATCAAATATTAAAAGATATTTGTGACTTGTTAAGAACTGCTACTCAAGCAAGCCAGTGGAAGAACACAAGTGATTGTATTTCCTGGTTCCAAAAAATTAAATGCAAAAGTAAATACACGCTCATCAAATACGACATAAAAAAATGTTACCCGTCAATTTCTGAAAAAGGATTACTGGAAGCATTTAATTTTGGCAAAATGTACAAAAAAAATACCATCTGAGCTTATTGACATAATATTACATTGCCGCAAATCTATACTTTTCCACAAAGGTAAAGCGTGGATCAAGATATCCAACAGCGGGGCATTCGATGTACCACAAGGATCGTACAATGAAGCAGAAATTTCAGAATTGATGGGAATATACATTTTAAACAAAATCAACAAAATAATCCATATTGACAACCACGGGTTATATAAAAATGACGGATTAATGATAGCACCAGTCAACAAAAGAGAAAATGATAAAATAAGAAAAAAGCTTTTGAAATTATTCAAATAACTAGATTTTGATATAATAGTAGACACAAATAATAAAATGGTACAATATTTAGATGTAGAACTTAATTTCAAAATTGGAAATGTCTCACCATACATAAAAACAAACACTAAGTTATCATACATAAATACAAGATTCAATCATCCAAATAGTATAATTAAACACATTTACAAAGGAATAGAACACAGACTATCTAATAATTCGTCAAACAAATCAATATTTAATTAAAATAAAAATATCTATCAGGATGCACTCAGAAAATCTGGCCACAAAAACATTTTACAATATAATTCTCAACCAAACAGACAGACAAATCAAAAATAACAATAGAAAACGAAACATTATCTGGTTCAACCAACCATTTAATTTAGCAGTAAAGACCAAAATAGTATAAATATTTTTAACTAATAAATAGACACTTTCCAAAAGAACCAGAACTAAACAAAATTTTCACAGAAACACAATCAAACTAAGCTACAGTTGCACTAGTAATTTAGATAGTTTCATAAAAAAAATGCCAGAAACTTTAATAGCATTGTACAAAACAAAACCACTAACAAAAAATGCAACTGCAGGGACAAAAATAAATGTCCACTTAAGGACTCTGCAACACAAAAGAAATCATTTACAAGGCAAAGGTACATGACCCAAATGGCCAAAATAAAATATATTTGAGCTCAACCAAAAACACCATTAAGACCAGGTGGTTTAATCACAGGTCTACATTCAAAATAGAAAAATTAAAAAACTGTACAAAATTGGCTAGCCACGCGTGGAAATTATAATCAAAATATGTAAAAACAGCCAACCCTTACAACGGTGGAAAAATATGTAGAATGTGCCAAGAAGAAAAATTAGAAATTATGCTATTCCCAAACAAAAACGAACTATTAAATGAAAGAACGGAAATTATGACTAAATGCATCCACACTAAGAAGTTCCTCTTAAATTCATACAAACATGGATGAAAACGCTATAATTCGTTTTAATTTAAAAACTGGGCGTTCAAAAATTCCCTGCCACGTGAGCGTTACAAGGGCGTTCTTAAAAAGAAAAACGGTAAAATCAGTTATTAAGACTCGCCTGGAGACACCACTCGTGGCAGAAACCTAAATAGCGTAATAACTCGTTTAAAAATGGGAAATATTCAAAAGTTCTACAATATAATTGTATCCAACACTTTTTAATACAAATATGTGCTGGTAACCTATTATGACCAAAAACTAAGTATTAAACAACATATATATTGGACAGCTAACTGTTTCGGTCACTCAATCCCTGTTGCCGACACTTGCTCAAACACATTTGTATCTGTTCAACAACCACAGAGCCCACCTGTGGTTTATACTGCAACTACACTGAGTGAATCTAAGTTACAGTTTCTAGGGAAGAGCGTATCATCTGGTGTGATAAATAGTTTGAACTAGGCCAGTACACTCAAATCCTCGGTCAACAATTGAGGACCTCCTAACAGTTCTGTCTATCCAACATAGTTTACATGCTTCGTAACATATTATGTGATTTATAGACTTTACAAAAACAGTTTTTTGTTGTTCAAGGTGAATTAAGATGTTCTATAGTAAATATCTATTTTAATTACCACAGATTTGCTTGTCAGTTGAATGACCATAACCAGTTGGATGTGTCTGCCAAGGACTGACGTAGTGTATATCGCTGTTCATGAGCGGGTGTAGTCAAGGTGTCCAAGGACAGTTGTCGAGAAGGGTGTTTCCTTTAAGTTTAAAGAATGTTACCGCTAAGGTGACTTTGTTAATCGCATTTAGATACATGTGAATATCTTCAAACAGAGACCCTGTGAGCAGCTTGGGAACTCAACCTGAATGTATTTCTAACTGAGGTCCACATATGCTTGTCTTTTTAAAGTCCATAACAATATCACTCATATTTGGCTGTGATGCATGCACCCGGTTTACACTTATCAGACTAAGTGTTATAACGGGTAGACTGGGCTTCCTATATTTGCATGTTAGATGCGCGTTGTGCTGCAGTTGATATCGACTCGGAACGAGAAATCGTAGAGGTGAGTTCGAATTTCAGTTGAATTCGTTGGATTCACTTAAGGGCAAACAGCAAGCGTACTCCAACGTGGTGTAAGAGTTAGCAGGCTTGTCTTGCTATAACAAATACGACTGAGTAGTGTTTTTGATCCTCACTGGGTACTTCATGCTTTCGGCCTTTTGCCACATCTAAGTTACGATTGGAAAATCACCCCTTACGGGCAAATAGTTTGGGAAAAGGTATTAATCCGTCTTTTGTCTCCTCAGCTATGGGTTAAATAGCAGGATAGAGTAGGTTCTAGCTTTGATTGGCAACCAATCTGCCACAGAAAGCAATGGCAACCTACTGTGAGAAAATCTTCAACCCAGTCAGTCATGTCTCGAAAGAGACATGATCGCCCAAACGTGTATCACGTTATATTTGTATGTTAGCGTCACTTAGTTGGTGTGCTTTTCTTCCACTCAATAATCCTTGGACCAATCCTACCCCACACAACAAGCATTACTATAGTCAGATCCTAGTTCTGTGAGTAGGCGTCATGGACTTCTTTCGAAGGCTAACTCAGACATGGTCATCTTCCTGACAAATCGGCCATGGTGAGATTCGAACCAGAGCTTCATGGTCAAAAAGCGTTAAATAATTATGTTAGCGTTACTGTGTAATGGGGATCGCTGTTAGGTGTGTTTATATTCTGTGTTTCAGTAAAGTTAAACTTAACACTAAAACTCACTGACATTTATAAAATCACAACGTAAAAATCTAAATTACTGTAGTATTGTTTGTTATCAAGGAGGGTTTGATAACATTGTTCCGCACCTAGCACAGTTTAGGTGTCGGACAAAAGAACAAAATGTGTAGCATTTAATGAGGATTAGGTTAATGTCCTCTGAGACAAGGTTGATGACCATTGTTCCACAGAGAGATGCCATCGTCTCAACATCTACAAAAGACAACTTCAAATGCACATACGGCAACTTAAGTATGCTACAAACACACACACACACACACACACACACACACACACATTATATATATATATATATATATATATATATATATATATATATATATACTGGATCACTATTTCAAATACGAAGTATTCATTATAATAACGTTTGACGTAATAAAAATGTCAGATTAAAAATAAATCCTTTAGGTCTTTAGAAATATATATTTACAAAATAATGCACAGTGATTGCTGGTGGTAATAAAACAGTGCTCGATGTAATATACATATATATATATATATATATATATATATATATATATATATATAGTGTGGGAGGGGGGTGAATAAAGAAAAAAGAAAAATGTATCTTAGTCGACCCATTTTGACCTCTGAGGGATTATATCATGGCAAAGTGTCAGCTACAATAAGTTTTCTGTTTGTCTTTATTAACATTATTCTTTTACAGATATACAATCTCAGAAATTTTTACACATACTCACACACACACACACACACACACACACACACACACACACACACACACATATATATATATATATATATATAATGGGATCTCTATTTCAAATACGAAGTATCTAATATAATAACGATTGATGAAATTAAAATGTTGGGTTAAAAGTAAATTCATTAATTCTTTAGAAACAGACAGACACACACACCACACACACACAGACACACACACACACACACACATATATATATATATATATATATATATATATATATATATATATAAAATAGTGCAAGCTAGTGAATGCTGGTAGAAATAAAAGAGTGGTCTAGGATATGCGTTGTGGCGCAGCGAATATCGGCTCGGAACGAGAAATCGGTTCGAATTCCAGTTAAACTCGTTTCATTAACTTACTTGCAAATACCCTTGGAAAAAGTATTAATCCGTTTCTTCCCTCTAGTTGGGGGTAAAATAACAGACTTGGTTGGCAACTGATCTACCGCAGGAAATTATGGCAACAAACTACGGAAAAATCTTCTTCTCGGTCAGTGTATCACATATGGCATTTAACTATTTAAGATATATAATTTTTTAATGACTTAGTTTTTGGTCATAATTAAATTAGAACAGTACACAGATGTATTGAAAGTGGTTAATACACTTATATTGTAGAACATTTGAATATTTTTCATTTGTAATAACTCGTGTGTGTGTGTGTGTGTGTGTGTGTGTGTGTGTGTAATTAACGAAACTGAAAACAACAAAAGTAAAAGTCAGAGGAAATCAAGCCTAAAGGAAATATAATGGAAATTAATGCACCTTTCTCAGCTTAACATATAAAGTTCTCAACAATTACTGACAGTAAGAAAATCACACACACACACACGGACAGACCGAGGCTACACAGAAACCATGATGTAGCCTCGATATATATATATATATATATATATATATATATATATATATATATATATATTATATATATATATATAATTATCAGTTCTCTATCTGAACGAGATTGACTAATATTTAGAAGCGACTTCTGTATTCACCATGCCTATTTACTCTCTTGATTTTATTAGTTCGTGTTTCATGCAGACGAGGCCGTTCTACCGACTTAAACATTCGTGATACACCCTAAATGTGTACCCACCATTCCTAATGAATCTGTTTTTGGTCTGATTGTTTTTACCACGCACTCTCATATACCATTTAAGATCACTTACCGACACGCAGATCTTAATGGCAAGTTTGACGAGTAGCTACCGTAACAGTACCTACAACATAATTAAATTTTTAGCATAAGCTATGAGATTGCATATGAATTTTCTGTTCCGCCTTAGAGAAACATTCACTGGAACAAATCTCATATATGATCTATAAATCTTGCACTTCAACATTTTCACTTTTTCGAGCTGCCCGAACAGATTCTTAAGCGGATTTGATATTTGAGAAGATTTTTTCCCTTCAGTCTCTTTTTTGGTCAAAGATTCCCAGTCAATGACGAACGGAAGACTCAATTCTTAAATCCTACTTTTGGCCTACCTCAGGGTCGTTTTCCTTTTTTCAAATCTCCATAAAACTTTTATATATATATATATATATATATATATATATATATATATATGGTCTTTACTTTACATGGTATCTACTTATGTGGTATTTACATTATTTTTGCCAGGACTTGCAGAAAGCAGCCGCTCTTTTTAAAAACAAAATCCGAATCAATTAGACGCCTTTTAAATGAAAGGAGACAATAATTACCATGATGTCATTGGTAATCTCTGATAATTACTATTCTAGATTAGATCTATTCTGCTGCTTCTACTCAAAACGACCATTAAAGAGCGTATCATCGCAATGCGATGTGTATTTATTCCTATGCGACAAGCAGATAGCCTTTAGATTTATTTCAAACATTAAAGACAAAGATTTTATATTTGTGATACATAAACCCATTGAGGTTAGAAGTCTAATAAAATAACTGTGCTATCGAAACTGAATTTTGTTTCTTATAACTTTATAATTCAAATAAAAAATAATTTATTATTCGAAAAGGTTAAATAAATTTAGGTTCAACTGAGTCATGGACCGAACATATGAGCAACGACAGAGTTTTGGAGAGAGTGCAAACGAAAAGGAAACTTATACTTGATATCAGGACGTGAAAGCTGAAGTTTCTGGGAAACGTAATGAGTAAAGAGGGTTTGGAGATTCTAATGGGACGGTTAGATGGAAAGAGACTGGGGAACACAATGCGAGGGATACTTGATAGGCTTGAGCAAGTGGATAGTGGAGCAGGATTGGGTAGAGATACCAAGAGGAAAAGTGTTAAGAGCGACAAGGAATCGAGGTAAGTGGAGGTCCATGATAGCCTATGACATAAAAGAACACAGCACATAAAAAAGAAGAGCCATTATTGAGTAGAATTATTAATAAAAGTGTGGGTGGATGATCGAGTTGTTAGACGGTTAGTGTTTCGACCATGAGACCCGGGTTCAAATTCACCACAATCAATTTGTTACGAAGGTGACTTTTTAATAATATACGTCGGGGGTAAATGATCCCAACGAGCAGTACAGTTTGAAAGTGAGTGAAATCCATACCACAAGTGAACCCAAGCTTTGGGGTTGAAATTGGTTCGGCGAAACTGTTCGAAAGTCGTCGATGATTGTACTAGAACGAAGTAATGAGTCATTGTGACCGAGGTTTTCAGCCTTAATGGCTCGCATTCTAGATTATGAGATATCTCCAAGAAGCATTAGGTAATATCTCCTCAACATATTTGCAGTATAAATCTGAGATTAGCTATGTGAGTATTGAAGAAATAATGTGCCTGAGCAGGCGTCTGAAACAGGAATTAGTTAGCCACTCAGTCAGGCAGGCTTGTCCAGCAACTCAGAGAATGAAGAGAAGAATGATAACGATAAATGGTAAATTTAAATTAGAGGTAATGACCGCTACCTGTTGTCTCACCTTTTCTAAGTTACCTGGAAGAATTAATTTACCGTCAAGAATGCAATTGTTTGCCTGAAATACAGATTATAAAGCCTTCCAAGTGTTTCTATAATCAGTGACCTACAGTAGATCTCCTAAGTCGAACATGACCTAATCCTCTTTACCCTTAAGGTGGAAGTATTGTATTCGGTTGCGTTTGTATGTCCGTGATCAAGGTATCTCAAGAGCCATTGAATGAATTCGAATGAAACTTTCAGAGATGATTGGCTTCATGACTGGCACGAACTGCTTAGATTTTGGGTTCGATCGGTACGGGGTAAAGTTTCATGTTTTTTTACTAATATTTTTTTCGTACGTTTCACATTGCCAAATACTGAGTTACCTCCCCTAGATTGCCTTACATAATTACATTTTCTGAGCGCAGTTTTGTTTTCCACGAAAACATCATTATTAATAATATAAAATTTAATATTTATTATCCAAATGCAAAAATGGGAAAAAGTGGTTAATGATGTTGTTATTGTATTGGCGGTTTGCGGTCTCTCACTGCTCTTGTTTATGTTAAAACATTTTTACAGCAAATTCATTCTCCCAATCTAGTTTGTTACAAATTGCTTCATTTGGTGCGAAAGGGCAGGTTGTGCTCTTTCTCGACCTGACCTAGAATGACCTCTGACATCAAACTCATATTTTTCCCTTTTATGCGCCAAGTCCTCTTATCTTATTGCCCTAAGCAATTTCTGAAAAGCATTATCATCTTTTTTTGTCCCATGCTCTGTAATTAATAGATGCAAACTTGTTAAGTGGGTTCCGCGTTGTTTCCCCCGTTCCCTGTCTTCAGTATGCCGCATAAGTGTTGAATTTTCTACTCCCTCTTTCTTCATTATGTGTCCAAAAATTTGAAAAATCAATTTCCTTGTAGCTTCTGTTCTCTATGAACCTTTCTTGTTGCTTTTATATTCTGTCCGTGGTGTTCTCAATATTCGTCGGTGGAATCGTGTATATTCAGCTTAAAGTCTTTTCTTTATCTGTGAAGAGATTGTCACTAGCGTAGAGGAGATTGGATATTATATAACAGTTCAGTCCTTTTTTGTCTCATTTTAAACAACATTTTCTTAATACGTTGAAGAAACTTGATAATCAAGCGAAATGGAAGAAGTTTCTTTTTCCATCATATATCTTATTAATAATATATTGTCATCAATTTCATATTTCAAATAATTCTATTTAATGCGAATGAATTAAACCTGCCGCCAACTCTGAACAAATTATTCTCGTTTCATAAACACTCTAAATCACATCGCCGCTACGAAAGAGTCAAAGTAATTGGTATCTGAGTCCGGTGAGCGTGAATCATTTTCGGGACAGCCTATTATTGTCTTCGCGTTGTTTTTGACTCAACCAGAAAATTCTCTCTTAATCTACTATTATGAAATCACTGTCCTCGACAAAGCCAGTAAATTCGTCAGCTAACATCCGAACATTTCTGTCTTTTGATTATTGGAAAATTTATTGCAAGTATTAAATCATTTTAGATATTCTTTCAAGGTTTTTACATTATTTACATTTGGACTAGTGTTCTCATCTTTGTTATTATCACAACGTTCCAGTTGTTATGCACTTTAGCATTCTTCAGAAGTTCTAGCTTAAAAATAAATAGTGCATAGGAGCCATTAAGAAAGAAAGAAAGAAAGAAAGAAAGATATCAGCAAAGCTTCAACAGCAGTAGTAAGAAAAAACGCAGCAGAGTAAATCTATCTAAACTTATTTATAAATGGAACTTTGTCTGTGTGTGTGTGTGTGTGTGTGTGTGTGTGTGTGTGTGTGTGTGTGTGTGTGTCCGTTACCTATAGACTCCGAAATTGCTGAACCGATTTTCTTGAAAATTTACACAGTTGTACTATAAGCGTCTGCGAGTGTTCCTAGCTAGGTTTTGTGTCGAGGTACCCCCGATAAATATAGAAAATCGAAAAAATCGGGTTATAGAAGTAGTGGTCCGATTTTAATCAAATTTGATACACTCATAGACAAAGACACCAGAAACGATATTCAGAAGTTTTAAGGTTGCAGTTCTTACAATAGTGCAGAAAATCGATAATATATATATATATATATATATAAAAGGCAAGATGTTTGTGTGTGTGTGTTTGTTTATCTGCCTGTATGTCTGTATTTTTTTCAGTCCTTTTATTTTAGTTTTTGCTTCGGGTTTGGCTCTAAGTAGGTATAATTGTAGTTCTTAGTCTCAGCCATGATACCATTTACTCAGAGGACGAATTTAGCATTCAAAATTCAGTTTACGACGAAAAAAACTTATTTGATATCGATACCAGGAAATCAAAATTTGACTTACATCCATTCATTTTTCTTTCAGTCTACGGTTTCGCTTTAACTGGAAACAACTATTACTTTTTAGTCTTTCGTGCCAATGTCCAAAGAGTCTGAGCTCCAGGACCATGGATTAGTTTTAAAGCTTTCATTACACCCGAGCAACGCCGGGCTATACTGCTAGTAGTCAATAAAAATGCTCCAAGTATAAGGTTGAGTATCGTGCACGAGGCAGTAGCATAGTACATTAAATTATTGAAATTGTGAGTTCAGTCCTTGGTCTGTTTTGTACAGGCAATGACTCAGCGGAAACAAGGAAGGAACAAATGCGCAGTACCAAAAAGAAAGGACGACATATCCCTAAGTATGGACAGACAAACGAAAACAATCTAACACCATAGATGAAATAAAAGGTTTAATTTCGAAATGCTCAGAGTGACAGACACGTGAAGTAGGCCGAAGTGCACAACGGCCAAATCATTGTGATAATAGCAATAGAGAAGTTGCAATTTAGTCTGTCTCTTCCCATAAATGTTCTTTTTATTGATTGACTCGTTTTCTACGACTTATCAATTTTTTTCAAGTTCCAGGAAATATTTTTAGACCCTTAGTCTAATAAGCATATACCAGGCACATGTTTCACAGTCAAATGTGCACGATGACTGATTTTGAGAAAATCTGCACGTAATCTTGCAGTTAGGTTTTAGTTAAAAAATACCTTCAGATGGATTAGCAAAGTCCACTCAAACGCTCTCAAATGTTACCAAATAACTAGGTGTGACTTCCAAGTCGCCTTGGTTGACTCATCCTTCAAACTTAAACTCTCTCGACATCTGGGACATGATGCTCTCTTACTCTTTTCGCTTATGAACAGATATGCCCATTGCGACAATCACAAAGGGACATGCCTAACTGTTTAAGGACAGAAAACTAACAAGCAGATATGTAGTACTGGACGGCTTATCTACTGTAGAACATCTTAATTTACTATCTTGGAATTATTTTCATCTTGATTGATATAGATGTTATAATAGACACGTTTCGACCAAGTACCCTAAATATAATGTTTGTTTTTTTTCTTTCATTTGAAAATTACAAAATCAATTTAACATTGGCCTCTTAATTCGATCCTTCTAAATAAAAGCTTCTAATTTGGTTTCATTTTTATTTATAAAAACTAAAAAACACACAAGACATTTGTATTCAATCTGAGAAATAAGGGATGATTGGGTGTGAAAGTGTTAAAGTATAGCGGGTATCTCTTCTCTTATTTCATTTGTAGTGAGGGGTAGTAGGATTCCGTAGTAGGTTAACGGAATTTGGCCTTGTGGGAAGATAGCACACTATAATTCATAAATTCAAGAAAGGCAATTTTGAGTGTAAAATAACATTTATACATATATACATTTCAATTAATGTTTTACAATTAAAACAATACTTGGAATAAAGGTCCTACGAAGTTAGAAAGAGTTTATGGCGGATAATAATGACCTGAAGGAGATAAAAGAATGTTCAAGGAAGATATAACGCTGAAAGGTAAAAAGCTGATTAATGTTCATTATCAAGTTGCCGTTTCTAAGGTCAGTAGGTCAGCAAGTTGGTTTGTGGAATGTCTTAGAAAAGGTCAGTTAGTACTTTGAGAACAGGGGAGGAAGAAGGAGGCGAACATAGTAGCCGCTCGACATATGTCAAGGAAGAAACTAATTACACTCTTCTCCTCTGTCTGTGCCTGTCTCTCTGGGTGCCTTTTGTCACGGCTTTTATATTTTTCCTTCTGGCTCAAAACGCTGGTCGTTTCGCATTTCATCCTTGTATTTGGTTCCGGGCTTCTCATTGGTTGATAAATAAAAATGGTAATTTGATATTTGATTAATTTTTATTTTTCAACCGGAACATCTGCTTCAATCCACTTGCGTACGACGACTTTTTATTCATTAGCTTTCTGGTCGGCATAGAGCCAACATCCGGTTTGCTCGCTTTTGCTCGGTTGGTGGTATCACCACAAAAGACAGGGATATTGATAAGGAGCAAGAACAGCAGTAAAGCCACAAGGGCTTACAGGGTGAAGAAGAATTAGGAACACAAACATTAATAATGAGAAACAGAAAAAAATAATCAAGACAGTAGATAACGATTGACACTGCATTTAAATTTTTGTAGATTAAAGTTGGCTTGAAAGCAAGGAGCCGAGAGAGCGAGAGAGAGCGAGAGAGAGAGAGAGCGAGAGAGAGAGAGAGAGAGAGAGAAAGATAGTTCCACAAGCGAGAAAAGAAACTGTTAGCATAGAATTTACGGCTTCATCTAGCCAGCTCAACTGCAAATTGTCGCCAGTTTAGTAATGCGCTTAAATTCATAAATTATAGCCATAGCGAAAAACTCATCTGAAGAATTACCATGAAAATATTTATAGAAAAGGAAAAGGGAGGAAACCTTACGGCGCTGGAGAAAGTGATTGAAGCCGGAACGCCAGATCGAGGCCAGTAATCTTGCTGATTCTTCTTTGGATGTTATCAAGGAGCTCTAGATAGCAGGAGCACCGGATTATATGTGGCAGCAATATTCTAAGCATGGATGAATGGTTGACTTATAGATATGTAAGATAAGAAAACAGTCTAGAATGACACAGTGAACCAAACTTCCTTGAAGCTAACCGAAGAAAGGATTTAATATAGCATTTCTACTTCATGTCAGCCGAGGACGTTAGCCTAAAAAGACACGGAGAGATCAGGAAGATCCATACTGATAGAAGGCAGAGGCGGTGTTTTCATATTATTAATACAGAGCAGTTTTGTTTAGGAAGTGTTAAAAAAAAAAACAATATTTTATTCTAGTTAACAATAGACTAAAGTTATCGTTTTGGATATCAGCTGTCATTTTGACCTTATCAAACTTACTGTCAATACAGAAATAATTGGTTGTGTCATCAGCGTAGATAACAAGTTGAAAGTTGATGCCATCGGAATGTCATTAATGAAAATCAAAACAAAGTAGGACCAAGGATAGAACCCTGGGGGACACCAGAATGAGTACGAAACGAACTGGAAGAGTAACCGTCCAGAATTACTTTCATTTCACAGTTCGATAGGAAATACTGGACCAGTTCAATAATTTGTACAGAGACACCGTAACTTTTCATCTTGTGGAGAAGAATTGCATACCAAACTCTGTCGCAAGCTTTAGAGATGTTTAAAGCTATATTGAAGAAATTTTTTTAAAGTAATTAATATATTTGAAATGGTGTGTTTGTAAAGCACACGGTACTAACTCCGTGATAATCTCCTAAGAGAGGACAAAGGAAATAGCATAAATAATTTTGAATGTGTACATTCTTTGTCTTTGATTTGAAAATTATATTTCCAATGCATATACATTTAAGGAAAAGTACCGATTTGTCTTTGGTTTCGACCGTTCTCATTTAGGATAGCAACAATATTAATCAAGACTAAAAATCTCTGACACTTTTTTATACTTAAAGTTCACATTAAACTTTTCAAATATTTCGGCCATTCTCACGCACTTTTATGGTTATGAGATGCGAATTTAACATTAATCTGTCACGTTTCAGTCGTCCGGGTTGTGATTCTGTTTCCCGAGTACAGACAAGATACTGCTCGGAATAACAACCTGTCTATTATATTTTCAGGTTCGGGGATCATGGATGAATGTATGTCTGTGCATATGTGCGTGACTAGATCTGGTGTCATTTGTCTTTGACTGTGAGAATGGAACGATTTATAAAACTGCACTTAGTCACCTCTCTCACTGACATTTCAGTCGGCGACCTTTTAGGTATTTCGGCGGATATTACTATTGTCTAAGCACCGACTAACCCTTCATAATATCAGAGTTAATTTGGGGGGGCAAAATAAACTAAAAATATAATAAAATAAAATATGGACTAAAAGTCTTAAAATGTTTTATTTTAATCATTCGTGTCACTAAAGTGGTAAAAATTCGAAACCTTTTTTTTTGTATAAGCATTATTTCTAAATCTGTCAACGCGTACTAATTTTAAACAGGGGTTAACAAACTGTCGTTACTAAAGTACATTGATAAGAAAATACGACAACCACTATGAAACTAATAACTACGATTTATTTCCCGACATTCACACAAAAACTTAAAGTAATTGACTCGTCGTTTTCCCTGCTTCTATTTTTTTCAATATACGTTGTGAATCTCAAATTTTTAAGGACTTCATTCTTTATTAGGTGTCATGGGGATTTCTGATTGCAAATATCAATTGCCTTAATTCTTCTTAAGAACCTTTTAGTGCCTGTGAATTATCATACATTCTTTTGAGTGATTTTCCTTTGCTTTCTCCACAGTTTCAGAACTGTATGTTGTTGATTGTGCGTTGTGTCGTAATGAATATCGACTTGGAATGAGAAATCGGAAGTGCACATTCTCTGAGACACAAATACCCCAAGGAAAGATATTAATCTATCTCTTCTCCCTCCAACAATGGATTAAATAGAAAGATAAAATATAATTTACTAAACAAAAAAACTGACTTGATGACAACAAGCACCCATAGAAAAAATACTTACTCAAATACTTACACCCAGATTAACAAAGATTCCTCTATGCTTTTCTTTCTTTCTTTCTTTCTTTCTTTCTTTCTTTTCCCCGCAAATATTTATTATTAATAATAATTATGAATTACTCCTCTTTAAATTCATCTCCCAGAAATTAATTAATTAATTATATATGTGTGTGTGCGTGTATAATTTTAATTGTAATTTTTTATAGGTACCTCCCCTCCATTTTCGATACCTAAGATATAAATTGAATTTTTAAAAATAAAACCTTGTTCGTGAAACTTTAAGTTTAGCTTAATTGAAAGCGAAATGATTAAATTTAGTATTTCCACCAAGGAAAATACTGTGGTGTATTTCAGACATTGTATTCATTGGAATTTAAAATTTTGAAATTTTTTTAAAAATTTTCTTGCTATTTTTGTAAAATTAATGCATCTAAAGTTAAATTAATCTGATTTTAAACAAATATTACTTGTTTATGGCTTGAAATTTAAAATAAAAGTATTTCGTTATCACGAAGGTCTGACTCGTTGACCTTTCATGTAGGCAATGACAGTACTTGTTATCAAAGATTCTGGAAGTATGGTGACCAAAAGTTGACATAATCTAATTTAACATATCGTGAGAACAACCCTTGAAAATGTGACCTTTTAATGATAAGTCTCTTATAAGTTTCCATAGTTAAAAACATGTGTAGTTTAACAGAATAAAAAAATTTTAAATTATTTTAAAAATCTTAATTCTTAATGATTTCCATTCAGTTTTTGAATTTTTGATTTGTAAATAAAGTCTATTTTTAATGAATTAATAAACGAAAACACTGAGTAACTGGAAGAAATTTAAAAGATGTTTGAAACTTTAATTAGCAAATAAAACATTGAAAACAATTCTTATAAAAGTTCATTATTCATCGAAATTTTTTCTTCTTCAGAATATAATATCCTAAAATTATATTATTTATAAAATCAATTAAATATTTATCTACATTTAAAATAGCGTAGTTTTAACGCATTTTTGATTTTACTATTCAAAGTAGATTTTCGGAAAAATGATCTCGAAATTAAAAAAATATACATGATTTACTCATAAGTCATAAATAAAAAATAGTATAGCTAATGTATTTCTAGAAGTTTTATGCAATTAATTAGAGTGGGGAGTAACAGATGTAAAAAAATTAGCAAGATTTTCTAAAAGTAATAATTGCATAAATAATTTAATTTATTTGGGAATAAGTCCTGAAGGTTTCATTAAAATCAGACAATTAGTTGATTTTTGCAACAATTTTCAAATTAATGTGTCTTTCAACGCCAAAGAATGACTTGCGTAATATTGTTTTTTTTAATAGTCACATTACGTAAACATAGCGTAAATCGCTGACGGAAAACAAAAAAAGAAATTTTAATTGAAATTTCGAACATGTTAGAAAGGATAATTTTTTTAAAAAATAATGACAACAAAATTTATCTTTCCTCTTAATAATAGCATACATATTTTGATGATAAAACTTAGTCTTTATTAAGTTTGTGCCCTTTTAACATCATGCTATGCTATTTTTTCGGCAGCTGAATGGAGGTACCTATTTTTTTATCTTGTATTTTTGTCTGTTTATATTATAGTCTTTAGAAATTAAAAAAGTTTCCGTAACATTGTAAGATTTAGCTCCCACGAACATCTAGTGAACTTAAAGTAAAATCTCTTAAACGGTCAGTTTGAAATATGCATCTAATGATCGCGTAGTGCATGAAACCCCAAGTCGTATTACTGATGTAGGATAATATGTATATTGTTAATATATACATATATATATGTGTGTGTGTGTGAGAGAGAGCGAGAGAGAGAGAGAGAGAGAGAGAGAGAGTTGACAGTAAGCTATGTATTCTTCAAGACGTGTAACTAATATATATATATATATATATATATATATATATATATATATATATACGTTGACAGTAAGCAATAAGCTTCAACACGTGTAAGTACGCCTACGGCAGTGAATATCCACAGATGTCACGGATAAGCTATTGATAGCCGCATAAAATGTTTCATTTCTTCATTCATACCTCAGTAAAAGAAATAGTAAATTTTTTGCAAAAGGAGTGAAGAACGTAGTGTAAATTCGTTGCTAAGTATTTGCGGTTCTTATGATCCATCGACAGTAAACAGCAGTACATATTAATAGATTATCATCAACACAAGTATGAGATGATTCTCATCCGAGATCATAAATAATAATCTCCTATTACCGCTGTTATTAATGTATTCGCATTGTAAAACTATATTTTTGCCTATATTTTATTGCCAGAAGATTAACTTGGATTAGCCTCATTTGATGTCGCAGGCGCAAGTGATTAATGATGGGAAGTCGTTCAAGTACAGAAATAAAAGAAGTATCAAAATAACGGAATATTTCTAGTAAACTCACAAATGGCTTTGAGAACTCTGTTACTTAATTGCAACGGCCACGTTTATTATATAAAGGAATATACTTGTAACAAGTTAGTGGATGCTTTCCAGTTATTTTAACATCAATGAGTTCAGACGCGTACGTGAATATAGATAGAGAGAAATAAGAGATAGATAGCGAGAAGCAATATATAGATACTATAATAAGAACCGTGTCTGTCCGTCCGTCTGTCCGTCGGTTACAATTTCATATCTGTACGATAACGAGTGGACCCATGCCGTCAAAAATGACAGTAAAAGATTAATATCGATATACCGTCTAAAATGACGGCAACATATGTACTGATGTACCTACTATTGTGTATCTTATATTGAGACATAAGAAAAAACAGGAAAAAAAATCCAAAGGATATATATATATATATATATATACACACACACACACACACAATGGTGACGAAGTACATTTCCGTTCAAAATACGTAACAAGTATTGTACACACGTGTCAAGTGACAGAACGAATTTTAAATTAGAATTTGAACAAAAAGAGGAAAGTTGGCGGGAAGGACAGAAGTGGTTAATGGACATGTTGAAAAGTTTAGAGTGCCAGATTTAACAGTAGAAAATAAAGTATGGCCCAGCCTTTGGGTTTAACAAAGAGAAAGAAGTAAGAACATGTATATAGGATGGGAGGGAGTAGGAGAGGATGGGCGAAGAAGAGAAAAGGATTGGTAGTGGATAAACATATCGGTATTAGTGAAGTATAAGGCTACACATTTTTTGGGGTTTCTTGAAAGGATGGTGAAATCCTGTACATAGGCGTAGAAGTTATTAAAAGTGTTCTTTTTATATTTTAAGTTAAAATTTAAGGAAATTATATATATATATATATATATATATATATATATATATATATATATATATATATATATAATAGAATTTTAACCTAAATCTTTTAGAAAAAACCTTAATTAGATCACAATTTGTAGTATGAAATAAAGGTAAAATTAGAGGTAAATTTATAAGGAGAGAGATCATTCAGTTAAAAGTGAATATCGTCGTTCTAAGATTAATACTATAAAAGGTTTATCGTTTCTAGAGATCCGAAATTTAGATTTTGTAATTTTAGCATGATTGTAAGGTTAGTTCTTTAATGTGTTCGCAATTTACTGTAGTTTCATGCCTCTGGTTTAATAATATGTCGCTCCTCATGTATTTAATGATTTCTATTTTTTCTTGTAGACAAATGAAACATGGTTCCTTTCCCGATTTAGATGTTCTAGCCTGTTTGAGGATTTTCTATTTAACTTTATTTTCGTCTTTTAACTTCCGAAAATATTTAGAAATTGATGTCATATTTTGTTTGTTCTTTTTATTAAAGAATGAGAGGTGGTTGTAAAAGCGCTTTTTAAAAATGTATGATCTACTCTTAGGCAATATATAAATAATGAATTTATTGCATATTATATGTAATTTATTAGTTACGCTATTTTCAAGACAGCACAGACATTAAAAACTCTTAATAATCAATAATTTTTACTTCCATTTCCAGATGAATGTTTAAAAAAAATTCTGTTGGAAAAATATTTCACTAGAATTCTTTTTCAAATCGTTATCACCCCATCCAAGGCAGTAAAGCTACTAAGACACAAAGGCTTACAGGTTGATGAAGAATTAGGAACATAAACATTAATAATGAGCGGGAAGAGAAAAAGTAATCAGGGGGACAGTAAATAGCGATTGACACTACATTTAAATTTTTGCAGATTAATATTCACTGGAAAGCATGGAGCCGGGATGTGCGAGAAAAGAAACTGTTAACATAGAATCTATAGCTACAGCTCCCCAGCTCAGTTGTAAATTGATGAGACCTCGACACCAGTCTAGTATTGCGCTCAAATTCAAAATAACAAAGTACCATAGCGAAGAGATTATTTGAACAATTACCATGAAAGTATTTGTAGAAAAGGCAGAAGGGGGCAACCTTACGGTGGGAAAGTGACTGAGGCCGAGCAAGCCAGATTAGTACCAATAATATTGCTGATTCTTCTTTGAGTTTTATCAAGAAGCTCAAGATAAATAGCAGCGGCATCGGACTATATGTGGCGGCAATATTCTAAGCATGGACGAATAGTAGACTTATAGATATGTAAGATAGATTTTTTTATTAAGGAATACCAACACCTTCAGAAAGGACATATATTTACATAGAAATAACAAGCATGCAATATTTGTATTTATGGCCGCTATTCCTGGATAATAAAATCACATGAACTTCAATATTAATACTTTTCTTTTTTCGATATAACATGCCACTGTAAAACTAAATCCATTAGCTTTATCATTCAACTTGTATAATTAAAGATGGGAAAATGTAAAATAAATTTTAGCTATATTCTTTTAGCCTCTTCTTTCAATTCACTCATTCCACTATTGTTTGAACCGAACATATAATTATAAAAGTGGATGTAATATATTCAGCCAACTCTCTTTTTATATGGACAACTTTAATTATACGATAAGAATAATGACGAACTTTAAAGACATTTAAGAAGTGTTAAAAGCTTTAGAGAAGATACAGGAATGAGCTTGATTTAGGAACGAAACAGTATTCAAAGAAGTCAGATTGTTTTTGGTTTTGGTTGGATATAGAAACCGTTATCAACATCAAATCCATTGACAATCCCACCTCACAAGCACTGCTGTACTCAGACCATGGCACTGTGAGTAGATGCCATGGACTTCTTTCGATGGGTGATATAGACGTGGATTACCAGCCTTACATCCGGGTGTTTATATATATATATATATATATATATATATATATGACACTATCACAAGTAAGATTGCCAACGAAGACTCAAGACTTCTTCCAAGCCACAAGGCACACTCCAAAGGTATCGAACGCTGGGATCGCCTCCTCCAGACCGATAGTATCAAGAAATCACCTTTACAAATCGACCCTAGTGAGATTCGAACCCGTGCTTCGTGAGCAGAAAGCGAAAGTTCTAACCACTCGGAACAAGAAGTATTTAGGGATCAGTGAAAGAAATTGAATCCACCTTGCAAGTATGAAGAAGAAAAAAGTAATAAAAGAAAGAGTGTTTCAGAAGAACGCACGCGATATAGAAAACAGAATTTAATCCTAAGAATAAATTAAAAGACATAAATAAACTTGCCATACTTTTAGAAACGGTCGTGACAAAAAAAAAAAATGATACAAATGAATTGATGCAGAAAGGAGTAACAAATGGATTAGGCCAAATGTGAAAAACTTAAGCAGCTTGTAAAGAATCAAGGCCATAAACAACTTGAAGAAAATTGGAAACAGAACAGGAAAACGAATTCTTCTTGGGTAATATGCTCTTGGAAGAAAATATACTGAGCTAGAGCAAAAGTACGATCATCAGTGATTTCAAAGCTGTAGACTCGAAAGTAGAAACAGAGGGATTTATATTGGCTGTATTCACTAAAGGAATATGTTTAAAAATAATAATTCTTCTTCTTTTTCTTCTTCTGGGCCGTGTCTCTTCAGGATGAACCCCATCCCTTGTAACTCATAACACTGAAAATTTTTTCTTGTTATTTCTCCCAAACTCTGCTCTGTCATCCACTTGCTTAAGCTCATCAAGTATTTCACGCGTTACTTTCCTCTGTCTCTCTTTCCCTCTATCCGTACTGTGAGTATTAGGCTCTCTAAGCCCTCCTTCCTCATTACTTGTCTCAGCTGTCTCTCCCTGATGTTAAGTATAAGTTTCTTTTTCATTTGCATCCTCTCCAAAACCTCGTCGTTGCTCACATGCACAGTCCGTAGTATCCTCAGCATCTTTCTGTAGGACCACATTTATGCTGCTTCGTCTTTCCTTTATGATTGATAAGATTGTCCAGCATTCGCTGCTATATTGAAGGACAGATATCACATAACAGTCCAGTACTCTTTTCTTTGTTTTCAACGAACTTTTCCTGTCTCTCAATACTCTGCTTAGCTTTTAAAATGCGTCCTTGGCCATGCCAATACGCCTTCGGATCTCACTGTTGCATTTTCCGTTTTCCGTTAGAACACTTCCCAGATATTTAAATTTCTGTACCTGCTTGATTTTAGTATCACCTACCACTAATTGACATGTCGGGCTCCTCTTTTTGCTGATGACCATGCATTCAGTTTTCGTTTTGTTTATTTTTAGTTTTTTCTTCTCGCTTGCCCTTTCTACCTTCTGTAGGAGATATCGTTGTTTATTTTCCGTGTCTACTATCAGCAGTGTCATCTGCGTATATTTTATTGTTAAGATTGTGGCTGCCAAAGACGAATCCTGGCAGTCAAAATGCTATTTTTTGTAACCTACAGGTGGAGACGATATCTCATCTTGTTTTTGTTTTCTTCTTTGTACCATATCTCTTCAGGGCGGAGTTTTTCATGGCTCTCTACAACTTCCTATCTTTTGTAACCCTTAGTAAAGTTTATCGTTTTGCTATATCTCTTTATCCTTGGCCTGCTAATCAATTACACAACCTTGTTAGATAGATTATGTGCTACTTTCCTTTGTCTCTCTTGCCTTCAATCTGTCCTGGGAGCATCAAGTTTCTCAAGCCGCCTTTCCTTGTAATATACCCTAGAAATTTGTTAAATGTCTCCTTCTGATTTGTTCTTTTTTGTTTCCATTTCTATAAAACTTCGTCGTTGCACACGTATTTAGTCTATGGTATTATCAGCATCATTCTGTAGAACAACAGAATATAAACAAAGATATGACAGAATAGCTTAATGTCTACATTGGAATTTTCGCACGTATTACAAAATAGCTACAGTAAATAACTGGTACGAATATTACTAAAAACTAATAACTAAAAAGGGAAAATATCACTGTGCTAGGGAACCTTTCTGTAAACGCTAACAAGGCCAGTGATGCAAACAGTTCAGATATAATTATCCAGGATCATAAGAAAATATACCGCTTAATTGATATGAATGTTTCATCGGATCGAGTTGCAACTGTAAAAATCATAAAGATGCGTCACTTAAAATCCCAGCCTGCACTTATGATTGTTGGGGGAAAACCGGATATAATCAAGAAAGTCACCGGCAAAAATCTCGATAAAATCCGAGGTGATTCTTCTGCCTATGAAATCTGAAAATGTTCATCAGAACAGCGCTTATAACAAAGGGGTTGTCAATGCAATTGCCTGGTTAAATGGACATGATCATTTATATGGCCATCTCTTCAACCAACTGTTGACATACGCCATTGGCAATGACCGAAGAATGGATTATCTCTAACAGAACTATAATAATAATAATGTTAGTAATGTTACGCTCAGCTTTTATGAAAAATCTTTCACAGTATCACGCACATTTGGCAGTTATGCATGTGCCCACTATACATCGATAGGGACTGGGTATAAAGATGAGTATAATGAGCTTTTGTATAATTTTACTCTCTCATTCAATAATAATAAGAATAATCAAATATTGTGATGTAAAGATAAAGAAGAAAGGACAGGTATCACCATAGATATTGCATGTCCCGGAAAAAGATAGAGTAGTCAAGAAAGAAGAAGAAAAATACTAATAATGGGAAGTGTACAAATTGTGGTTAATTAAGAGAGTGAAGTTCATCCGCATTTTTGATGGGGCTTTTGGTGCCATAACTACTGAAATCCCGAAACGACTGAAAAAGATTAGGGTCAATATCAAGATTGGGCACTTGCAGAAGATTTCACCCCTTGGGATTGTCCGTATACTCCGAAGAACTCTCGAATCATGAAAATTGCTACTCCAACCCATTGGTTGGCTGTTGACATTTCTATTTGCTGTGTTTGCAGATGATGATAAGGGAGATGATGATGATGATGATGATGACAACGATAAGATGATATTGATGATGATGATGATGATGATGATGATGATGATGATGAATTTCTATCGCCCATTAATGGCTTCTTGCTATTTTTCTTCTTAAATCTGAAGTCTGTGTTTATTGGACATCCCACCCAAGTTTTTGCTACTTTTAAGATTGACATCGTATAGCTGTCTATATGCCGTATAGACTAATTAAGGAACACATTTAATGGCGACTATGGTTGAATTTTTACGATTTGGCAAATAAAAAAAGACTTTGCAGAGGAAACCATGCAATTTCTTAGATTTATGTGGAAGTTGGGCTTGTGTGTATATATGTGTGTGCGGAGGCGTGTTGTTTATTAGCTTTGACTCGACTATGTCAGCTATGACGGAGTTTATGAGCTTACCGGGAGATTATTGGAGAGGATAAAATCAGCTTAAGCCTAAAAGGAACACGTCTGTGACATATTTAGTAACATTCCTCCAGATATAATACCACAGAAGAATGATATTAATGCGTTGGCTTGTTTTAGAAAGTACATCCCGAAGGAGAACGTTATCTACAATAGGATTTGTCTGACTGGGTTCCGTTCTGTCGGTAATCTGATAGGGTGAGTGCTGCTTTGCCATTTGTCGGTGTCCAAGTAAATCCTGGATCACCACGAATATAGGCATTAATTCACCAACACACAGAGAAAAATCACATATACACGGGGAGAAGAGCGTAGAGGTTTCAACCCAACCCACTTCCATAAATTGGTAATTCAGTGACTAAACACCAGAATAATGCCTTTGCAAATTAGTAGGTTCGAGAAGTTTTTTTGCCCCTTCCCATGAATTGGACAATGTCATGGTTCACAATGAGAGTAACAGATATTCGCCGTCTGGCCTGGTGGAAGGAGTATTCAGTTAAACACTCTTTGCAAGATATCTGACAATATTACGGAGTTCAGGGAAAAGTGGGGTTATGCCTTTCTCTTCCGAAATTAACCTAACCAATGTCAACCGAAATGCAAACACATACAATATATATATATATATATATTGTATGTGTTCAAATATATATAATTGTGTATTTGGGCAGTAATCCGTAATTTATACAAGTTTCGTTAAGATCGACTGACAAAGAACTGCGGTTATTTTTTTTTTTATTAATTTTTTCTTGTGTTTTCATTTTTTTTTCTTTTATGAACGTAATTTATGCAAAAATAGTCTGAATGTTCTGTTTATCCTAATGCTTTCGGCTATACTTTTATCCATTATTAAGGATGATTTTATTTAGGTCTCATTTAAATATACACGGAGACCTACGAAACTCCATCCGCAACACACCTGTTGACAATACAAATATAATATCCACCTTAACATGTAAAAAGGCTAAACATAATGGAAACATTATTAGTACAAAAAGAAAAAGAAAACGCCAACACTCAATAACATCCACTATGAAGAATATATTTCTGTTTAATAGAAAAACGATGAAGATTAGCTATACCTGTACTAGTAATATGTACAAAATTATCATCTCCTATAATAACCAAGTTTTAAGGAATTTCAGTGAAACTAATACTAAACCAGGTATTATATCCTCGTGCAATTGCAGATCCAAGGAAAACTGTGGAAGGTAAATGTAGATCTACAAATGTGATCCACTAAGCTACCATCTCCCCTAAAGAGAACAAGTATAACGTCTACATCGGAATTTTGTTAGAGGTTTTGGAAACAGATTTTATACTCATAGGCACTCTTTCATCAAACCCTAAATTAAAGTTTCAGACAGCCCTCTCCAAAAAATACTAGGAATTGAAGGAAGAAGGCCTGAACCCACAGATAAATTGAAAGTTAATAGACACGACACGAACTCCCAATAGTCTAAGTGATAAAAGTAATTTGCGCTTAGAAGAAAAGATTAGGATTTTAAAACATCAATGTCAGAATTTAATTCTTAATCAACGTAACGAATTAATTAACCAGTGTCGTCATCGAAGTAAATTTAAACACCCTTAATTATTCCTCTCCTTCTATTTATTCATATGTTTAGCTTTGTATAAGGATTAGAATTTTAATTTGGAAAACCTGAAGTTTTTTCTACCCGCTAACCTTGACCTAAAGAACCTTGACCTGAAGGAAGATGACTTCTATCTCCCCCTATCTCCCTTTCTTGATCTTTTAATGACCAACCTTTCTCGTCTCTTCCTTTACTAACCTTTACTTTGGGCACGAGAATTTTCGTCATTTTACGACCGACTGGAATTGACAATGCACGTCTCTAACAGGCATGTTGAAATAGCTATTCCCTAAATATAATCCGAATTTACAGATAAAATAAATGAATATCTACTCTTTAAATTAAATTTACATCGAGCTATCTGTTAGATTAGTTTTAATATTTAACCGGTATCTAGGATGGTTTGGGATTATTTACCAGTCTTCACCTGGATTTTTTGCTGCTGTTACTGCAATATATATATATATATATATATATATATATATATATATATATATATATATATATATATAATTATTTAATTACTTAGTTTTTAGTCATAATCAAATTAGACCAGTACACAGTTGTATTAAAAAGTGTTCAAAACAATTATATTGTAGAACTTTTGAATATTTTTCTTTTGTAAACGAGTTATATTACGGAACCTAGGTTTCTACCATCTGATGTTCTCAGGCGATTTACAATAACTTATAAGCTATTGTAAATTGTAAATATATATATAAGTATCTAATGTATCTTAATGTGGCATTATCTTTATTACAAGAAGCATATCCGTCTTTTCAAACTGTGAGAAAATGTCCACTGGCGTCGACATAGAAAGTCAAATTAAAGTAAAATAATATTGGACTTTGACTACTTGCTTAAGTTACTATGTTTCCTTTCCTAAAGAGAGGCACACATTTTATAAAAAGAGTTCTAGAGAGTTCCTTAGTTGAACGGTAAAACACGCCTAGTTCAAAGGGGGTTTCCCAGAACAAAGGAATGTACCTTTGCCGAGAAATACAACAGGAATAACGCCATGAGTACTTCGGCTAATTTACGAGCCTAGGTGATACACACTGTGCGATATGGTGCGTTCTCTTTTCCAATATCCCATCGAAGCTAAAGAACGCTAACCTGACCTACTTGGCTCTAGTATTTTCTGCACTGGATGTAGATGTGATTTGAGCATGTCTCTTCCTGCAAACAATTCTTATAAGACTGTTATGGTTACGATAATTAAAGACCCGTGGTCAGTCACAGTATGGTCTACAGTGAAATAATGCCTTCCATCAGATATCCTCGGCAAACATATAACGCCGTAGATCGAAGGATGTCAAATACCCACTCAATTTCAGGAATGCAATATCGCATCTATCACGCCCTGTTCGAACTCCGATAACTCTTGCCGCCTAGTCGGAATCCACTCTATCAAACTATCATTTTTATAGGTCCGTATTTCTGTGACGTTCAAGTATGGCGACGCCACTTACCATTGCATTTACAAACTGCTTTCCGTGACTTTTAGCACGACAGTGTATATATTTCATAAATGTATTACTCTTAAAATTAGACTTCAAATATCACTTTGCACGTTTTGCTGAGAAAGTCATGTTTTCTAATATAACAATGGATTTAAGACAGCTGGTGCCCATAAATCCTTATTCGTCAAAATTGCCCCTGTTTGAAAACCGGAATAAAACATATGTAAAATTATACTGACGAAAATACGGAAGTTTCTTTTGATTTATAGAGAGAATGAGCACAACAAATAATGGGGAAATGCACAAAAAAAATAAAATAAAATAAAATAACTAATAGGGTAAAAGAAATGCTCAGTAACATATAAAATATGTATAAAAGCAAAAGATGACCCACTAATACTAGAAAAAGAAAAACTACTTCAGAGATGGGACAAGTACATCGGAGATCTCTTCCTCGACAACAGAGAGCAACCAACAATGCACAAAACATCGAATGGACCAGAAATACTAAAAACGGAAGTGGTATCGTCAATGGACAAATTGAAGAGAAACAAAGCAGACGGGACCAGACGGGATTGTAATAGGGATGTTGATGTCCCTAGAAGACGTTGGCGTCAACAGAAATAATAAACAAGACCTACAGCAGCGGCAGTATACCGGAGGACCTGAGCAGATCAATCTTCATAATACTACCTAAGAAGCCAGGTGCAAAGGAATGTGAGTTCCATCGAACAATCAGTTTAATGAGCCACATAATAAAACTCATCATCCGGATTCTGATGAACAGAGCGCGTAGGAGAATCGGCCCAGAGATAGGACAGGAACAATGTGGATTCATTAAAGATACCGGAACGTGAATGCGACATTTATGCTCAGAATGCTATCTGAACGAGCAATACAAATGCAAAAGGACCTTTATTTGTGCTTTAGAGAATACGCAAATGCGTTTGACAAAGTACAACACAGGGACTTGATGGAGATGCTCGACAACTTCGATATTTTCGGAAAAGACGTTAGGATAATTAAGAATCTATATTGGCAGCAAACCGCTTGTGTACGAAAGGGAGGTGAACTCTGCAGGTATGTAAAAATAGAAAGGGGCGTAAAACAAGGACGTACTTTCTCACCGGATCTTTTCAACCTGTACAGCGAAGCAATTATGAGAGAAATAAAAGCCTTGCCAGGATTTGTCATTAGCGGCCATAATCTCAACAATATCCGATACGCTGATGACACGGTGCTGATAGCAGACACGGAAAGGAAAATGCAGGACCTTCTACAGAAGTTAACAAAAGAAAGTAAAAAGAAAGGATTCAGTATTAACCTCAAGAAAACTGAATGCATGGTCACCAGCAAAAAGAGACCAATATGCCAACTGCAAATTGGAGAATCAAAAATAAAACAAGTAAAAAAATTCAAATATCTGGGAAGTGTTTTGACAGAGGATGGAAAATGCGACACAGAAATCCAAAGATGCATTGGCATGGTCAAAGGCGAATTTCAGAAGCTAACCAGAATACTGAAAGGCAAGAAAATCTCATTAGAAACAAAGAAAAGAGTGCTGAATTGCTATGTGATATCTGTCCTTCTGTATGGAAGGGAATGCTGGACGATGTCATCAAAGATGAAGGAAAGGCTTGAAGCAGCAGAAATGTAGTTTTACAGAAGGATGCTGAGGATACCATGGTCAGAGCACGTGTGCAACGATGAGGTGTTGGAAAGGATGCAAATGAGAAGAAAACTGATATCAGGAAGAGACAAATGAGGTTTCTAGGACGTAAAGAAGAGGAATGTCTAGAGAACTTGATACTCACAGGTCGGATAAATGAAAAAAGAGACAGGGGAAAGCAGCGCGAGACATACGTGTTAGGTCTGAGCAAATGGTTGACGGAACGGGACTTGGGAGAGATACCAAGAGAAAATTATTGAGAGAGACAAGAGACAGAGCCAAGTGGAAGTCCATGATCGCCTACGTCTGAAGGGACACGCACATGAAGAAACTGAACGTCGTAACGATAAGCACTCTTATCAGCAGAATAAATATCTTTATGTGCGCATGCGTACTCTCGCGCTCTTTTCTCCTCCATTTTTTTTTTTTTTTACTCTTCGCTGACCTTATTTCAACTTAGAATATATTCTGTCTTAAGTGACAAAGGGAAAATAGATAACTAAGATGTATAAGGGTAGGTAAATGGAGACACATGAACGTACATACCCAGCAAGTTTGACAATGAGAAATAGAACAAGTGAATAACATGCCATAGCACGTCGTCATTATTACAAGCAAGTTTTTTTGGCGGTGTTTCCTGGAAATCAAAGGTTTCGAAAGTTTACAAGGTATTCTACAAAGATTATAATACATAATTATATATTGTAGACTATACAGTTTATCGAGACAGGAAAATTATTTTAAAACTTCTTGCAAAGTAAAAGATTGTGAAAAGTTTGTATAAGATAATTCATCTGCAAACTTTGATGCCCCAAAAGGATTTGCGTTATATTAGGTTGCGTTATTGATATTTTACGTTTTGGGGAACAAATTATAATGGCGTATGTATCAGCCGATATCGCTGTTCCTTAAACATATCATAACAGGTGATGAAAAATGGGTTACATTCAACAGCGTTCGACGCAAAAGACAATGGATTAACTGTGATAAACCACCTCCAAATTTTGAGCTCCACAGAAGAAAAGTAATGTTTGGCGTGTGCTTAGATCGTCGGGTATTAGTCGTATAATTAATATTAATGTGGGACGTAAAGAATGCAACAAACCACTGTAACGTATTCATAAGCATTTTCTAGAAAAGCGATCTGCTCTCGTCCACGAAAAAATGTTGTTTTCCTCCATGACAATACAAGACTGTATGCAGTAAGAATAACTCAAGAAATAGTTTGGAACTCGGTTAGTCTGTTCCCCACCACATACTCATCTGACTTTGCACCAACGATTATTAGCGTTATTGATCATTTCAAAACGGTTTGATGTGGAAAACGTTTCTTTAATGATAGGATCAGATTCAAGAGTTGATAGAAAATATTTTCACATCGAAACCTGTGAAATTTTACTCAAAATATTTTCACATCGAAAACCTGTTAAATTTTTCTCAAAATTTATCAAAGGCTATGGGAGCAAAGACCGAGAAAAAAAGTAAAGATAGATAACAGACTGTTTAAATACAAGCTAGGTACTTAAAGAGGCTAGAATCTTACTTTTTTTCCCATGAAGTACAAATTCCAAGAGCTACTCGAGGTAATAAGTTACAGAGTCAGATACAAAGATTGTAGTGATCGGGGGAGCATTTTCTTTGGAATTGGTTCCGCCAAGCAGTGGTTCGGGGAAGAAGCTGCTCGAGTGGAACTTACATCTCGCCCATGGAATACGAAGGAAATGACGATGGCTTGCTACAGTGTGCGTCGCTTGGCTGATCTTAGCCGTGAAAACTGTGAAACTTAGGAACACATTTTAAACACATTCCATAGAAATAGCGACAGAGCAGCGAGAGGCTTGCGATGTTTCGTCTGTGAGAAAGGGGTTGCAGAGTGGGAAAAATTCATCACCTACAAGGCTGCGTAGAGACGCCTTTGAACTCTTTTGAGTCTAGGGAGTGAAAACTGAGCAGTTACTGCTCATATAAGACAGCATCTCTGTCTCATATATATATATATATATATATATATATATATATATATATTGTTTAATACTTAGTTTTTGGTCCTAATAGGGTAGGACCAGTACAGATTTGTATTAAAAAGTGTTGTATATTGAAGAACTTTTGAATATTTTCCATTTTTAAACGAGTTAATTCGTTACCCAGGTTTCTGACATGAGTGGTGTCTTCAGGCGATTTTTAATAACTGATTTTATCGTTTACTGTTTTTCTTTTTAAGAACGCTCTTGTAACGGTGTTTTATTTGAACGTTCACGTGGCAGAGAATTTATGAATTCTTTTAATAATAATAAGATGGAAAGCTTTTTTTTCTTTTTGAATAAAATTACAAAAACAAGAAAAGATAAAAATATAGGTAATTTCAATTTTAAAACAACGAATTATCCCCCTTTAATCAAAGAATTTATATATATATATATATATATATATATATATATATATATATATATATATATATAAGTCATAGAGAGATATTGATTATGAAATGCCAAACAACACTCAGGGACTCCATCACATTAAAACACTGATCCCGTACGATCAATGTTCAATCAACGTTGAAATATTCCTAAACGATCATTGAAGTTAAGCAGCGTTGAATCTGATCAATACAATGATGGAAAAATACTTGAAAATGCCAGGTGCTAGAAGCTTGGATTTGCAGGTAATGCAGTGAATAATGGTTCGGAATTGTTTTATCGGAGAAGCACGTTCCAATTCCAGTTGAGTTCGTTATATTCATTTGCACGCAAAGACTCTTGTGATAGGTATGAATTCACCCGTTCGCTCTTTATTCTCTATTATTATCTAAAAAAATTATCGTACAATCCAAAAATAATTTTCTGTCTTAACCTGTATAGGGTTGATAAACCGTAGAAACAAATTAATCAATCAATTTACTGATTACGCAGAAGAAATTAAAAGAAGAAATTAGTAAGACTTATATACTATTATTTTCGCGAAAATATATTCTTACAATCTAAAAATATTTTTTGTTTTAAATAAATCAGTGAAAAGTTGATAAGCCGTAAAAAACGAATATCAGGGACTCCAACAGAAATCATAACTCATGCTATGTTGATATTTATTTGGGTAGTAACCCTTCTTTAATACATGTTTTGCTAAACAGGACTGACATGTTTCTTTTGTTAGGGTTTTATTATATTTTTCTTGCATGCATACAAGTGAAAGCGTAAAATTAACCAAACTTTTGCTGATCCCAAGTGCTTTCGGTTAAGCCATCTTAAGAATTTGGTTAATTTACTATAACAAATTGTGGGTAAGTGCTATTTTAGACGGTATACAAATGGCTGAAGGTAGTCAGTCAGTTAAGTGCCATTCGTGATACACGCTTGGGCTATCATGTCTCGAAAGAAACATGACTGACTGAGCTGAAGATTATCCCGCAGTAGGGATAATCTTCTGCCCAGTCAGTCATAAGGTAGACATATTCTTAATTTCTGAATACGACCATGATATTGTGGTCGTTTTCAAAACTGATATTTTTAAAGTTTGATTTCTTATTTTTATAAGGGCTTCTATCTCTTTAATCGCTTTTTGTAGCTGGAGGTACGTATCAAATTGGACAATTCTGGTTGTTTTTGATCAGCTTCTCTGGCTTGTGGCGGTAACATTTCTGTTCGACTTCAATTCCATACTTCTTACATAAACGCCAATGACGGCTTCTATGCTTTCTGTGCAAGCATGCACAGTCATCAAGGATTCTTAAAATATCTATAAAAGTAATGTCCATAGAAGCTACTTTACTGTAATCTTATATTATATTAAGCGGCGTATGCACAGACCATAACCAAAATACTATTTTGTGAGAGATTTTGAAAGAGAAAATGTTTGTTTTTTTATTGCTGAAAAATCATGGCTCCTGTGTCCATTGTAAACAGAAAAGACCAACTGAGTAATAGCCAAGGGTGTAGAGGCCAGAAATTTCGTTATTAGGTCGCGGGATATGACAACAAACCTACCTATTTTTACTATATTGTAGAGTACACACACATATACACATACACAGTTACTCTACAACCACCAGCTTAAGTTGCTACTGATACGGTAATGCTATAGGCTTTTTCCTCCTACTCTCTCACTCTTTACTACCCTCTCGTTTGGCAAAGCTTAGAGAAAGGCTGAGGAGAGATAGAGGGAAAGGAAAAGCTCATGTAGAGAGTAAGTAGCGTAACAGACGGAGGAACTAAGTAACTAAGGAAGGAACAAGCAGAATTATATAATATTTCGATTTCTGCTATAGTCACACTACCTTCCAATTCTACGGGAAGACCTAAGGCAGAATGTGGTGTGTAGTTATAACTATATGTCATGGTTTGTTTCTCTATCTCCCATAACATCACTAGCGTTACATGGACAAAGTTCTTAGTGTGTGGGTTGGACTTATGAAGACAATTTTTTTGTATTTCTCTTAAGCTGTGATTTTCAGGTATTTTTTCTATGCGTTGTTGTGTCGTTCCAAGCGCACATACTATTACTGATACTCTGCTTGTTTCCAATTTTCTTATTATTGAATTTATTCTCATTATTACCATTATTATTAGCATAATTACCATTATTATAATCATTTTATGATCATTATTATCAAAATTATATTTATTATTATTATTATTGATATTATTATTATCATTGTTATCACAAGTGGACTCGTGTTGTCTAAAATGACGGTAAAATATTTGTATCGTTATAGCGTCAAAAATGACGTGAAGATGTACCAACTATTAAGCATCTTACATTAAGAAACAAGAAAAAATAAAAATAATGCAAACCCCCTCCACCACCATCTCCGATCGTGACAGAAGAGTTATATATATATATATATATATATATATATATATACACGCAACAGTCTTTATTGTAATAAGGAGGATATATATATATATATATATATAAATTGTGTGTATTTTGGCAGCATTTTTTCATTAATGCAGGTTTCATTGAATAATATAGACAAGTTTTGTCTATTAATTTTGTGTAGGATCCGTTCATACCGTCTGATATACTTGATGGTGATGTCGTTGAAAGACAACAAAAAATCACAGTATTTGTTGAATTTTTTATCGGGTCTAAGCTTTCGGCTCACATAAGCCATTATCAAAGAGTAAATATTAACACACAGTAAACATAGAACATTTAAGCTATTAACAATAAAGAGAATTGAATTGAAAATATAAGTCCATCCCTACCGTGGCGGATGGCCGAAGACAGTGACAAAATAGTGGTGTTGTGGTCCCTGGTCTGATTACAGACATTTGAGTACGTTATTGGAAATATCGAAATTGATTGTATTCAAACCAGGTTTAAATTGTTTAGTGTTGTTTGGATCAACAAAAGGCACTTCAGTAGTACAAGCTAGTAGAATTTTTCTTAGGATGTTGGGATTAATTTTGAGTGGGAGTAATGAAGGATTACTGTAAACATTTCTTTCAATCAATTTTCGATATTTCCAATAATATCAATAGTTTCACTGACGGGTACATTAGTAAAAAGGTTTTCCACATATATATATATATATACATTTATAGTGGCAAGTCAAACGGTCTTTACTATAACGGAGAGGATTATTATTATTGTTATGATTAATCATATTATTTTGGCTTCACTGGCTTTGTCGCGTTGATTTAGCAGTACAGGTATTTTGCTCAAAACAAGTGACGTTTGTACAAAGATTTGTATGATTCTAAATATTCTTATACTTGTATGCAATTTTAAAATATATTCTGAAGAAGAATTTATTTTTTCTTTTTTTCTTAAATGTCTCTCTTTTCTAATGTTGTATCATTAATAATCGGGATAAGAATAATCGGTTAAAAATAACTAGTTAATATGCTTAATCGATCATCATCATCATCGTCATAATCATCATTATTCCACCATGCTCGTCATAAAATGGCTGCCTTGAAAGTTTGTTCATGAAAATATTCAGTCGTTAAACTGTCATATTTTTAAATAAAAAAGACAAAAAAAAATGCACCGTGAAACTATTTAAAATACAAAGACTGGTTTCTATTTCAATGCAGAGATGTATGTGTCGGTTTGTGCTTAAGATAAATGAAGTCGTATGCAGAGGTTTTATTTATAAAAACGAATAAACGATTTGTGCTGACTGGCCTACAATACCTTCAGGGCAACAGCTTAAAATATTGTACTGAACCAAAACGATTGAATCAATAATAATAATAATTATTATTATTATTATTATTATTATTATTATTGGCAGATCTATAAAAATCGCAGAGGTATAACACATTTTAAACAATAAAATATATAATACATATAAAATTACATAAAAATAAAACACACACACACACAAATATATATATATATATATATATATATATATATATATATATATATATATATATATGTATGTATGTAGTGTGTTTCAGCAGTAATAATGTTGCATTTAAACTTCCGGAGATTGTAGCTAACAAGGAGGCGAGTATACGGAAGAGAGTTCCACGGGCGGGAAGTGCGAGAAAAGAAACTTTAGAATAAAAGTGAGGGTTACATTTACCTATTTTGACAGTAAAAGGTTGGAACCGAGTTGCCAATCTAGTAGCACGAGTAGATTTATGTGGTCGAGGCAACAGGAAATGAAACTTGTCAGAGCAGAAGCCGTCAAGTATGGATGAGGGTAAGATTTATTGTTCTTCAGATATGGTGAAAGAAAATGTTATAGTTTCTTAGGTATCGTTGAAGGAAATATTTTTGGTAGTATGGTAGAGAACTTTTATCGTTCGTTCGGCAGGGTTGAACACACGTTTTATTATTTGTCAATAATGATTGAATTTATGTTTTTGTTTGTGTCAACACTTAAAAACATTTGTTTTAATAATTTATTGTAAAGTTCAATCTTTTTGGCAAATATAGTATATTATCTAGTTTAATGTTTTCAAAAAGTTCTCTAAGATTGTTCGTTCAGTCCTACTTGTTTCATATTTACCAGAATCTGCAACATTCCAACAGTGTGTGCCTGACCGCATACAGTTCCTAACATGGTATACACATTAGTGGGATTTTATTTCACAATAAATGGTATGAAATCGAACAATGTAGTATTCTCGTTGGAATATAATGTACAACAATCGGTGATGCCGAACAATCCGACTTTATCAGTGGTATTGAACATGATAACATTGTCGATCGTACCGAAGTGTGTAACGTTCTCGATGGTATTGATCAATGTAACGGTTTCGATTCCATTGAGCAATATAACTTTCTAGATAATACAGATTGCTACTTCTAACCTGGCTGTGGTATAAATCAATGTCGCCTTCTCGGTGGCATTATACAATGAAACATTCTTGATGCGGCCCAAAAATGTAAACGAAGTTGGTTATATCGATCAGTGTAACGTTTCTCAGCGATATCCAACCATGTAACATTTTTGGTCGTTTCATTTTATATAACATTATTATTGGTATTCATTAATGTAATTTAACGTTCTTAATGGTATCGAGAATGTAATATTCTCAGTGGTATTCAACAATGTGACGTTCTTGGTGGCGCAGAACATTTAATCGCTCTCATAAATAAGCTTCTCGGTGGAATCCAACACGACGTTGGCGATCATGGCTCTCTACAATTTCCTGTCTTTGTAGCTCTTAATAATTTTTGTCTTTTTGCCCTCCCATACCCTGTTCCGCCAGCCATTCACTAAAGCTCGCCAGGTATGCTGTGCGTTACTTTCTTCTGTCTCTCTTATATTCAATCTACCCTGTGAGTGTCGAATTTTCCAAGCCCTTTTTCTCATTACGTGCCTTAGACATTTCTTCTTGATATTAAGTATAAGTGTCTTTTTTATCTATTTTTTTTAAATTTCGGCGTTGCTCATATGTTCAGGGTATTCTCATCATCTTTTTGTATAAGCAGATTACTGTTACTTCAAGCCTCCGCTTCATCTATGTAGAAATTGTTCAGTATTCGCTGCCATATAGGAGGAGTGATGCTACATAATGGTTCAGTGAATATCGGCTCAGAACGAGAAATCGGAGAGTCTAGTTCGAATTTCAGTTGAATTTGTAGCATTCACTTACGCGCAAACAGCATTGGGAAAGGTATTAATCCATCTCTATAAGCTAAATAGCAGAACAGAATGGATACTATAACCTTGTCTAGTCTACCGAAAAAAGTAATGGCAACCTAGTGCGGGAAAATCTTCTGATTAGGCAGTCTTGTTTTTTCGAGACATGTTTGCCTAAGCACGGCAATAAACTGACTGACTCTTGTCTTTGTTTATCACGCACGGCAATAAACTGACTGAGTCTTGTCTTTGTTTATCACGCACGACAATAAACTGACTGAGTCTTGTCTTTGTTTATTACGCACGGCAATAAACTGACTGACTCTTGTCTTTGTTTATCACGCACAGCAATAAACTGACTGACTTCTTGTCTTTGTTTATTACGCACGGCAATAAACTGACTGACTCTTGTCTTTGTTTATCACGCACAGCAATAAACTGACTGACTTCTTGTCTTTGTTTATTACGCACGGCAATAAACTGACTGACTCTTGTCTTTGTTTATCACGCACGGCAATAAACTGACTGACTCTTGTCTTTGTTTATCACGCACGGCAATAAACTGACTGACTTCTTGTCTTTGTTTATCACGCACGGCAATAAACTGACTGACTCTTGTCTTTGTTTATCACGCACGGCAATAAACTGACTGGCTCTTGTCTTTGTTTATCACACACGGCAATAAACTGACTGACTCTTGTCTTTGTTTATCACGCACGGCAATAAACTGACTGACTTCTTGTCTTTGTTTATCACGCACGGCAATAAACTGACTGACTCTTGTCTTTGTTTATCACGCACAGCAATAAACTGACTGGCTCTTGTCTTTGTTTATCACGCACGGCAATAAACTGACTGACTCTTGTCTTTGTTTATTACGCACGGCAATAAACTGACTGACTCTTGTCTTTGTTTATCACGCACGGCAATAAACTGACTGACTCTTGTCTTTGTTTCTAACGATATTTTTCTGTTTCTTAATACTTTGCTCGGCTCTTGAAAAATATCTCTCACTATCGCACCTTCGGATTTCCGTTTCGCACTTTCCGTTCTCTGTTAATACGCTTTCCAGATATCTAACTCGTTGCAACTGTTTGATTTCGGTATCGCCAATCTGTAATTTGCATGTTGGACTGATCGTTATTAGAATATTTCCAACCACGAAATTTTCAAGTCGGGTTCAGATATTTTCACTGTCTTGTAAAACGATACTTTTGCAGTTGAGGTTTAAAAATAACTTTATCAGAGACAGAATTTTTCAATTAGTTTACTGTCGACCAGAACACGATTTTCTTTCTTTATTTGTTTTTTTTTACAACTTTCACATTGATTTACTGTCTATTTTTTTTATTTTTTATTTTTTTATTCCCTCTTCTAAATTTTTTCTGTTTTGTTTTTGTAAGTCAGAGGGGAAAGATTTTTTACTACTAATTCGATCTACTATATTTGAGGCCATACGAGACTCAGAGACAAATACGATCCGACCGATTTCAAAAGCGAATATGAAAAAAAAATTATTGAATGAGACTGGAGTGTTACTGGAATTCATCTATTTTGGTTATTTAACCCATTTTAAAACAGTTTTTTTTCGTTTCTCCATGACCAATTTAGAAATGTAGTGCACACTATGGATGATGGAGAATAAAATTTGCACTCAATGTCGCACTAGACCATCAAGGAAGCTATCTGCAAGGCTGAAATAAATTAACCTCATAGCCACCGAGTGAAAACCCAAAATGTATCTGGATTGAAAACATGAGAAAGAACCGTATTACAGTTAGAAGACATTAGAATAATCATGAATCTATACTGGTAGCAAACCACCTGCATACGTACAAGAAATTAGTCCAATAGATATACAAAAATAGAAAGGGGTGTAAACAAGAATGCGTCGTCACACCGGATTTAATCAACCTATACATCGAGTCAATTCTCAGAAAACTAGAAATCTTGCCAGGATTCATTATTGGTGGCCACAATTTTAACAATATAAGATATGCATATGACACAGTGCTGATAGCAGACACAGAAAGGAAACTACAAAAATTCCTACAGAAGGTAGTGACGGAAAGCAAGAAGAAAGGACTAAGCATAAAAAGACAGAATGCCTGATCATCAGAAAAAAGAGGAGTCCAAAATACCAATTACAGGTCGGGGATACTAAAATCAAGCAGGTACATAAATTTAAATATCTGGGAAGTGTTTTAGCACAAAACGGAAAGTGCAACAGTGAGATTCGAAGTCGTATTGGCAGGACCAAAGACATTCCAAAAGCTAAGCAGAATATTAAAATATATAAAAAATTTCATTAGAAACAAAGAAAAGAATACTGAACTGATATATGTTCTCCTGTAGGGCATCGAATGCTGGATAATCTTCTCAAAGACGAAGAAGAGATCAAGCAACAGAAATAAGGTTCTATAGAAGAATGTTGAGGATACCTTGGTCCGAAGAACATGTAAGAAACGATGAGGTTTTGGACAATTAATGAGGATGGCGTGCTTAGAAAACCTAATACTCGCAGGGCGGATATACGGAAAGCGGGGCAGGAGAAAGAAGAGCGTGACATATTTAATTGGCTTCTGCAAATGGATAACAGAATAGGTTTGGGAGAAATAACAGAAAGACAAAACTTATTAAGAGCTACAACAGACAGGAAGATGTGGATAGTCATGATCATCTATGTCCTGAAAGTACACGACACATAAAAGAAAATATAAACATCCAAACAAGACAGGAGATGGACAATTTCTGAAATGTCGAACACGAAAATATAAGATCGACGTTCGGATGTGAACACAGGGCAGCACACGCACGCTTTGGCAGGTAAAAATCTTAAATGCTGTCTCCACTTATTCAACTGTATCTATTTGCATTGAATATTTAAATATTTCTTCTCCATCATCAGATATGACACAAATAAAGTGACGATTAACCTACTTTTTTGAAGAGGTAACTTTTTAAAGAATTTTTTTTATTTCTTTTTCAGAGTTGCAACCCTGTAAAAGAAGGAATGTTAAATGTTCACTTGGTACCTCACTCACATGACGATGTAGGATGGTTGAAAACAGTCAACCAGTACTATTATGGAAGTAAGTAGATAAGTACGAAGGTATGTTGAAAAATTCTCAGACATTTCCAAAAATCAGTATTTCAATGGTCAAACAATTAGTATTTTTGTAAAATACATTATATACCAAGTGTGTTAAAATGCAGGTGGGGGACATAATATATAATTCTCTTCATGGCCAGGTTAAGAACTGTTCGGCATCCTATCGTATGACTTGTTAAATAAATGTGCAATTATTTATCGCACCACTATCAGAGGTCGCATTCACTTTATTTTTTCTCTTTCAGTCAGCGGTGAACTGGCTCAAGAAAGGATTGTTCACGCATCTACATTAGAAAATGTAGACATATGAACAAGTCCTTCTTGAACCAGTTACCTCCTGACATATAGAAAGCAAAATATACAATCATTTGTAGGAATTTATTTTATTTCTTTCACTGTCTATCCAACCATGTCTTTGTGTTTTGTGGGTAGATGCTTTAGTCTATTCTCTGTGTAAAGAGAGTTAGTAGTAGTTCTCACTCACAAATACAAATCCAGGCTAAAAATGTAAAAATTTTAAACGTCTGCCGATTGGTTCTATGACAGAGAAACTTTTAGTTATGTGTATGCAGATAACGTTTTTATTAAAATGCGAAAAACGTTATAATTCCCACAATATGTGGCTCTGTCCGCAAAAGTATTGAGCACAGTATTTAAAAAAAATAAAATATAACCTTAATTTAATTGCAACCACATTACAATTAAATAATTACTTGTTTATATTGTGAAGGTTTAATATCAATGTTCTGTGTTAATATAGAACCAGGTTTTCATAGGCCACAGTCAAAGAATCATCTACACAGGAAGAAAGAAAAAATGAAAGAGTAGTCAGACTAATATAAGACAAAGACAGGATAAAGTTTTTTTGTTTTTTTTGGTACTGTCATATTATTTCAAGTGAAATGGAAAGTAAATCCATTCAATATGGCGATCATCTTGTTCAATGCCGCCAAGTTAGAAAGCACGGAAGAAAAAATAGGCAATTTTTGTGACAGACTAAAAACTGCCCAATATGAAAGCAGGCCATAAGCTATTATCCCTCGCATAAGAGACCGAAATGCAAAAAAATAGACCAAAATAGTAAGTCGAGTCATAAATAATTTCCGTTTTTTTTATCATCTTTATTCTTCAGAAAATAAAATACAATTACATTTTATTTCACTGTTTATTCACCACTTTTTTAGGTTGAAGTATTGCTACTGCGGATGTACGTTGTGGTGCAGTGGATAATCGGCTCGGAACGAGAAATCGGATAACCGAGTTCCAATTCCAGTTGAATTCATTGCATTCACTTACTCGCAAATGCCCTTGGGAAAAGGATTAATCTATCTCTTCCCTTCAGATATGGGTCAAATAATAGGACAGATAGGGTTCTAGTCTTGGCTGGCCACCAGTCTGTCTCAGAAAGTAATGGCAATTTACTGAGGGAAAATCTTCTGCTTAGTCAGTCATGTCTCTTTCGAGACATGATCGCCCAAGCGTATAAATGGATGGCACTTAACTGATTGATTGCCACTTATCAATCAGATTTTCAGTGTTTTTTAGTAGAATTCCGCAGGTATTACAAGGAAGCGTTTTCGACGAACATCTGTTTTTTATTAGAAAAACATTTCCCTCATCAAATCGTTTTGCAGCGATCGATAAGAATAATAATCGGCTGGCTCAAGGTCAACTGAATTTGAGAGGTTGGACTTGTGTAAAACAGACCAGCCAACTTCCAAATGTGTTTCCTATGTTATTGTTGCCGTATACGTTCTTGCATTGTCAACATTTTCTTTATTGACGAGCACAGGAAGTTTTTCTGTTTAAATTTTATAGCCAAGTTACAGATTCTAGTTGCATCGTTTCATTGCATCTTAAGAACTTTAATAATACTCCGACGGTCCTAGCATAGACATAGCATTGCCTTTCTTCCATGGAAATTAGCTTTTGGGTGTCAGTTTGTCCTTGTCAATCTTTTGCGTTGAACATTGTTGTAAGTAACCTATTTTTCATCAAATCTTATGTATCCAAGGAGCGGATTATTTACCTGTTGCGAAACGAGACTTGCTGCTATGGATAAACGATCCTGTTTAGTTCATTTTGCCAAGAACGTGTAGCACCAAAACGCACACAACTTGCTGACTTTCGCTCCCATTCAAAGTGTCGGCATTTAGTAGATTGTGATTTAGGAACCTCGACATAGCGTAATGGCAAGCAAACTTGTCTCGCTATAAAAATAATGCCTAGTGAACTGGATCCTCACTAGGTGCCCGACACTTTCGGTCTAGTGCCATATCTAAGCCACGGTAGATTATGATGTGCTTAGCATCTTTTCTAATCCCAGAATAAGTCACCGTATATTGCTTTCCACTAATGATGCTTTTTTTTTTTTTTTTTTGCTTTTTGTTTTTCTTTTTCGGTATATCAACCTCAGTGGGTTGTTTTTTAAAATATATTGTTATTATTTTTTTTATATATTTATTATATATTGCTATAGGTAGATAGAAACAGACAGGGATAGATAGATAGATAGATAGATAGATAGATAGATAGATAGATAGATAGATAGATGTTTTGCAAAATATAAATATCTACCAGCTAGCAAGAATGTAACACATTCTTAATGATTTCTATGATAAACTTACTCACCACTGCACTGCGACAAATTAAAAATGTTTGATACTTTTGCGAAAATAATACGGGTTGTTTATTGTCAACAGGATTGTATGGAGGTCGCATACAGTGGATTTACTTTCAAAACTTGTCTTCTTTTTCTTAGCCAATTTCGCACAAATACTGTATTGATTGCGAGTTAAGTGCCTATTTGCGCGTCCGCGAACACACACAACATGAAAATATCCATATCACTTTATTGTTATGGGTGTGTTTTGGTGCGGACAATTTATAGGCGTATCCACTGAAATATTGCCTGATTTCTTGAACGCATCATTTTATGTAAAGTTCAAGGAAAATGTTGCTCTATCCAGTTTTCGTCAATGATCGATAACCTCGTCTATTTCATACCATGGGCTCATCGCCATAAAAAAATAAAAATAAAAATAAAACAGGCTGATCGATACACCACCCCTTCATACACACGTACATATATATATATATATATATATATATATATAGTTATTATTATTGTTATAATAATATCATACTGCAACTCAAAAGCTATCAAATTTCGGTGTTCAATACACCATCATCAGGTAGTGAGATGTGAATAGCTTTTGAGTTGCAGTATGATATTATTATAACTATAATAATAACTATATATCTGTAAAAGTTCTGCTTCTACATTGAGCCCGTTTTATAAAAAGTAATTTTAAACTGTGGAATTAGATTAAACCACTTATATATATATATATATATATATATATGTGTGTGTGTGTGTGTGTGTGTGTGTGTGTGTGTGTGTGTGTGTGTGTGTGTGTGTGCTTCATAGAAAATGATAGACAGGGTATTATCCTTAAGACTTTATATAATTTTTCATATGTTCTTATGATTTTTTTTTCTTTTAGGATTCAGATTAAATAAGAATTATTCAAAGGTTTTATTTTTTTCAAGCGCTTTCGGATATACTTTTAGCAATTTTCAAGGATCAATTTTCTTTTACTTGTCATTGAATATTGACATCCTTGTTGACAATATACACATGATAACATCACCCACATGCAAAAGAAGATTAAAAATAATGGAGGTATTACTAATTAAAAAGAGAAATCCTACATTTAATAATACACAATTTTGAACACGCTAACAATGTGCCCTCCGTGTTCGGAACATAACATGCACATATACATAAACTTTACATATATTTAGTTCCAAGTAAAATACAAAATTAATCCATGATAATAGCTAAAAATATCGCTTAAAGCCCTCAGAAAAACAAAACTTTCGGAAAATTCTTACATAATTTGAGTTCTGAAAGGAAAAAAATCATGAGAACACGTAAAATATGATGTAAACAAACTTAATGATAATACCTTGTCTTGCATTTTCAATCAAACCTGCATGAAAGACAGATTGCTGCACAAATACAATATATATATATATATATATATATATATATATATATATATATATATGTGTGTGTGTGTGTGTGTGTGTGTGTGTGTGCGTGCGTGTGTGTGTGTGTGTGTGTGGTGTAATAAGGGAAGTAAGAATAGCATGACCTGACTAAATTTCTAAAATCTTAGCAAAAAATCTAATTTCATGGGGAAGTGCTTCTTTCAGCACCTCCTGGCACACACACACACACACACACACACACATACATACATACATACATACATATATATATATATATATATATATTAATTGTTTCACCCCAAGCAAGGTGGTACCGGCACTGGTGCGCAGGGGGCTACATAAGAGAAGAGTGAAAGTTTAAGCAAGAGGAGAGCGAAGAGAAAGATGCACTGGTTACTGGGGGTGTCAGAGAAAGAGCAAGAGAAGGATAGGAATGCCAGTGTGAAGACTGTCGCGAGGGTAAAGTGAGAAAAGAAATGAGCAAGATAAACGAGGTGATGGGGAAAGGACGAGAGAAAAACTGGAGTCAAATGGACAAGAGATGGGAATTAACGTTGCATTTAAATTCTTGGAGATTTTGTAGCCGTCAGGGAAGCAAGTATACGGAAGGGAGTTCCACAGGCGGAAAGTACGAGAAAGGAAGCTGCTGGAATAGAAGTGTCGGCTGCATTTAGTTGATTTAACTGTAAAAGGGTGGGACTTTGTTGCCAGTCTGTTTGCTCGAATAAATTCTCGTGGAGGGCGCATCAGTGAAGCTAAGCTCGCCGGAGCGGAAAACCTGAAAATATTCACGCGGAGGCACATATTTTCTGATGTTAATAGAACAGAGCTCAATATAATATAACAGAGCTACAATGTATAATATTAATAGATAAACATATTATCGTGCATTTATAGAACGACTTAATGTGCGTTGTGGATGTCAGAATGAGAAATCGGAGAACTAAATTCGAATACCAATTGAATTCGTTATATTCAATTACACGCACATACTCATAGGAAAGGTATTAATCTGTTGCTGCTCCCTCCAACTATAGGTTAAATAACAGGACAGATTGGGTTCAATAGGCTTAATTGGCAATAAGTCTATCGCAGAAAGTAATGGTAACCTACTGCGGGAAAATCTTCTAGGCATGATCGCCCAAGTGTGTATGGCACTTAACTGACTAATGAATAGCACAACTCCGAGTTTCATACACTATGCAATCATCAGGTGCATATTATAAACTGCTCTGTTCATAATATACACATGATGTTTGCATTATGCATGAAACTCCGTGTCGTAAGATAATATGTATATTTATTAATATATACATATATATACATATATATATCAAGCAAAAACCTAGCGCATCGAAAACGGTTATAAATTATAATTTAATTCAACGGGTAAGTTGTTTACCACCCGTCTCATTAAACCTAAATTACAAATTTATGAAGAATTTTTTTAGAAAATTAAAAAATAAAGTTTTAAAGTTTTTGATGAGATTTTTTCTTGATGTGTATCATATTACTCTGTGTACTATACCTTCAGCTCTCGTTATGAATTCATGTTTTTAATGTTTTATGTTAAAAAGACCTACTTGTTTTATCCTTTCCACTTATATATATATATAGAGAGAGAGAGACAGACAGACAGACAGACAGATGATACCAAATCCGTAAACGGGTGTATAGACCCATATATTGGTTGTTCCTAGCATTACTTTCACTTGATCTGTGTGCTTTTTCTCTGTTTAATTGATTAAATGAAATTACCGTTAATTTGCTTTCTGTACTTTCTTTTACAGCCTACTCATATATCCAACAAGCAGCCGTCCATTCCATTCTGGAAACAACCAGTCAGAGTCTACTGGCCGATCCTCAAAGGCGTTTCATTTTTGTAGAAATGGCCTTCATGGACCAATGGTGGAACGACAAAACTGATTACAAGAAAAGACAAGTTAGAGATTTGATTAATTCAGGTAATATGTCGTCAGTTTATTCGTTTGCTTGGTCTTCTTCTTCTTCATGTGCCGTGTCCCTTCAGAACGTAGGTGATCATGGACTTTCACTAGGCGTTGTCTCTTGTCGCATTCAATATTTTCCTCTTGATATCTCTCCAAAATTCGGCTCAACCATTCATTTGCTTAGGCCTATCAAATACGTCTCGCGCTGCTTTCCCCTGTCTTTCTTTCTCTCTATCCGTCCTGTGAGTATTAGATTCTCTAGGCCCTCTTTCCTCATTACGCGTCACAGGAACCTCAGCTGTCTCTTCCTGTTATTAAGTATGAGTTTTCTTCTCGTTTTTCACCCTCTCCTCTTCATCGTTGCTCACGTGCTCTGTCCATGGTATCCTCAGCATCCTTCTGTAATGTCACATTTCTGCTGCTTCAAGCCTCTCCTTCAATCTTGAGGAGATCGTCCAAAATTCACTGCCATACAGAAGGATATGCCATACAGATATCACATAGCAGTCCAGCTCTTTCTTTGTTTCCAATGAGATTTTCCTAGCTCTCAGTACTCTGGTTAGCTTTTGAAAGGTGTCCTTGGCCATGCCAATGTGTCTTTGGATCTCAATGTTGCACTGTCCATCCTCTGTCAGAACGCTTCTCAGGTTTTTACGTTTCTTTACTTGTTTTATTTTAGTTTCTCTAACCTGTAGTTGGAATTTTGGGGGTTTTCTTTTTGCTGATGACCATACATTCAGTTTTCTTGAAGTTTTTTGTTCTCGCTTTCTCTTGCTACCTTCTGTAGGAGGTCTTGCATTTTTACCCGTATCTGCTATCAGCATTGTCTCATCCATGTATGGACGTCATTGTTGGGATTGTGAACGCCAATGACTAATCCTGGCAAGGATTTTATTCCTCTCAGAATTGTTTCTCTGTATAAGTTAAACTATAGATCCGATGAGAAAACACATCCTTGTTTTACGCCTCTTTCTATTTTTGTATACCTGCTGAATTCATATCCGTAGGCAAGCGGTTTGCTGCCAGTATAGGTTCTTGATTATCTTAATGTCTTTTCCGAAAATGTCGAGGTTGCCGAGCATCACGAACAAATTTATAGCGTACTTTATTTTGCCTTACATCTACAAAATCTTGTTCTTATCTAACATTTTCATATCGGCAGACAGTGACACAGGTAGCGTTAATCACACATAAAATCAAGATTTTATGAAATATTTTCGATGAAAATAGTAATTTCCAGAAAACTTTATTCAAACGTCCCTACCAAACTGCAAATCGTAAAAAAGAACAAAATTCCTTGGCACCAAAGAGCGTGGCTGTCTGTCTTTGCAGCTTCTAACCTTTCGATATCAAAGCGTTTCTTCGTGTACTTTAACCTTTTTTAGTCTCGTAAGCATTTTAAGATTATACTTATTGACAGAGGGTCACTTTGTTAGAGACTTAAATAAATAATATAGAATGAGCTAACTGGTTATCACTCCCCCTCTTTTTTTTAGACTTAAACATTTTTGACTCTTAAAAGTGATTATGTAACGAAAGAACGAAAAAATGGATTTTACATTCGTTTCAAAACGCCAGAAACAATTTGTTTCATTTTTTATTCTCTCAGTCTTTCTTTTTTCGCTTGACTCTTCTCTCTTTTTCTCTTCCTTCTTCACGTCCCTTTTCTCCTCTACCTTCTCCTCCTTTTTCTTCCCTCCTTTCTTCTCGCTCTCATTTGCCTATTCCTCCTCCTTTTTTTCTTAATCTTTCTCTTTCTCCTATTCCTCGTTTTCATTCTCATTCTCAATCCCTTTTCCTTTTTCTCCTCATCTTCCTCTTTCTCACCCGCTTTTCTTTTCTTTTTATTCTTTTTTATCTTCCTCGTTCTCACCTTCTTTCTCCTGACCCTCTTTTTCCACTTTCTCCTCCCCCTCTTTCTATAACTATTTCTTTTCCTCCTCCTGTTCCTTTTTCTCCTCCTCCTTCTTTTTTAATTCCTCTTTGTGTTTTTCTCATAACAATTTGTACCCCAAAAGATTTAAACCCAGAAGAATTAGACAGGAACTTGTAAATAATTGTTAAAACCTCATAAAAATGCAAGAAATTTTATGAAGCAAAAATTTATTTTTAAAAAAAAACTCTCTTTTCTTTCGTTTTAACCCGGTTTTGTAAAACATTTTCTTTTTTAATATTTGGAAATATGCACTTTATTGCCAGGAAGCTACGCTAAATTGCTCTTGTCATAGTAAAGTTCATGCTGCAGTCTAGGCAGTGAACTGCCTCGTTGTCTGGTTGTGATAATCAATAGCGACCTCTGCATGAAAGGAGGACAGATCCTCTCATGAAGAGGTTGCCATTGATTTTAGATGTTGAGTGCTATATATAATGTCACAAAGTGCAGCTGAGCATTTTCAATCCCTAAAATCCTATCAGTTTCGACAAACAAGGAATTAGAATAGTTAAAGATCTTATTAGAGGTACAATCTCAGAACATTAAAAACGGGGAATGTGCATTATCCTTCCGTTGGGATATTCTCTCAGTTCTGAACGGATCGCATCCCAACTATCACTTAAAAGTTCCCGAGACAAGTTTGCATAAAGGATAAAGTCTGTATAGGAACAACCATTCTTATGAAAAAAAACCCTCTCCAGGTTTGTTAGTACTTAACGGGGTTTATTTATAAATATACATGTCTCAATATATTATTGGTACGTGTGTATTTTTTGCTCGAGTCCCCTTGTCTTTATCGGTGTGCAAAATATTTTATTTTTTCGGTCGAGTTCTGACGAGTGGGAAGCGATGACCATTTAGCTCAGTCTATATTATTTATGTATTTATTTTTCTCTTTTCATGTTTTTTTTTTTCGCATTGCCAACTTTCCTCTTATTCCTTTTCATTATATCTCTTTTTATTGTATTAATTGAAATAGTGTGAGTAAGTTACGATTCGACAGCCTCTTGAAAATTGCATTTGATATTCAGTTGTTAAAGTCTGGATTGACGATCGTTCAAGATATTATGTAGATGACGAGACAAATGATGAGATTGGTGTGAATGATTCATTTTTTTACGAATTTACTTTTCATCTTCCGGTTTTTACTTTTATCACAGCATTCAGTTCGATTATATACAAGATGGCTGCAGGTTGACTTCTAGCAATGTCATCGCTTGATCCGTCCTCAAATATAGCCAACGCAAATGTGGCTTTTTTTAGTCCTGCTTAGGTCTTACATTATTTGGCACAGCTGTGACATTGGTGGGCGTCTTTTGCCATAATTATTAAATAAATACCGTATAACGTGTAATGATTGACTTCTTCCTGTGTGTGGCGTCTTTGATGATTTTTAAATCATACCCTACTTAGACAGACGGTGACCATACGGACATAATACGTCACAAGGCTAGTAAACAATTAGTACTTCAGAGACACTACACGTACGGCACCACAGTAGCAGTGGTGTGTGAAGGGCAAAGTTGTATAACTGTGCCAATCTCTCCCTAGGATTGGTTTTGAATTCAGTTTTTCTTCTCTCGGACTAGTTGCCAACTCTACAATTTTGATTAGAATGCACAGCACCTTATTCGAAAATTGGTTTATTGGTTGGTTCGTTGGCTGATTTCGTTTGGCAGCATATCAATCACTATGGTTCATTTAATGCCTAAATTCAAATACTTTTAACATAATTTTATGGCTTCAACTAAATATATTTTGAACGCATGCTTTCAAATACAGATAAAATGTATGCTAGTCATGCAATGGAAGTATTTTTTATATTGTAAGTCTTTTTTATATAAAAATCTATTTCTGGTATTTTTACTATTAAAATATATTTTTTATAATTTGATAGTTTTTATTTATTAATTTTTTTTTTTTTTTGTTGAGGGACGAGAACTCACGATTTGCCCATAGCTCTGATCCTAACAAATGCTAGCACCACTCGGAAATTGGAAAAAATACAGTAAAAATATAGACAGAGAGAACTTATCGGTTGAATTTAATAATATTTATTCAAATGAATCCTTACATTCTGTATACCACACACACACACACACACACACACACACACACACACACACACACACAAATATCTTAGCCCGACTAACTTCCCAAAATCTGAGCCAAAATTCAAATTTTATGAGGAAGAAATCGACCCGAAACTATATCTTGTCAGTAGCTCCTTGCGTGCGTGCGTGCGTGCGTGCGTGCGAAAACCCAGATATAAATAAAAAAGATAAAAGGAAAACATTTTTCTACCAACCCGTTTTGTTCCATGAAGAACTTTATCAAAGTAACTCTCCACATTTACCTAGATAATATATTGCCTTCCCTAAAACTGAGAAAGATTTCTCGGGTGCGCAGAGCGATAGACGTAATATACGCTGTTTAATAAATTAAAATGAGCTGTCTATTTCAAACACGAAGTGTTCACTATAGTAACGTTTGAACTAACAAAAATGGCGGATTAAAATAAATCCATTGGTTCTTTAGAACCAATATATATATATATATATATATATATATATATATTCTAAATCTTTAACTATGCACCATGGGTTGAAAGCAATTAAGTAGCCTCCACTGAAAGTTGAATCTTGGGACATCCGTCTAACCTGAATGTCATCTTTACTGATTTGACCTCATTAACCAAGCAACTGAATAATATAAAATCTATTTCATCAATTTCTAAATGTTTTATCATTTGTTCAAAAGTAGAGTTTAACTTATTCTCTGTAGTCAATTTCTTAATGACAATGAATTCCAAAGGATGTTGTGTGTTCAAATCACACCAAAGACACACTTCTTTATATACGAACCATGTTACTTCAGCCGACGTAGAATAAAGAAAAACGACCTGGACTCTAAGATGAAAGGCAACAATAATAAGATTAACAATAAACTAATGAAGAAATTGACAACGTAAATCCAAATGATGTATTGTCTATATGTTAAAACTCCGAGAAAAGTTATTACTTAGACATGCCGAACGCTTCTGTGTATATATTCTTTCTGTTAATTTCCTCTTCATCTGTGACGTGTCTCTTACGTACTTTGACGATCATGGCTCTCCACAATTTTCTATCCTTTGATGTCCTTACTAAATTTTCTCTCTTTTCGCTATTCCTCCTAACCTCTGTTCCTGCCAGATATTTACACAAGCTTATTAAGTAGGTCATGCTCTGTTTTTTATTACCCTCTTGCCTTCAGTCGTTCTCGTCGGCTGACTTTTAGAATAAGATTTTTGCACCTCTGCAGCGGGATAACCCCCCATCCCCGCGTCCAGAGTATGACAACTGCAACCGGCAGTAAGGCCTCCGACTGGGAGGTTGAGAGAAGCGTGGCATTAACTCTTAGTTGCTGCTGTTTCAAAGTCCACCCTGATCCATGGTGATAACATCTGAAAGAAAATGGAGTTAAAACCTAATGAAAGTATAAAAATAGACTTTCATAGTAAAAATTACAGCAATAATTTTTGGGAGAAAAAATATTACCAGAAATATATTTTTGAAGGAAAAAATATTAGAAAAAATATTATATTTAATTGTTTAAAGTGGTCAACTGCTTGTATGGAAAAAAGCACACTCTCGCCATCAAAACAACATAACCCATACAGGTCACTGTGTGCCACGGGTTAGGTGTTTGTGATGGTCTCATGTTATATTATCACGGAGTTTGACATCCCCGCGGCCTTAAATACATAATATCCGTAAGGGGTTTTGATGTCAGTTTGCTGTCTCTGATACGAGGGCTGGTAGTTTGAGAGCGCCTACGATTACATGTTCGAGGGCTTTTCGAAGCCCTCGCACACACACACACACACACACACACACACACACACACACACACACACATATGATGCAAATATTCAACACTCACTGTACACATTTACATAGACGTCCTACACGTGCACACACATACAAACACACACACACACATACAAACACACACACACACATGCATGCAGTGTATTCACATAACAAATACGCAAACTATTTAACCCATAGATGGGACTGTAACAGGACCTGGAGTAATGGCATTTAAGGCGTAACTCCACATTCCCCAATACTCCAAATAGTAAATTTAGAGCCCCACCACTGGTTGCAGTTTACATGTCATACCCAGGACAACCAATTATATATATATATATACCAGCGATATATCTGGATCTGACAAACCATTCTTTACAAAAATACATCAATAACACCTCATCTACAACTAATTCAATTCTTTTCATATGAATCTATTGGAAAAATCTTGTCACCATTAAATAACCCACTGAAGTTGATATGGCGTAAAACAAAACAAACTAAACCTTACCTTCAATATGCCCTGTGTGTGTCAAATTTTCTAAGCCCTCTTTCCTAATAATGTACCCTGGAAGTTTTAACTGTCTCTTTCTGACGTTAAGTATAAGTGTTCCTTTTGTTTCTATTTTCTCTAAAATCTCGTCGTTGCTCTCATATTCAATTGATGATATCCTCAGCATTCTTCACACAGCCTTGTTGTTTCAAGTCTCTTCTTCATCTGTGAGAATATTCCTCCAGTACGGGAGATGGTTAATGTTTATTGATTCGGCCTTTTGTCATACATAACCGAACTCCCTACAACTTACAAATTATTCGCTGTCATTAAAAGGTTAGAGATTTAAATGTGTGGATTTGTGGAGGAAGGAAAAGTATACGTTTTGCATGTTTAAAGAGAAATTTATTAATGGAAAAGAATAACGTGAATTGGAAGAAGTTAAACATTCCAAGAGAAATAGTATTAAGAGTATTTAAGTGTATAAAGAGTTCGTTGAAATGTTCGTAGTAGTCCTTGCAAGAGTGAGTTTGTGTGTACGTAGGCAGGAACGTATGTATGTATGTATGTATGTATGTATGTATGTATGAGCGTTATCTTTGAGTAGGAGTGTCTTTGGAGTTATCGCTCAGGTTGAAAAGAAAAGAGGTGAGAGGTGAACGATTAAGAAAAAGGAGGTAAGAGAGAAAGATAGGGATGATAATAATAATAACGATCGCTTGACGTTTGTCAGCTCATTTCTTTCTGACGACTGTCGTGCTTGCTCGTCTTTTATTTCGTTTGGGAATTCAATCCCGGATATGATTCTGGCCTTTCCATTATGTGACGAACATTTCGCATCGACATGTAAAATTTCGCGAGTTTTGTGTGTGTTAAGCAAGGTTTGTAAATTCGAAAAAATTCGTTCATTTCTAACAATGAGTCAGTTTTCAAATCTAGAACTTGTTTTTTTTTCACTACATATTCACTGCCATATAGAAGAACCGATATCGCGTATCAGTTCAGTTCTCGTTTTTTAGTTTCTAAAGAAATTTTCTTTGCTTATATATACTTATATTTTTATTTTTCGTGGATGCCGGTTGTGTAGAGTGGTAGTAAGAAAGAATCACGCACATACGAAGGAGTTGACTAACGGGAGTTGCTTTCTCTTCTCTCTTCTTTACATTCTCTCTGCGTACTCGAAAAGCCCCGATCTTATATAAGCTGAAATTTTATCGAATTTCGCTTAATTGCTTCATCTATGACGAGGCACATCTATTAATCACTTTTGCCGATTATTACCTATGAAGTCGGCTGTCTCTGACGACATCACACTTTTGTTTGTCATTGTTTATATTTTCCCTTTGAAGCTGGCTGCCTTTGACATAAACATATTTTTGTTTGTCATTGTTACTGACGCCAATCATATTTCTGTCGGATCATAGAAATACATTACATTCCTTTGATGCCGGTTGCTATTGACGTAATTATACTTTTGTCGGTCACTGCCTTTGACGACAATCATATTTCTGTGGGTCACAGAAATATATTACATGTGTGCAGTCTTCTATTTGGTTATTTGTCCGATCTTGAAAATTAAAGACCAGTCATCCAAATAGATTATTGTAACTAATAAATCACATTCAAAATGTCTACACATCAAAGCCGATTTAAGAGATGTGCACACTCTCTGCACACCAGTCTGAAGCTATGAATTCGACGCCAGCGTTGAGTTGTCCTTGCATTGAGTAGGTTGGTGGGGACTTATCCTGGAGTTGAGTTATCATGGAGTTGACTTGATCTGTGTTGAGTCGGCTGTGATATGTCCCATCCCAAAGAAAAAAGAATATATACGCGTAGCATTGTGGACATTAGCGCCAGCGCCTAAAGTGATATCGTCGAGCCTAGTTCGAATCCCAGCCAATGTTATTGTGTTCACTTTCACACAAATACCTTTTGAAACGATATGAATCTAATTATTCTTCCCCACAACCAACTATGGGTTAAACAGAAGGGTAGATGTGGATTCTGTAACATTGTTTGGCAACCAGTCTAATAGAAAAAACTTTCAAAAATTGTGGCGAAGGCTACATGAAAGCGCTCCAATATATTTCCTAAGATCACATGGCATTTCACAGATAATAAAGAAAAGGAAGCAGTGGAGAGCCATGGTTTCTTACTTCTAAAAGGATGTAATATTTTAGCGTATGTACAGAAAAAATACATGAAATAAGAAAAAATAAAACTTAACATGTTTTTGTGGAGTGTGGAGTATTTTTCAAAAATATTAAAATTTAGTCAAAATAGGTGACTTTATAAAATTTTCTTCAAAGAAAAAGTAAATGTTGTATTGTTTTATAATTTTGAAAAGAGACAATAACATACCAAATATTTCAGGAGTAATTGAACTTTTTCGTAAACTTGCACTTATTCTTATAGTTCAGTGGATTAAAACAGTAAATACACAAAAAGATAAGTTTCTTTGAAGAAATCCTGTAAGATTTCATATATCAGAGGTTTAGACGATTGAATTTTTTAACCAGAAATTGAGGCCAATCGATGAAATCATAAAAATCTCCAATAGCGATAGAGCAGTCAGAAAATGGCAATCAGCCAAAAATCAAAATTGTTTTTGCTTTTTTCAGGACGTCTTGAGATCGCTCTTGGTGCCTGGACGATGGCAGATGAAGCGGTAACTCATTATACCGCCCTTATCGAAGAACACACGCGAGGTTTCAAATTCTTGGAGAAGAACTTTGGTGAGTGCGCCAGGCCCCGTGTCGGTTGGCAAGTTGACCCTTTTGGTCATTCCAAAGAAGTCGCTGCTCTTTTTGCCCAGGTAAATCTTGAAGTTTATGATTCTGTTCCTAACCAATAAGCGGATAATTTTTAATAGTAATTTATAATGAAAAATATATTAAAATTTATATTTACTGTATTTACAGTATACAAACTGAAGTAATGCACAAAATTTAAATTTATTCATTTTTGCTTTTACTGCTCAGCACACTCTTGTATTGTATAGTGGCTTACTAAATAAAGCTTAGGTGTGACACAAGGACAAATGTATAGACTCTTCAGTTCTAATTAATCTAATGAGACAAACTTGCTAACTATTACACTACGTCGAAGCGCCCCAATATTGTACTATATATGTACGCAAAAATGCATTAGAATTGATTTTTAAATAAGTTCACCCCAAGCAAGGCGACAATGTCACTAGGACGAAGTGGTTTACGGGAAGTTAAAGAGAATAAAAAGACTTTAGTGAAGAGAATTAGTGAGAACAATACGGGAAGATAGAAGATGACAATTGACATTGCATTTAATTTTTTATGGATTGTAGATGACAAGGATGCAAAAAAACGGTAGAGAGTCCCACAAGTAAGAATGACCAAGAAAATAAACTATTAGAATAGGACATACATCTATCTATTTCAACATTAAACCTCGCTTAAAATCATGCAGTTGATACACCAAAGAGGAAAGCTCGTCAGAACGATTTCTATTAAAATATTAGTAGAAATGACATGAGGATGCCACGTCTTAGCAATGAGAAAGTGACAGATGTCAAAATACCAGTGTTATGTACCACTATCGTGTGTGGTACATACTGTTGTTGCTGCTACAATAATCGTTTCGACAAATAAGCAACAACACAAAAAACGTGTGTATAAAAATGTAAATTTTTCTTTTTCTTCTCTTCGTCGGTGACACTCGTGTGTGTGTGTGTGTAGAGGCGTAGTCAGAGGGAGGCACGCACATACAAGGGAATGCCTGACCGTTTTCTGATTTCTCCGAGTCCTCTACGTTCTCTTATCTATACCCGGAACCTCGCTCTTATATAAGCTGAGATTCTTGAATTTCGCTCGACTGCATTATCTTTTTTCCAGGCACATTTGTTTATCAGTTTCGCATTAGTATTGTCTTTGACCAGCTACCTTTGACATCATCAAATTTCTGTGTTATTGTTTAATATTTCTTGTTTGACTGAATTATATTCTGCGGATCACAGATGGGTCATTATAATTCCTGTCTTTCTTATATTATATTTTCCTACCATGACACAACACGCATTGTTTGTCATTGTTCCTGATAATAAATCATATTCCTGTTTGCTCAGCAAAATACAATTACATTCCTTCGATGCAAACACTGTCCTCTGCATTCCTGCTGTTTTCATTAAATATTTATTTAATGTAATTATACCTTTGTTTGTCATTCTTGCTTTTGAGCGAAATTATCTTCTGTGGGTCACAGAGTATATAACATCAGGTCAGAACTGATACCATTACTGACCCTCTTTTAGATTTTGTCAAGAAACTCGAAATATATAAAGGTAATATCATATCATAAATAGCAACAGTATTCAATGCGCGGACGAATGGTAGATTTGTAAATGTGCAAGGTGAATTTTGACGAGAATTATCTGCTACATTTCACTTCAAGCAAAGCGATAATGCCACTTAGACACAAAGAGTTACTGAGGAGGGGAAGAGGAGAAGACTTTAGTGAAGAGAAAAAACAGGATTCAGAAAGACAGAAGATGGTGATTGGCGTTGCATTTAATTATTTAAAGATTGTGGGCAGCAGGAAAGCAAGAAATCAAAATGGAACTCCACAAGCGAAAAATGCAAGAAAAGAAACTATTACAATAGAACTGATAGTTGCATCCAGCTGGTTCAAAAGTAAAATGGTGAGACCTAATTGCCAATCGAGTAGAACGCTTAAATTCATGCGATCGAGGCACACATGAGAACAGCTCATCAGAACGATTACCATAAAAATATTTGTAGAAAAGACAGATAAAGTCACGTCACGCCGGTGGAAAAGTTACTGAAGTCGAGATGCCAAGTCAGGATAGATTCGTGATAAGAAAATCCTTAGGAAAGGTATCAATCCACCTCTTCTCCCTAGTGGTACGGGTTAAATAGCATGGGAGACTGGGCTTTCCAACTTTTGGTTGCAGCCAACCTAAGAAAAGGAAAACTCTGAATTCGAAACCGTGAGGAAGGCATCCACTCTACAATCATTCCCAAGAATCAATGGCAGTTAACAAATAATCAAGAAAATGTATCTGTGGAGAGTCATATTCTCTCACTGCCTTAAGAGACGTGGCATTTAAATAAAAAAGTATATCACAAGTTGAATAGTTTGTTACATATGAACAAAATTTGTTCGTGAGCAGCTAACTTTCCACGTAACGTTTAAAATTAGATTTTCTCTACTTCGACAAAACGCAATAAAAGCAAGGTGATCAAAGGATTTTTGTGAGTAATCTCACTTGACAAGTTTGAGTAAATAGATGGCGGGACGTATCACAAAAAGCAAGAGTCGTAAAGGAGAAAGTGTTGCTAAGGGTAACAAAAGTCAGAAATCTATGGATGCACATGATTACCAAAGGCGGGTAGGATTATGAAACAGAAGCATGAAGAAATAGGAAGAGATTATAAATGTTTAAATACATTTTTTTAAATGATAAAAACATAAATGGTAAGTAATAATTAGAATTATTAAAATTACAGTAAATGCTCACTTACAAGAGGGTTAGATCAAGATGTGAGTTACGAACTGCAGACGTCAAAAACAAGCATATATAGAAATGTAAATGTCTAGGAAGTGTTTCAACAGAGGACATAAAATGTGTCAAAAAAAAACAAAAAAACAAAGGCGCATTGCAATAGTAAAAGTTGCTTTCCAACAGCTAAGCAAAGTATTAAGAAACGGGAAAAATTAATTAAATCAAGGAATAATACTATTGAAGCTCTATGAATTATAAATCCTGCTATATGAAAGTGATTACTGGACAATTTCATGGGGTGTGAAGAGGAAACTTGAGGTAACAGAGATGTGGTTCTACAGAAGGATGCTGAGAATACAATTGATAGAACATGTGCACGACGGAGAAGATTTAATAAAAATGAGAACTAAATGGATATTTGTACTGATAATCAAAGAAAGTCGACATTTCTAGGAAAAATAATGAGGAAACAATGTTTGGAAAATTGACACTCCCAACAAGGACATACTGAAGGCAAGCGGAGTAATATACCTAACGATGGTAAAAACATTATTTAGAGTTACAAAGAATGCGAAATTATGCGAGCTAGTATCCTGAAACGACACAACACATAAGAATCATTAAAATATATGAATAAGCCTATACTTTTATTAAAAATTCAACCGGACCACTCTCAAGGAGTTGGTCAGCAGAGCAAAGGAGTAAAATTGAAGTGAGTTAGATCTTCACTGGGTGACCTATACATGAAGCATTTTTCTGGACGAAACTACATAGACGAGAATGATGCGAAACAAATGTGCGTGGATGTGCAGAGGCAGAATTAGGGAAGCAACTAAAATTCCCCTAAACGTTTGCATTAGGAACACTTCTGATATCGGTGATTGCAAATTCATGCTTTCTTGGTTTGACCGCACTGCTGGGCATGCAAACGATAGGAACAGGACAACGTTACGCTGAGATCTGGGAAGAATGCCAAAACAACGGGAGATCAAGGAGTTAACAGATGAATCACTGGAGCCAATAAATGAAGGACTGTCGAGTCGATTAGCAAAGCAATAGAAGTTGCTTCTTGGTGTTTGTGGATCAGAAATGGGGTTGGAGTGAAGTAACCCTACTTGGAAGTAATCCGGTATTTGATCAATGCTGGCCGGGTTACTTGGCTAAAAGTGTACGATTGTGGAAAGATCCAAAAGAGCAGATGGCCTCTCGGAAATCACAGCCATGATGTATCACTAGAGAAGTAGTATCTGGAATAGATCAATGACAGATAGATAGATAGATAGATAGATAGATAGATAGATAGATAGATAGATAGATAGATAGATAGGAAGAAATAAACAAGCAGATAATTATATTAAAAAATAATCCACAGATGCGCCTGTGTTGTTCATACTTGTATTCAAACAACACACAAAATATATTTTAAACAGTCAAATATGAAAATAAATTAACACTACTTAAAGAAAAAAAAATGAAAATGGCTAAAGAAGTGGCAGAAAGCGGTTTGGACAATGGAAAATATGGACATTTTTTTTACTTCTTTCTTCTTCTTCCATATGCCATGTCCTTTCAAGGACGTAGGCGATCATGACTTTCTACGTCTCCCTATTCCTGGTAGCTCTTAACACTTTTTCTTCTATTACACCACGCAACCCCTTTCTGTCATCCACCTGCTTAGGCCCTTCAAAGTTATTATCCACTGCTTTCCCCTGTCTCTTTTCCCCTCTATCTGGCCTGTTAGTATCAGGTTCTCTAAGCCCTCCTTCCTCATTGCATGTCCCAGGAACTTTAGATGTCTCTTCCTGATGCTCAGTATTAATTTCCTTTTCGTTTCAATCCTTTCCACTTAAACCAAAAACTAAGAATGTTCGAAAAGCTAAATAAAAAATTAATATTTTCTTTTTCTGTTATATTGAACGAAACATATTTCAAAGAAAGCTTGATGCCCAAATATATATTATGTGTGTGCGTGAGTGTGTGTATGCGCGCACCCGCGTGTGTGTGCATATGTGTTTTCGAGCAGCTGTCACAGAGCAGTGTCTAGCATAGCATTATTACTTCTCTCTTTGATCTGAGTCTCAGAAAGAACTAGAAATATTTCTATCATTTTTATAAATCTTCACATTCATTTCTTTTCTGATTATTATTTGTGTTTTCATTTATTTCAGTTCGGCTACGACGGACTTTTCTTCGGCCGACTTGATTACCAAGATAAAGACCAACGAAGCGCCAATAAGACTATGGAAATGCTGTGGAGAGCTAGTAATAGTTTAGGTAAGACTTTCCCACTTGAAATCTATAATAATAATACATAGGGGAACTGTCAAATATCTTCCTGTAGACTTCATGCAATTTATGTGTGATAGAAGGAGCGCATGCGTGGGAGAATTAAACAAAGATGTCACCAAATATGTGATAAAAGCGGATGGTAACAGGTTCTTCATTGTTTTTGTTTGTTCCCCCCACCACCACGCTTTTTTCATGAAATATAGACATACTTGTGTAATTATGGATTTGGGAATAAAAACTGCACATAGTTCCCATTGATTACTTTAAATTTAATGATATCATTTAAAAATGCATACATCATTTGCTAGTCTCAATGAATTTTGAAAGAGCCAAGTAGGTTATTTTGTTGTTTTGCAGGATTTCATACCATTAATGCCAAATAATATACGATGAAAAGTCATGTCTGAACTCTTTATAAACATACATACGTAGTGCTAACTTTATCGTCAAAAATAACAATTCATTTGCAAGATCTAAACTACAGCAAACCAATATTGTTTACGAATGTACATGTCCTTTAAAGAACTGTGTTCTTAACCAATCCAAATTTGTAAATAATTACATTAGACACACTACCACGCGGTTGACAAGAACATTAACGTTGCACCTTTCAGATCATATTTCAATCCGATCTCATTTAAACACACATGAAGACCTACTGAACTTTATCCGTAACATATTTTTGATAATACAGATATAAAAGCATCATCCAGATGCAAAAAATGCTAAAAATAATGGAAGCATAAAAAAAATAACAAGAGAAAAACCCAACACTTAATAATAGCAATATCACGACAACAACGTGTTCGGAATATAATACACTAACATTACTCTACACACATACATAAACACTACACATATTCAGTTACACGTAAAATAAAATTTATCCTCGATAATGGCTAAAGATATAACCGAAAGCGTTTTGAAAAATTAAACATTTAAGTAACTTTTGTATAATTTATGTTCTGAAAAGAAAAAATCATAAGATCACATGAAAAAATACTATAAAAACTTAACTATAATAACTTGTCTGTCATTTCTAATGAAACCTAATATATATATATATATATATATATATATATATATATATATATATATATATATAAGATTTATTTTGGTAGCAATAATTCTCTCAAATAAGACATCTTTCTTTAAATATGATGGAAACTAAAATGAGGGACTTCAAGCGTAAGAACGTCGGAATTAAAAAAAAAAAACAGTTGCGTAAATAGAAACAGAGCAATCAGTGAAAACAAATGTAGCAACATTCGAGAATACTCGGGTAAAAAAAATATAGAAAAAAAATGAATATGAACTTTGATAAATTTACTGATAACACCAATAATTTGAAAAATTGAATAAAATTAAATAAAATAAATTGATAGCCAGAACCTGTCCATCTTATTTAACCAAATATGTCATGTTTGAGAGAATTATGGCTACCGAAATATATCTTTTATAGACCGCTCAGCCACTTAGAATCTTTCAATCAAACAAATCCCGAATAGTGCTTTTGAACACACACGTCTCCCGATTCTCAAAATATACTTATCTGCTGTTTCGTACCCTAACGTAAACAAAGACAGTTTTTTAGCAGATGGATTAAATCTGACACATTTTTATGCACGCGCATGTGTGTGTATTACTTATTTAAAAAAATCTAAAATTTACTAGCACCTCTCGACCCAAATTTAGTCTGATGAAATTCTGAAGGACCAAACAAGTTTTTTACAAGTAAACTTTTGCCACTTTGTCATAAACTTTCCACTTATTGTGATTATTACAATAAATGTTGTTTTAGCTGGTCTACATGTTTGAGTAGGAACTTCTGTTTCTTTTTAAGGATGTCTACTTAAGTACATATACTCACTAAGAATAAAAATAATGTCGACTTTTAAAAAATCCTTACTTACTTAAATATACATGTGGTACGGGCTTTCGCCGCTATTTTTCGTGCGTAATACTATTCATAAGATCACAAGTGAACTACAGACTACTTTACAAGGGAACTATGATACTATAGAAACTAGGCTTGGGTTTTCATGATCAAATACATTAGAAGTAACACATTTATATAACTATCTTTTATGGCTTAATAAACATAATTCTGGCTCGACAAACATCTATGACTTTTTTCTTGAGAATACTCGAGATAAAAACGATTCAATATGGCCCAAATTTACACTTGACTTACTCGGTTTATTGCCATATGACCATTCCCAGTATAATGAGATTTGTTTGTGTATTCAATCAATGAAAAATTATCTGTTCAGTATTAACTGTAAGTGGTCTATAATGACGTTCATCTTAATACGTTGCCTATAACAACATGTAAATGTTGTCGTCTGCTTTCTACAATTTTATCCCCGATGTCCTCATTTTTATCCGACATTTTGCAATATGATGATGCATGATTTGTCGACTTGACAACTCACGTATACTATAGAGATTTTGTTGACAAACTCGTTTGGGCCGATCTTCGGCTTTCTTCAAGTGTGCTATCAATATATGTGATATAATATATTTGTTTCTTTTTTAAACTACTATTCACTTAATCCGAAGCCAAAGAGCTGCTCAAGATAGTGGTCACTGAATGATATACGTGATGTGGGTGTAAGAGTAGGAACTTGGAAAGGGAGTATGAGAATATGGAGTATAGGTAACTTCAAGAGTTTGAGGAAGCATGCATTCATCTAGGAGTCTGTTCCACAAAGCAGAGATTTTTAGTGAGGGGGGGGGGGCTGTCTGAGTGGAACTTCCTCCTTATAATTGGAATACGAAGGGAAAGAGAGTGGTTCGACTCCGTGGAAGAAGCATATAGGGTTTTAGCTTCAGAACTGAGAGAACTAAAAAATGGAGTTTATCTGAATATTTGCCAAAGAAATAGTGAGAGTAACGACAGATTGCGACGTTGTGTCTGTGGAAAATAGGCTATATGTTAGAAAATATATCATCCCCGACCCATTAAGAATACGAAAACGACTTTGAACCCAGCCAAGGCTGGAAAGTGAGCATCAGACACCTGCTGCCCAAATATGGTAACAATACTTCATGTTTAGTAAAATCTGACTCTTAAGGAATTTAGCACTTTCTGAAGCCAACCATTTTCCAGCCTCTTTACCAAATGATCGTAGATATATGGTGATTTTCTAGCGTTAGCTTAGATGTGGCACAAGGCCGAAGGCATGGAGCACCCAGTGAGGATCGAAATCTTCCGTCGTAATTGATCTAGTTAGACAAGCTTGTTAACTATTCTACCACATCGAAGAAATCGAATGGCTCGTATATATAAATTCCGCTTGAGATCTGTAGTCAACTTGCAGTAGACGTTCAAAGCATAGAACATCATTTAGAGAACAGCGGTTCAATGTGACTATTTACTTTGCACCCCCGAGTTGTGATACAAAGTCGGTTTTTAATGTTGGCCGCTGGTCAGATATTAACCAGCCCCTGCATACGCGGTAACTGGGTACTAAGCTTGTCTAAGCATGTCTAAACTTGTTTAAGATGGTCTTAATTAGTCATACAGACCCGTCAAAAGTCAGGTCAGTGAGTAAGCAACGGTTAAATGTGACTGGAGAAAATTCAGGATTCGAAGAGATATTAAGTTTGAATGGTGTTATTTTCTCTAAGAACGATCTCAATTTTTCATCTTAATTCAACCGTTTCTACAAAGACATAGCGACTGCTAATGTCAACAGTTGTTTTGAATTGGACTATGCTTAGCAGTTTTGACAAGATCTCTGCTTTCTTTATAGTCTACAGAATTTTCGGTGCCGGTATAGTAGGGAGCTTATCTTTTGAATGTGGCTTACGAAATTCTGTCACTGGAATAATGTGACCTGCCTAAAGAAGTATTATAACTGTCTGGTAACAGATAATTACAGAACTGCTTGTTTCAAGTAAAGGATGCCGTAACAATATGTGCATTGTGGTGTGATGGATATCGGCTCGGAACGAGAAACCGGAGAGCTGAGTTCGAATTTCAGTTGAATTCGAACTCGGCGCAAATATCCTTACGCGCAAATACTTTTGGGAAAGGTATTAATCCGTCTCCTCTCTCTCCAGATATGGGTTAAATAGCAAGACAGATTAAATTCTATAGCCTTGGTTGGCAACCAGTCTGCCACAGAAGGTAATGGCTACCTACTGCGGGAAAATCATGCCCAATCGGTCATGACTCTTTCGGGACATGATTGCTCAAGTGTGTATCACATATGGCACTTAACTGACTGAGTAGCACGTAGTTAAAAATGCTGTTTTAGTATAGGTACCTGCAAAAATATCCATAGCATGACGTTAAAGGCCCCAACCTTAATAAAAACGACATTTATGTTATTATAAGGAGAAAAGATCAAAATGTTTTTTAATTATTTTTAAATTTTGTAATCCTTTCTAATACGTTCAGAATTTTGATTAAATTTTTTTTAATTTTTTTTTTAGTCATCAGGTGACTAGATATTTCCCAGAGTTTACGATGTTAAATGTTAAATGTAATGTTACGAAACTTTTTTTTCTGCTGAAAGCACATTAATTTGGCAAAAATAATCAGTTTCAATACTTATCTCTATAAATATACTTTGAGATAGGACACATTCAAACCGAGTAGGCCACATACTATACCAGAATCAAATAGGTAGGCCACATATTATACCAGAATCAAACCGGGTAGGCCACATACTATTCCAGAATCAAACCAGGTAGGCCACATACTATACCAGAATCAAACCGGGTAGGCCACATACTATATGGGTTCTGAGTTTTGATTTTCTATCCGACGATATTTTATTTTTAAGTTACATACTTACACGCCCTTTACACTTCTTTCTTTCTTATGCTGATAAGAGTTACTTCTTCCTTTCCTTTTTATATTTTTTGAAGATTGACTCCTTGGTGTTAGTGCAACCTCTTCATCAGTAGAGGGCGTGACATATTTGTGATATCTATCAGGGCGTTCATGTCGCCACCGGATGTGACAAAATCTAAACGATTTACTAAGCGTAGCCTAATTGTGGCACATGACTGAAAGTATGGGAGCACATAGTGAGGATCAATCTCACTACTCAGTCGTAATCGATCTAGCAAGACAAGCTTGTTGACCATTACACCACCTCGAAGTGTCGAGCATAACATACTTGTATTTTTCAACATGCTCACGTCGTTACCGAGTGTGACACAAGATCGAAGTTTAGAATAGATTTACCGGCAGTATCGTAGAAAAACTGCCTAAGCTCCATCGGAAAGTAGAGACACTGACTGGGAGAGGTACTGACTGGGAGGAAAGCCCCCTAGCTTAAAGATTTTAGCCTTGCCGACCGAGAAGCGTGACATACTTGTTGTTGAATCTTCTTTTCCTTCTTGGCGTTAATGTTTATTGTGAACTTCAGACTTGACGCTAGATCTTTCTTTTTGTGCCTCATAAAAATTAACATTAATGATCGGAAACCCGAGCGATTCTCTGCACGTGTTTTTCTCCAGTTCTATTGTTACATCACCTTCATACTTTAGCTGTTGCCGCCATTGGGTGTCTTCAACTTTGTCGACTGAAAAAGGAACAAGTCTAGATATCCGTAGAAATGGACAATGAAATGAAAACAATCAACCCCCTTAGATTAAAAGAAAATTTTGTTAAAAATTCCCTGACAGTTACTCAGATCTTTAATTCTGAGAAGGCGCATTATCATTGAAAGTGTATTTCGGATAATTATGTTATTTTCAGTCAGTTTAATGCCATACGTGATACACGATTGGGCAATCATGTCTCAAGAAATCCTGGCAATTCACAAATAATAAAGAAAATGAATCTGAGGAGAGTTATTATCGCTTAAGTCCAGTATTGACAGAGCAATAAAAACCAATTGAGTTTCGTTTAAGCTCAATGCAAATGACATAAAAGTAAACATGGGGAAAGAGACTAAAAGATTTTTTGTTTTGTTTTGTTTTTTGTTTTTTTTTGTTTGTTTTGTTTTTGTTTTTTTGTTTTTTTTTTGTTCAGTCAGTCAGTTAAGTGCCATACGTGATACACATTAAGACGATCATGTCTCTCTCGAGACACGACTGACTAGGCAGAAGATTATCCCGCAGTAGGTTGCCATTACTTTCTGCGGTAGATCGGTTACTAGCCAACGCTATAGAACTCAATCTGTCATTACTTTCTGCGGGAGACTGGTTGCCGACCAAGGCTATAAAACCCAATCTGTCCTGTTATTTAACCCATAACCTTAGGGAAGAGACGGAGTAATACCTTTCCCAAGGATATTTGAACGTAAGTGAATGCAAGGAATTCAACTGGAATTCGAACTCGGCTCCCCGATTTCTTGTTCCAAGTCGATATTGTTGTTACCTTCTCTGAATAAGGTAGAGTCTCTGTTGAGAGACGAATATTTTATGGGAAATTAAAACGTTAACTTGATATCTTTTTTTAAATCATTTTACCCCAAGCAAGGAGAAACCACCACTAGTTCACAGGGGTTATAGTGAGAGAAAAGATTGTGTACACCTGGTATTATTGAAGAATAAATAAAAGATGAATTGGATTCATCCACAGATAGAAAGTGCGAGAAAAAATACTGTTGGAGTAGAAGCGTTTACGCTTAACTATTTCATTGGTAAAAGGGTGGGACCTGAATGCCAATCTAGTAGCGCTCTTAAATTCATGTAATCGAGGAACCAGGGAAAAAGCCCGTCAGAGCAGTTGCCATGGAAATACTTGTACAAAGGACGGGGGAAGCTACGTCACGTTGGTGAGAGAGTAACTGAAGTCGAGATGCAAAGAACCTCGAGATGAATAGTAGGAGCAACTTGCTTAAAGCAGTGTTTCTCGACGTGAACCCGAGAAATTTTTGCTATCCACTTACACATACACTGTTTTTTCCTGTTCCTCTTGCCCTCAATCTGTCTTGTAACTATCAAATTTTCCAAGCCCTCTTTCCTCATTATTTGCCTGAGAAATTTCAACTGTTTTTTCTAAATGTGAAGTATTTTATTTTTGTTTTCATTTCCTCTTAAACTTCATCGCTGCTTACATATTCGGTTCATTACATTCTCAACACTCTTCTGTAGAACCACATATCCCAGTCAATCTAAATTGAGCCGGTCTAAAAATGAATCGTTGTGTTTTAGCAGCGATTTCATGGTACCGTTGACAAATATCATTTTAGTTTGTACAAATTACAAAATTAATTTCTTCATTCGTCATAACGTCTTCATTGTCCGAAGAATTTTGTAAAAAATTGAATTTCTGATTTCTGTCATTGTTAGTTTGTCATTCCACCTTTTTTTTAACTTACCCACACGATAGAGCACACGATTCAGTAGGCCAGATTTCATGATAGATCACCATCAAATAGCCCGTTTATGTGATTGAATGATGAGTGTATGATCTAAAGAAAGAAGGGTGTGCGGGTGGCATTACAGTTATCGGTGTAGAAAAGGGAATTTGTGATCGGAGTTCAATTTTTATCTCGACTGTTGTGTTCATATTGTGTAAGGCATGAATTAATCTTTTCTACATCCTTAGTAGGGTAAACTAGGTTCCTGTAGGCTTTGGGTTCAAACAGCCTGGGTGAAAGATGAGCTTGAACACCAAAGGGTGGAGAATCCATCGGGAAACCACTACATTGTCTTTCCCCAAAATTGAGGCAAGCCTCAGATATTAAATTTGAAAGTGTAGAGCACCATCAGTTTTTACTCCCTGAACGAAAATAAATTTTGAAAATAAATCTGAAGGCTGAATCTGCTATCTTTAAGCAAGTTAATAGAAACATATGTATTGTTCTACTTCTACTTACTGGAGAACTGTCAGGCATATATAATAGCTCACGTATGGGCAAACCTGAAATAAATTATCATTTTTTCGTTGATAAAAATAAGCAATGCATTATTTGTCAGCAATATTCAAAGCATGGACAAATGGTAGGCTTATAAATATGTAAGACAGATTCTGAAGAGAAAAACTGTATAGCATGACACAGAGTATCAACTTTCTTAACAGCTGTCGTAACAATGATTTTAAAACAGGGTGTTGCAGCAAAATCCGACACTTGACAAAAAGAAAACTATATAGGCAGTAAAAATAAAAGTTGTTTATGCAGAGACCCGACAGTTTATTTAGCAACACTTAAAGTTACATACTACATTATTTTTCAATGTAATCGCCGGCGGAAGTGACGACCATCTCAGGGTGGGCACGAAATGAGTCACACGCTTTGGTGACCATGTCCTTGTCCATAGCGGCGAACGCATCCACGACAGCAGCTTTCAGAGAGTCGACCAGCGTTGTGGGCGTGCTTGTTGGTCTTTGCAGATCCACCTGTCTTTGCAGATCCACCTGTCGTTCTGCCTAATGATCGTCTGGTACTGGATGAAATTCTTTTCCTCAGAGAAGAACCTCAGCATTCTTTCAAAAGGGCCTGAGAGTCACCGCTGAGATCTACCAGGTAGTGCTGAGGAGCTTAGTGAAGCACTGGATGGATGAGATCGCCGCTTGACGCCCCTACGTCTTCCAGGACTCTGCTCCTTCACACAAGGCCAAGACGACCCAGGCGTTGCTGCTCAACAACGTTCCTAACCACTGGTCGCCGGAGTTGTGGCCGCCCTTCTCACCCGACTGCACCCCCTTGACTATTTCTTCTGGGGGTGTGATAGAGGCCAAGATCAACAAGCACGCCCACAACACGGTCGACTCTCTGAAAGCTGCTGATGTGGATACGTTCGTCGCTATGGATAAGGATATGGTCGCCACAGCGTGTGACTCATTTCGCGCCCGCCTTGAGATGGTCGTCGCTGGCGGCGGCGGTGGTTACATTGAAAAATAAATTAAGTTTGTAAATCTAACTGCTGCTAAATAAACTGTCGGGTCTCAGCATATACAACTTTTGTTTTTATTGCCAATTTCGTTTTCTTTTTGTCAAGTGTTGGATTCTGCTGCAACACCCTTTATAATCTTTCCACCTCATGTCAGCAGAGAATGGGAGCCCGAGAAGGCGCAAGAAGTCACTATCATAATAATTAAAAAATTCATCTTTATAATTAAAAGTAGAATTTTTTTCCTTGGAAAGCAGCACTTTAATTTTTATTACCGAAATTTCTTGATATGATTTTCCGATATATAATCAGTTTATTTACAAATAAATGAGCATATTTCCTATGTACAAATCTTATTGATTTATTCACGAGTATTCATTTGTGAAATGTAAAAATTGTCCAAATTAACGACAGCGTTTGTCATATTAATTACAAAAATTATGTATATATACGATTTATTATGAAAGTATAGTATTAATTATTTATGAACACAAAAGGCTATAAAAATTGTAAATACTTTTTATATTCTTCATTCTCCCGTATGTAAAATATAAAAACATTTTTCGATTTTTAAAAACACCAAAATGACTAAACTTCTTCACCTTAAATCATCAAAATGAATTTTTGAATCAGCTATAATATGTAGTGGACCCCTCGCGATACGAATTGGCCCGAGCGCCAAAATTCGGTTGAGGTGCCGAGAGGCCCAATAACGTTTTTGAAATAATTTCGTGAAATCTAACAAGTAAACGAGAATATTTAAGAATAAATACAAATTTTATTCACAATGCCGACTAGAATCGTTGTAGGCTGGCATGTGAGTCCAGTGAAAGTGTTTTGTTACTTGTCAAAACCAATGTCCCTATACTGGCTTGGAGTCGTAGATGGTCAAGTCCAATGCTGGTGTTGCGTAGATGCCGGTCGGATCCAGTGGTGAACCTTCTGTAGAGTTATAACTGTAATGTATGGATTAGGTTCTAAAAGGCTGGGGCGATGTGCATGTCGCAAGTAGCCGAAAGTTCAGGGCTGTCGTGCGCAGGTCTGTTAACGCAGCTCGACCAAGTGAGTTAGGTCGAAGTACGTGATACCCGAAGATGTAAGGACCGTGATGTAGCCTGGAAGCTGGTCGGTGCCGGATAGGAACGTTATCGACGTCGGCAGTTAGTCGCTGCCGGGCAGGAACCAGAAGCTAACGTGTGATGAGGAGCTGGCGTCGTGACGTTGTTGGTCAGATGCAGTGTCCTGTGCTGGTGTTGCGATGTGGTGTTGGCGTCGTAACATGCTTTGTTCAGAGCAGACATCCGTCATCGTTTCCTCCGCCTCCTTCTCCCCAAATCATTTCACTACAAGACAGAAGAGGGTTATTGAGCGTGAAAGACTACAAAAAAAAAAAAGAAGAGAAATCTTATTAAGGAGAAAGCACAATAAAAGAAGAGGAATCAAGAAAACACTAGATAACGATTGACATTGCACTGAAATTTTCGAAGATAAAAGTTTGTTAAAAAGAGCATGGGGCTAGAAGAGAATTATAGAAGTGAGAAATGCAAGAGAAGAAACTATTAGCATAAAACGTACGGTTTCATCTACTCTAAATTGTTGAGTCATTGTTACCAATCTAGTCAGTCAGTTAAGTGCCATACGTGATACGCGCTTAGACGATCATGTCTAGAAAGAGACATGACTGACTGCATAGAAAATTTTCCCGCAGGAGGTTGCTATTACTTTCTACCGTAGACTGGTTGCCAACAAAGGTTATAGGACCCAATCTGTCCTGCTCTTTAACCCATAGCTTTTCAGGGGGTATTTGCACGTAAATGAATGCAACGAATTTATCTGGAACTAGCAGTATAGCTCGGCGTTGCTTGGGTGTAATGAAAGCTTTAAAGCTAATCCATGATCCTGGATCTCAGACTCAGCTTAAAGGATATTTGTGTGAAGTTTGGTGAGAATCAGATAAAAATTGTGGATTTGTATAAAGGACATACAGACAGATAAACAGACAAAAAACACAGACATCTTACCTTTTATATATATATATATTATCAATTTCCTGCACTATTGTAAGAACTGCAACCTTGAAACTTCTGAATATCGTTTCTTATGTCTTTGTCTATGAGTGTATCAAATTTGATTAAAATCGGACCACTCCTTCTATAACCCGATTTTTTTCGATTATCGATTTTCGATATTTATCGGGGGTACCTCGACACAAAACCTAGTTAAGAACACTCGCAGACGCTTATAGTATATCTGTGTAAATTTTCAAGAAAATCGGTTCAGCCGTTTCGGAGTCTATAGGTAATGGATACACACACACACACACACACACAATTTATAAATAAGTTTAGATTTGAACCAATCTAGTACTGTGATTAAATTCATAAAGTAAAGATACCAATGCGGAAACTTCATCAGAACAATTACCATAAAAGTATCTATAGAAAAGACACAGGTAAGTTATGTTACGGAGGACTGAATCTGAGAGGCCAGGTCATGACCAATAATATTGCGGATTCTTTGGATGTTATCAAAAATCTTTAAATATATAGTAAGAGAAAGAGGAAGAGGCTTTCAAATCTTGCACCGTTTGTGATTATTGTCAGGGGTAGTAATCCAGCCGTATATTTAAAAATCTAATGGGTTTATTTTTACCGATTTCTATGCATGTACTTACCACGATGCATTTTCATTTGATTATGTCTAAATGTTTTTATGAAGCAATTTTTGTATTTATAAATTTCTCGTAAATGTTATTTTAATTTCTTTTTTGGCTTGATGTTGAATTATGCTATTTATTATTACAAAAACATTATTTTAAGGGGTACACGTGTTTGAGTAAACATCCTTGTTTATTTACAAACAATAAAATGAATGTCTACCAGCCTAGCTCATCAAAAGTTTTATTTTTTTAAACCTCCTTTTAATATGACATTTTATTATCAGTGCTCTTATATGGCAGTGGATACTGATGAATCTATTTACAAATTAACAAGAGGCTTGAAGCAACTGAAATATAGTTCTACAGAAAGATGCTGAGAATAACATAAACCAAAAACATAGATCGAAGTTCTAGAGACAATGGAAGCAAAAAGACACTTATATTTAAGATCAAGAGGAGAGTTGAAATTTCTAAAGCACATAATGAGGCTTGGAAAATTTGATACTCACAGGACACATTGAAAACAAGAGGGACAGAGGATAACAACGCTAAACTGACCTGGTGAGTCTGAATGAATCGATGGTGGAGCTAGTTGTGGGAGAGATGGCCAAAGGAGAAAAATTTATTAAGAGCTACAAAGGACAGGATGTTGTGGAGAACCATGATCGCTAACGTCTTGAAAAGACATGGCAAGAAGAAGAAGAAGAATATCTGTGCCGGTAGATGTTAATTTTATTGTTTGTAAATGAACAAGGATATCTCTCCAAACATGTGGATCTATTATAATAGCGCTTAATATTCTTGAATGTGCGTTTTGAAGTTTTGTTTTAATAGATAACGGCTTAGAGAAATCGGAGAGCTAAGATCGAATTGGTAACCTACTGCAGAAAAATCTTCTAGCTAGTTAGTCATTTCTCTTTCGAGACATGATCGCCTAAACGTGTATCATGTACGGCAATTAACTAACTTGCTAATTGCAATTGAATAAAAGAAACCCATTAGCTGTTTCTGTAATATGCCGTTTTATTACATATGCTTAAAATCATTTTCTTCATGTTTGTCACTAAAGTTAATTTATTCTCTGGTGTCTGTTTAACAACTATACATAATATTCTATGTTTTATTAACCATGTTTTCTCAATTTTTGTCACTATAGGTAACAAAGCTAACTTATTCTCTGGTGTCTGTTTAACAACTATACATAATATTCTATGTTTTATTAAACATGTTTTCTCAATTTTTGTCACTATAGGTAACAAAGCTAACTTATTCTCTGGTGTCTGTTTAACAACTATACATAATATTCTATGTTTTATTAAACATGTTTTCTCAATTTTTGTCACTATAGGTAACAAAGCTAACTTATTCTCTGGTGTCTGTTTAACAACTATACATAATATTCTATGTTTTATTAAACATGTTTTCTCAATTTTTGTCACTATAGGTAACAAAGCTAACTTATTCACTGGTGTACTGTTTAACAACTATAATTACCCAGAAGGTTTGTGTTGGGATGAATATTGTCGTGCTGAGCCAATAGTCGTGAGTTTATTTTACTTTCTATGTAATCACCAGTGTTATTGATTTATATGTTTAGAAATAAATGTTTGAGAATCATTTCGCAATGACAATTATATTATTTCTCCTGTGACAAAAAGTAAAACTAATTTATTCTTTGTATTGTTGAGACTTACTATGCAAGGTTAATTTAGATTTGGATTTTACATGGCACAAGGCCACTTCCCAAAGGAACTTCCTAACTAAATCCTTGCATACCACCACTATATTTTTATAAATGTTGAAATCATTCATTAAACAAGCAAATGAAAAGTTGAATGAAATTGACAAAGCATCAATTGCAACTATAAAATGTATTAACAATAACAAGAAATACATACATAACACAGATGTTGAAAGTGTTTGTTTGGAAGTGTCTTCCATGGACTGTATGAAAATTGTGTTAGAGCTTTTGAGGTAGGTTGCAATGTTCACTGTCGCTGAAAAATTTATTTGCATGAGGAATATTATTGATAAAAGATTTGTTCAGTTCTGATTGTTCATGAATAACGTTCATTTTTGTAGAGTACAGAAGAATAAATTTGTAAGAGATAGTAAATTGAATACGTTACATGATGTGTGAAGAAGGATTTCTTGTGCCAACTGGCGAAAAATGCGCGGCAAATCGTTTTTATAGGTGTTCAAACATCCTTACAATTTGGCGGTAAAAATGTGGTTCACTTTGATTCTGATTGGCTAGCTGAAACCAATCAGCAAACAGCTTACATTTATTCAAATATAAAATGGTTACATACAAAATTTAATACATACATTTGCGTGAATGCGTACGTAGATGTGTGTGTTTTTATATGTATGCGCATGTGTCATAGTATCATTTTCCTTTTTGTTAAAATAGGCAATTCTTTTTAAATATCGCTATCAAAGAAAACTAAAAATATCTTCTTAAATAAAGTGATGTGTTTCAAGGGAAGCAACTCTAAAAACAACACTGGTAGTTACCTCCCTGAAATTACTTTTTTTGTTTTTCTACATATGACTTGTTGCTGCATAGTAAGCCTCGGTTGTAAACTTTTAACAAAACAAACAAAAATTAACATTCTTTTCATTTATTGATTGATTTATTTATTAAATTAAGTGCAACGAAATATTATTTCACTTATCAATTTGAATGTGTACTATGCTGTTTTTAATCAACCCTCAACTATAAAGGTGTTTTTTAAAAATCAACCCTATAGTTAGACGGATCGAAATTAGCAGTAAATAAAACAGTGTTTAGTGAAAATTTATCGATTTCACTATTGGATCATGTTATTTGAATCATGACAATTATGAGTGAAAAATAATAATGCCCCAAAAATGTCCGCCACTGCTTCGGCGGAGCACCTCCACTCGGTGGTCAAAAAACATTCTTTTCATAGTTGCCCTTTGATCTCGCCAAAATGCCTTGGGATTAACTCACACTTCAGTTGTTGAATTGTTGTTGACTTGTTGATATCGACCTTACTTTTGAGATGACCCCAAAAGGAAGAAATCTAAGTGTTAAGTTTCACACGATCATGCCAGCCAATTGACATCAGTGTTTCGAGAAATGATGCAACCTGAAAACTCCATTCAATAAAGTCATTGTTGCAATGGTTGTGTGAGCCGTCCAGTTGAAACTTGGAACCACAAATCTTCAACATCCAAATTCCAAAGTGTTCAATTCAGGCCATAATTGCCATGCCTCAATTAACATGATCCAATTATTGAAATCAATAACATTTCAGCACCAATAACCCTATTTTATTTACTGCTAACTTCGATCAGTCTTCATAGAACACTCTATAATTCCTGTTTTATTTTTTATGAATTTAGTATTCAAGATATATTGGAAGTTCTGCAAATTAATAAGTAGCAGAACCTGAATTTTGTCAAAAATGTCTTTGTTTATGAATAGAATAAGTTGATTTCAGAAAATTGTCAAAATAATTTATGTCTGATTTTCTGTGATGAGAAGTTATCATTATTATTATTTTTGGACAAATGTCCCAAGGCATGTCACTATCATAATAAAAGCAACACACCACACACCATGTGTGGTCTTGGCTAAAATATAAAATTAATAGAGTGTTTGGTTCAGAGGAAGAGATGTTCTCGACAACCTACTATAGTGAATTTATGTGGTGAGAACAAACAAAAGAAATGCCCAGATAATACATTTTTTCAATATTATAAGCACGTTATGTATTTTTATTTAAATTTTCTTGTTCAGACTTTTTATAAATTTATGAATAAAATTTTTTATATCTATTTCTTTGTAAAATTTAAGATAATAAATATTTTATTATAGTCAGTTTACATATTTTTATAATTTTGTGGATAGCATGAAGAAATCACCTTCATGACAAAATAGCCACTATGATATTCGAACCTGGATCTCATGGTTGGAAAGTAAATGTTCTGATAAATCAGCCCACACCCATTATCGTTCATTCAGCAATGAATTAGAACACTCTCAGTTATTGGGCGTGTATAATGATAATATACGCGCTAAAAAGTCTGCCTTCTTCAACCGAGCGCCCATAGCTCAGAGGTAGAATTGCCGACTGACGCCAATTTGGTTAGGTTTCAATCCTGGGTTGAAAGCAATCGGAGTCTAACCGTTCTGATGAGCTGTGATACAGCGAAACAAATCTGTCTGCGGATGACTATATATATATAAAGAATGGAGGAGTGACTCCACCAATAAAAACATTATTAGTACGGATAAGTAAATATACATTGGGGTTAAATATTAACATTATCATTTTCCCCAAACCCACAAAAATTAAATACATGGGCATTAGAATTTCATATAAAAGTTATGGTATTTGTGGTATTATGTGGTATTACAGGGTTTTTGTGGTATTACATGGTATTGGCATTTATAGGATTATGTGGTAGTTATGATATGTGGTATTATGGTGACTGTAGTATGAATGAGAGGCAAAATGTGATGTTTCGGTGAAAGATATATTATCAAATGATTGAGCCATTGATTATATTTAGCTAGTTGAGTAGCCCAACTTTTCTCCCATTTTACCACTCAGCCATATTATGTTTATATAATAAATATTTAACTAAAAATATACTTATCAGACCTGTTCTGATATATTTATTTATATAAAAGCAGAAATTGGTTAATAAGTCATGGGTAACGTTTAAGAAATGTTTTTAATTTCAGGAAAAAAAGAGAATTGCCCGGCTTTAATGGTGATCAATTTGTTGACAAATTTTTTCGGGTAGCCACGGACCAGGTAAGAGTGATAAATTTATTGGAAATTTTTTTAAAATGTATAAAATAAAATATACATATATATTATAAAAGAATCTGATTCTCTGTCAATCACACACACACACACACACACACACATATATATATATATATATATATGAAATGATTTGTTTGAACATTATTTTTTATCAATACTCGTATTTAAGTAGATATTCTGTTTTTAATCAAACAGTATTATATATTTATTTCTACCGGCTAGATTATTTATGATAAATTTTTGTTACAAAAATGTGTCATTCGGCAGTATTCCAACCTGCGACCCCTATCCACATAGGGGAAGCCACCAAGTGATGTGGCATGTCTTAGACCTCTCGACCACAAATCCTGCCGAATGACACATTTTTGTAACAAAAATTTGTCGTAAATAATCTGGCCGGTAGAAATAAATACTGTTTGATTAAAAACAGAATATCTACTTAAATACGAGTATTGATAAAAAATAATGTTCAAGCAAATCATTTCAAATTGTCAGTTGTTTAACCAGTTTCGTTAATCTTCATTAGTTTCCGTAATATATATGTATATCTGTTTTGTGCATGAGTAATTTACTACATATGTTTGTGTCACTTAATATAACACACACACACACACACACACCTCTTAGAAACACAGGGGTAGAAACAGTGGTGTAGTTAGTGTTTTTGTCCGTCGGGACGGCCCTCATTTCCATAATGTTTATATTGTTAATTAACATGGAAATTTCTAGAGGTTACATTATTTAAAACTATGCAGCCTTCGATTTGCATACATGAATCCTGAATGTAAAATGGCATGATTCAGATTACCTGCCAGCCTCTATGCACAAGCCCACCCACACCACATTGTAAATTCTTACCAAAACAAAAAAAAAAAAGTTAATCTGTAGGTAAAAGTTAAAAATTTCTTTTTAGAAAAGATTCAATTTTTTATCCGATTTTAACCTTTTTTAGACTCCTTGCTGGCTGATTGAAATATCCTGCCCCCAGTGAGAATGTAACAGGAACATTTGACAGGCTTACTTAATAAGGATCTCCTTAGCCTTGGAATAATTATCAATAGAACACACAGGCCTAATAACAGACCTAATAACATAAAATTGACAACTGCGAGAGACTGATTAACATCATTTGTCAATTACATTTATGTCAATTATACAACAGACCAAAACTGCTGCCCTCAAAAAGTGCCGCCCTAGAAGGACAGCCCCACCCCTTCCCCAGCTACACCACTGGGTAGAAAAGAGCATTTATATATATAATCTGGGGCTTGAATCTTAATTTCTGTTTTGAGCGAAAATGGCTTGTATATCTCAGAACCAAATTGTGTGTTGCATAAATCTCTTTCGTGGCTATGCATTTCAATCATGGCACATTTTCATTAATTTTTATTAATTTATCACTGAGAAAAATTGGGTTTGACATGCATCGATTCTCTTAGCATTTGGTAAAGCTGTAGTTTTTACAGTATAAAAATCATTATAAAATTAAGCCATATTAATTTGAATATGTACAAAATTAATATCTCTTTAGAGTTATGGGACATGTGAATGTGATGGTAATTATTAATTACTGGTTAAATACAAAATCTATTTTCACGAATTAGTTCTTATTCTGTTGTTCATACTTTATTTATTTGTATTTATTTTCTTTTTATGTTGAATTGAAATTTGGGTTCCTTTCTCTCTTGCAGCAACAAAGTTATGCCACGAAGCATATAATCTTCACGATGGGGGCAGATTTCCATTACAGCAATGCAGAAAATTGGTTTACCAACTTAGATAAGCTTATTGCACTTGTTAATGAAAAGGTAAGTTTGGATTGCACATATCTATTTATCTATCTATCTATAAAAAGTTCAAATCCGTATGTAGTGCTGGCAAAGCACATGCTATACAACCATGGAAAAGATTATGGACTTCACATTTAACTGCGAAATTAGTGTTTAGACTCTATGTTTTCAGCTGAAGTCACTGAGATAGATAGATAGATAGATAGATAGATAGATAGATAGATAGATAAATAGATAGATAGATAGATAGATAGATAGATAGATAGATAGATAGATAGATAGATAGATAGATAGATAGATTTTCTTAGTTTTGTTTCTGTTTGCCACATTTCAATCAGCAGTTTTCTGGTCCCGAACAAAGAATCCAAGTACTCCTCAAATTCTCAATTCTCCTTTTTCCTGATTTTCTTTTACCAATTTTATTTTTCTTTTTGGTTAAAAAAGAGTTTGAATTTGAGTCCTTCATTTCTGATTTCTGAAAACCGTTCAATTTTTTTCTTTCAGCAAAAAGAAGGCAGTAATGTCAATGCTCTTTACTCCACACCATCTTGTTATTTGTACCACTTGAACCAGCAGGATATGACATGGCCAGAGAAAACAGACGACTTCTTTCCTTATGCTCATAAACCAAACGCTTTCTGGACTGGCTATTACACAAGTCGAGCCTCTTTCAAAAGTTATGTCAGACAATGTAACAATTTACTAAAGGCAAGTCTATTTCAATTTTTTGAGTCATCAAATAGTGGTGGCGTATTTTCTGTTCAGTAATCACCAAAATCTTCAAGAAACAAAGATCCCAATTTTTTGTAAACATGATTTGCTAAAGAAGAGATGAACAAGAAAGTTGAAAAAGAGAAAAAGTGTGTGTGTGTGTGTGTGTGTGTGTGTGTGTGTGTGTGTGTGTGTCTGTGTGTGAGAGAGAGAGAGAGAGAAAAAAAAAGAGAGAAGGTAGAAAAAAGCACTTGAAACTTTCCCCACATTTTTTACCAAATATCAAACTACAATTATAAATCATAATTTTGGAAAGTGAAAATTTAATTGAAATATATTTGAAAATTTCTATCTAAAATTTCACATTCAAAAAATCATAGTACTGGTATTCCTCAGGTTATGTCATTTCAAGTTATATCGTTCTCAATTATATGTTGTTTGTCAAAAAAATATATGGGAATCAATTTTAAGTCATCTTATTTGACTTTACATCTGTCCACCACAAACATTGAAGTCGTAATATCACTACATAAAAGTATAGCGGGTTATCTTATCTATTCTCTTTCTAGTTGTAGTAGGATTCCGTTCTAGTGAAGGGTAGTAGTATACCATTGCAGGTTAACGGAATTTGGCCTTGTGGTAGATAGCCCACTATAAGTCAAAAATGATTATAAAATCAAGAAAAGCAATTTGAGTATAAAATAACATTTATATATATACATATATCAATTAATGTTTTACAATTAAAGCAATACTTGAATGTAAAGGTCCAACGGAGGTTAGAATGCTCATGGCAAATAATGAGCTGAAAGAGATAAAAGGCTTAGGAATGTGTGGAGCAGAGGTATGTGAGGAATGTCTTTGAAGTAGTCGCTCCTGAGGTCAGTAAGTACTTTTGAGACAGTGAAGAAGTGATGCGAGGTGAAGGGAGACGAATGTAGTAGCCGCTCGACTTAAGTCAAGAGGATATTAATTACATTCTTCTCCTTGGTCTCTGCGTCAGTCTGTCTGTCGGGTGCTTTTTGTCTCGACTTTTTATATCTGCTTTTTGGATCAAAACAGCTCGTTTTTGAATTTCACACTTGTATTTGATTCTGGGCTTCCCATTGGCTAGTAAATAAAATTCGCATAGGCTCGCGAAATGGAAATTTGATATTTGATTAATTTTTATTTTTCAACCGGAACATCTGCGCGAACTCGGATGTGCAACGACGATTTTTGGTCATTTGCCTTCTGGTCGGTATAGAGCAAACATCCAGTCCCTCACTTTTGCTCAGTTGGTATCACCACAAAAGCATTAAAAGTACATGTTACTGTGTACATTTACAATAAATAAGAATAAACGTCATGTAAATGCAATGTAAATATAAACAAATTCGATGTATTGTAAATATTGGTAAATTTAATACAGATTAGTTTATTTTCTACTTTTACAAAATAATTTTAATAACTGTATTTGTTATTTAACCTTACAAAATCACTTTATTTTATGTCTTCGAACAAACCATATCCACAAATAAAGATGATTGCCAAATTCTAAACATCTACATTTACAATACAGGTACGTACAATAGATGTATTTAAATTTAGATTACCTTTTTTTTCTGTACAATATTAAAAAATAAAATTTATTTGTTTGTAAGCTTAAAATATATTCTTATTTGTTATATTATTAAAAATGCATTTATGAATAATTAAAAAAAACTGGGGATGGTTATTTGTGGTTTATGACAAGTAAATTTGGAGACAAGTTAATTTGGATTTTTTAAAAGAATTTTTAAAAGAATTTTTTTCGGCTTAAGTCGCCTGTCCTGGAACAAATTACCAACGTAAATTGAAGTATAGCTGTAAATAAACATGCATTCCCTGACAGCGATCAAATCAGCATTCTCATTTGTATGATTAACCAATTGAACTTTAATTTCTGCATCATTCTTTATGGTAAGCAATAAAAAAGGTTTGGTCCCTGTTGGGAACGCAATTTTTCTTTACTAAGACTTCTCAAACGCACAGACTTATAGTTAGACCATTTTGTAAACAACAGTTCCTGTAAGATCACTGAAATTAAGCAATATCAAGCCTGGTCAGAACTTAGGTTGGTGACACTTCTTGGGAATACCAGGTGCTGTAAGCCTGGATATACAGAGATAATGTTTAATCAGGTAATCAAGTTTCAATTCCCACTGGTTTTGTTATAACACATATACACACTTGGAAAAGGTATGAATTCACATATTTCCCCCCGTTATAGATTAATTAGTAAGACTTTTATCACTAAACTCTTATTATTACAAAATCTTACAGAAAGTTATGAAATTGTATTAACCAACACATTTATTTAAATTTATTTGTTTGAACATTATTTTTAATGGGTACTTATATTTTAAAAGGTAGACTAATATTTAATTTAGGCTAGTGGAGATATATAAATGTACTGTTTAATTATAGAAAAACACACTACCAACTCAAATACAAGTATCCATTAAAAATAACGTTCAAACAAATAAATTTAAATAACTATTATTATCTCAAAAAACAATTCTTATAATCTAAAAATATTTTTTGGCTTTAAGCAACCTGTAAAGTGCTGATAAGCTGTAAAAAAATCAATCAATCAATGTTGAAATATTCCTGTACAATAACAGTTAAGTTAAGCAGCCTTGCATAAAGTAGAGAGCTCGATCATGTTTATTAAACTGGCTTTGTGCCAAATATAACCAAACTTTCCACAATTTAAAGTTATCAGAAGGTTGAGAAAATAAAAAGTGTTTTGTTTGTATAAATAACTGCAAAATTATTTATAGAAAAGAATAACATCAATTTGTAGGACATGAAATTATTAACTGTGAAAATGTTCTAAAGGGTTAAATGAATCTAGAGTTCATTTGTTTTAGTAAAAGTTTTCGTTCCTTTCTTTCTTTTTGTGGCTGAAGAGGAAGAAAAAGCAAGAAAAGAAAATTGTACTTGTCGACATTAATTTCAGGAGTCAGTTGAGGTGTCTTATTGTTGTTGTTTTTTCTCCTTGTCTTTGTTGACGGCAAGTGGACGACAATAGAGAAGAAGAGACAAAGGAAATTAAGGAAAAGAAGAGACAAAGGAAATTAAGGAAAAGAAGAGACAAAGGAAATTAAGGAAAAGAAGAGACAAAGGAAATTAGCACGCAAGAAGGAGGGAGACGGAGTGCGTATGTGTGTCGCTGAGACAGTTGTGTTTGATCATCCCTGTCTGAATTGTTCAACTTTCTTTCTCTATTTATATCAAAGAACTTTTTGACACTGGCTTGTTACTTTCTCCCAGTTTTGGAAATACTTTGATCGTTGACCACTTGGGAATACTAGATACTGTAAAACTTGAATATGCAGGTGGTATAATGAATAATGGTTTTAAATTGTTTGAGAGCTAAGTTTCGATAAATACCCTTGGGAAGGTTTGAATCCACCTCTTCCCCTCCCATTTATGGATTAATTTGTAAAATTTGTATCACTAACTCTTTCTTTCCATTCTTGTTTCATGTGCTATCCATTTTAGTCGTTGCTGCTGTTCAAAGTCGTCAAGTGATATGTTTTTTCTAATTTGATATACCATTTTTTTTTTTTTTTTGTGATTTTGTAGCACCGGTCAATAGGGTCTGATGAAACATAATCTTCTTTAACATTTAAGGGGTTTATTTGTTTGGAGCCATTTTTAACCATTGATCTCGGAAAGCAGTCACAAACAGAAGATAATTTAGACACATCTGGAGGAATTTGATACCATGCATAACAAACAGTCCCTAAGTCTGATGAGCTTGCTTAAGAACGTGACTAGAGTTTTCGTGACCTTATTTGGACTTTTGTCACATTTGACAGTGTCAGACAAATGCACACAACTTATCCTATGTTCAATTTCCTTATACCCTAATTTCCTCTTCTTCTACTCCTTCTATGTGCCATGTCACTTCAGGATCTGGGTAATCATGACTCTCCACAACTGCCTGTTCTTTGTAGTTGTTACTAAACTTAGTCTTTCTGTTATATCTCCTAATTCCTGTTCAAACAACCACTTACCCAAACTTGTTAGATTATGCACTGCTTTCTTCTTTTTGCCATTAATGTCCTTTGAATATCAAATTTTCCAAACCCTCTTTCTTCATTATCCGCTCGATAAATTCCAAGTATCTTTTTTAATGCTACATATAAGTAATCTTTTTGTTAACATTTTTCAAAAACTTTGTTGTCACTCGCAAATTTAGTCCATGGTATTCTCAGCATCCTTCTGTAGAACCACATTTCTGTTGCTTGAAGTCTCAGATGAGATGGTCCATGATTTATTGATTCATTTTCTATGGCTTTTCAAGACTTTGTAGGTTATCGAAATCCAGAAAATATTTTTTTAGATAATAATGGTTTAATGATATAAATATTACTAATTAACCCATAGCTGGGAGAATAGATGGATTCATACTTTTACCAAGGATATTTGAGCATATGACATGGTTCAGTAATCATAGGAATACTGATATAACAGTTCAGTACTCATTTCTTTATTTCCAATGAAATCTTCCTGTTTCTTAATACTTTGCTTAACCTTTTGAACATATCTTTCACTTGTAAAAGGAAAGAATTAAGTTAATAAAGACAAAGAGAGAAAAAAAGTAAAGTAAAAGAAAGGGAATATTTTTTGAAAGAATAATTTCTGTTATGAAATTTTTGAAAGTATAGTTCTTTCATCAATACGATAACTTGTAAAGTCACCTTTTAAGACATATAAACTTTTATTGCAATTTAATAACTTTGAATTCTTACCATGAGATTTCTTGCCAGTTTTAAGATCATTTTAATAATGAGTGTTTATTTTGATACTTTTTATTTTCCAGGCCTGTAAACAAGTGAATGCTTTGGCAAAATTACGAGAAAACAAGCTTGTTGATAAACTTTGTAAGTAAATTTAAGTTTTAACTAGAAACAGTAATAAAAAGCTAAGTGCCAATTCTGTGTTATCTGTTAAGAAATCGGAGATATAATCAAATTTAGTGAGGTTTACATTATTCATCTTGAAGTTGTCAATGATTTTCTTTATTTAAGTTATACAATTTTGTTAAAGTGTATCAACAAGGAAAAATCTTCTGAACAACTCGAATAAAATTTTTCTGTTATTCCCTTGACACTGCTAATACAGCATATATTTTTCACTCCATTGGTAATGTTTATTTACAAGATTATAAAAATATGTGTACCAAGTACAATGTGATATTTATTTCTGGTATACTTTGCATAGTCTATAAAGCACAGGTATATGTCCTGTTAATAAACACATTATCAGTATGGATGTATTTATAAAAAAAAGAATTTTAATCACTTCACCCCAAGTAAGGTGGGAATGCTACTGGTACATAGGGGATTACAGAGAGTGAAAGTGAGGGAAAAGACCGAGTATGGGTGGGGGAGGTTAAAGAAAAGATAAAATATGAACAGGATACAAAAAGATAAAATATGTTGATTAATGTTGCATTTAAAATTTTTGAAAATTATGTTTTTCAGGGAAGCAAGTAAATGGAATGGAGTTCCACAAGTGAAGAGTTCAAGAAAAGAAACTGTTGAAGTAGAAGTGGTGGTTGCATTTAACTATTTCCATGGTAAAATGGTGGGACCTAGATGCCAATCAAGTAGCATGCTTAAATTCATGAGGTTGGGGCACCAGTTAAAAATGCTCACCAGAGCAGTTGCTATGGAAATATTTACAGAAAAGACAGAGAGAAGCCAGAACTAGACTAGACAGCTTCTGCTCTGACGATTTTCTTTCCCTGATGCCCTGACCACTTGAATTTACTCATGCTACTAGATTGGCATTTAGGTCCCATCCTTTTACTGTCAAAATAGTTAAATGTAACCACCACTTTTATTCTATCAGTTTCTTTTCTTGCACTTCTCACCAGTGGAAGTCCCTTCCACATACTTGCTTCCCTAATAGCTACAATCTCCAAAAGTTTAAATGCAACACCAACTGCCATCTTCTATCTCCTTGATTCCAATCTTTTCTCCAACATCCCCTGAACCTTGTTTTCTTCCTCTTTTTCTTTTCTCTCACTGTAACCCTCTGTGAACCAGTGATCTTCTTGCTTTGCATCGGGGGGGGGGGGGGGGGACAATTATATAAAAAAATAGAAAAATCAATAGGAGCTAAATTTGGTGGAATAAACAAGTTGTGTTAACATGTGTGTCCGAGTTAAATTAATAAAACCCAAACATGAAATATATCATACTAGCAGCGATGAGTGATATGCTGTGAAATAACCACACTTAAAGATAAAGTGCGAATACAAATACCCAAAAGTACATCATGATAAATACACAAATTTTGCTTTCTTATTTTAAAAATAAAAGAAGCACAAAAAAGATGGCTGCTTCAAGTGTCCCATTGCTGACATTGGACTAATCTAATGAAAGCAAAAATAAAGCTTTTAGTGAATGGGTCGATTTTATGTCTTCATATTTCACTATCAACAGCGTAGGGGAAAAAATATAACATAATTACATTCTAGTGAGCATAGGACAAAAGGATCAAGAAATAATAAAAAAAAATTCATAGCTAACAACTAAGTAGAAAGAAATATCAGAAAACATATTCAAGATTTTTGTGACGCACATGATAGAAAAACCAAACAAATGGGTCAAATGGTTAGAGTTTACTTCAATTCAAGTGATGAGTATTTCAGTAGACTGCAAACAAAAGTAGAAGAATGTGATTTTGGTGTGAACAAGAAAGAAAGAATCATGGAACAATTGATAAAAGAACTAGAATATGCAGGCAAATGAAAAAACCTTATAAGTAAATCATATCTCACACTGAAGATAGCTATAGAAAGCATAAGAGTTTATGAACCTACAACAAAACACGACACACATGACAAGGATGCCAGTGCAGGGAAAGTTGGAACATATTACCAAAGTAGCGATAAGAAGTATCACACAGTGTACAAGGTGTGAAAAGGGTCATGGTAGAAGAAAAGAGGACTTCTATGCTTCCAACAAAGAATGCAGAATATGCCATGGTTTACACCATTTTGAAAAGTGTAGCCTCACAAAAACACACTCACAACAAAATGGAAACCCTAGTCCACATAAAATAAAGAAAGGGAATCCATATAGAGCCAGAAAACAAAAGTCCGCACTTCTGGCATAGGAACCATATACAGAAAAAAATGTGAATGGCACACATCAAATAGAATACAAACTAGACCAAGAAGACAACCTATATTTATACTGTATAAAAAATAGACACAAAATATTTAACAACATTTACAGCAAAAAATTGTTTGCTAACATAGACTGTGAAGACATATATGGAAGGAAACACAAAACAAAAATGAAAGTGGACACTAAGGCCAATGTTAATATAATACCATTAAGAATATACAAAAAACTGTGCCCCTAGAACATTAACAAAAATACTAACAGAACTATAAGTGTGAAATTGGAACAAACTACCATATGAGCAGTGAATGGCAGCAAAATTCAACAACACGCTTCAATAATACTCGACTTTTGACACAAAAACTCAACAACCATCTGAGACAAATTTTTTTGTGTGTGAAAATGACACAACATTACGAGTCTTAAAACAATGTGTAAATTTGGAATTAGTGCAAATCAACTGTAGTATGACAACAGAAAAAAATAAACGCCTTCAACGCTTAGAAGACCTTGCAAATGAATACCCTGACTGATTTCACGGTATTGGAAACTTTCCAGGGAGACAAAATGTTTACATTGTTGAAAATGCTACACCAGTAGTTTAACCTCCAAGAAAATACTAAGTACACTTGAAATATGAAATGAAGAAGAAATTAGTCAAAATAGCAGACATTGATGTGATCACATAAGTAAACAAACCAACAGATTGGATAAATGCAATTGCATATAGCAGGAAGAAAAGCAGTGAATTATGGAAATGCTTAGACCCAAAACCACTGAACAAATGAATTAAAAGAACTTACCACAAAGCTCCAACCCTTGAAGAAAGTTCTCATAAATTGGCTGGTACAAAACATTTTACAAAATTAGATGTAAAACATGGATACTAGGCAATAAAAAAGAATCAAGATTTACTGACATGCTTCAGTACACCATTTGGCAGATACAGATATTTAAGATGTCCTTCTGGTTTTAAGATGTCATAAGATATATATTAAAAAAATGGACTAAATACTGGAAGATTGGAAAGAAACCATTGACATATCTGACAATATCTGTGTATACGGCAAAACAATCCAAGAACATGCTGAAATTTTTAGAAAGGCAATGTCTACTGCCAGAAGGTATAGTCTAGTTTCAATAAACAAAAATACAATCATCATCATCATCATCATCATCATCATCATCATCGTTTAACATCCATTTTCATGCTAGCATAGGTTGGACGAGGTTTTCTTGATGGTTCTGTAATTGAACTATCATGAAATATTTGAGTGAGTTTTACAGCTGTATCCCTTTATTAACACCAACTAGTTTAGGAGACTGGAAACTCAGTGCTTTTATCGAGATGTCATCTCTGGGAAGATTACCTACCAAGGTTAAAGAGATCAGCCTACCCTATTCTACAGAGTAGCTGTAAAGGTTTTATATGAGAGATTTCTATCCCATGCTAAAAACTCTTATCCAGCCTGACTTTTTTTCTCTTAAAGGTGGGGGTTAACTATTTGCCTATATCTAGGACCCTAACAGGTGCTACTGCCCCAAGTCAGAGTGGATCTGGGAACAACAGCAATTAAGAGCTGGTTCCACGCGCATCTAAATCTCTAATCTCTTGATCAGAGGCCTTGCTGCTAAGTGTAGTTTTTCATTATACCCAGGATCAAAATAAAACAAAAACAGATAAAATTTCATGGTCCTATTTGGGATGAAAATAGTGGCTGCCCAAACCCAGAGAAATGTGACAAAATCAAATCAAAACCTATACCTTCAAACTGAGAACTTCAGCAATTTCTAGGTATAATCCAATGTTTAAGTCCTTTCATATCAGAACTTAGTTTCAAAACAGTTCTACTCAGATCACTTCTCAAGAAGGACACAGAATATCAATGAAACAAGGCACACAAGATTTTCAAGAGTTTAAAGATTGTGTTTATGAAAACCTTTGTCTAGCTTACTTCAAATCCAACTCAAACACAGTGAGTCTAATAGATTCAAACATATTAGGCCTAAGTGCAACATTAATCAATGATTGCAAACTGTGGCATTTGCTAGCAAAAGACTGACTGATGCAGAATCAAGGTATGCAAACTTTGAAAGAGAATTGCTTGCAGTAGTTTTTGGTTGTGAAAGATTTGATGCATATATATATATATATATATATATATATAAAAGAATTTCAAATTTCAAACCATTAGAAAATATACAGAACAAAAATATCACACAAGCACCCCTAAGATGGCAAAGAATGTTGTTAAAGTTACAACCATTTGATGCTCAAATTATATACAAACCAGATAAAGAAATGAGAATACCAGATTACTTGTCAAGAGTACAGTCAAAACAAGGCAAAGAAATTGACATAGATATAACAATGACTATTGTTAATATATCAAAGAAGAATCAAATAGATTTACAAGAAGCTACAGAAGAAGATGATGAGTTGAGAATTGTAAAACAAGTGATAATAAATGGATGGCCAAAGGATGATAGACCCAAACTGATAGGAAATTACTTGTCATTGAAAGAATGTCTGTCAGTACAAGATGAATTCATGACCAAAGGTGAATGCATAGATGTTGTCACTGGCAACATTTGAGGGAACTATACAGACCACAGAGACAGGTCACTTTTTTAAGCTACCATCTCAAGGGATTAAACAGAGTTGTTCAACATCATTGTAAAGGAGTACAGGTTTAACAGCAAGTGTCAAGCATATTGTCAAATGTGCAACCCATGCAACTGAAGAAACAAACTGAACCACAAACACAAATGAACTGTCCTAGGTGAACAAGAAAGCTCCTGACAAAATTTAAAGACTTTATTTTATATAAATAAATTTAAGAAAAAACAAAAAATAATTAAAAGAATCTATTTTTTTTACTATATCTCCAAAGAGGGGAAACACATACAATATTATTTTAAAACACTGTCATTTTGTGACAGAGAACATGAGCTGAATGGTGGAAATGAACAGGGCTTACCATATTCTCAAAGAAAGAAGGTTAAATTTGCCTGGCATGTAGAACTTTTTTTTTTTTAATCATATCACCCCAAGCAAGGCGGTAACACCACTGATGTGCAGGGGGCTATGTAAGAGTGAAAAGATTAGAAGAGAGAAAGCCAGAAAACACATCCTAAACAGGGAACAAGGGATGAGCCTCTACACCTGTTCAATAGACGTGGGTGGTGTGTGAACCGGGCGATAGTTTAGTCTAACTACTCCAATTTAGTTTAAGATTGAACCTGTGTCCTTCCGGATGTGACAAACGTGACTTAAGCATAACATGGACACTTAGTTTATTTCAGGTGCCAGGATGTTTGGTTTAATTCGCATACCTAGATGAAGAAAAAACTGTGTGGACTCTAGCATCAATAAATAGACAATCCAGAAATTCCAGAGAGAAGGAAGCTTCACAAGATCTGAGAGGCAGTATTGAATTCGACACAAGTGAAAAGGGCCCCGCTGCAAAACTACAAAGAAGGAGGGGGAACAAAAATAATTAACAAAATTGATCTCACATGTTCATTTTACTTTTAAAAACTTAAAAATTTGAGAACAGTATTTTTTTTCATTTTATAAAAATGATGTAACAAGTCCTATTGAAAGTTAGAGAGTTGTGTCCCTTTAATTGCCTTATCAGTAGAAGCCGAAATAGAAGAATATTGTATTAACACTTGTGTCCGAGTTACATTAATAAACCCAGATACAAAATATCATTAATGATCACGATGAATATCTGCACTCACAATGAAGCTCTATACTTTGAATATCTATTAGGTGTCAAGTTGAATCCAAGTTGTTGCAGAGGTGAAAATGGGTAACCTGGAATGAAGAATCTTGTTGTTGCTGTTGTTCTTGTTGTTGTTGTTGCTGTGGAGGTTAATTCTTTCTCTGCCTTGGCAAATGTAAATCCAAAGAGGACTTTAAATAGAGGTAAATAGATGTATAATTTATTCAGATAGATACAAAGACTGGAAACTTGTTTAACAGGGGGAGAGCATGGTGAAATTAAAAGTGAATAGACACTTGTTGGTGTCCATTGTCATTGTTGGTGGTGTTTCTCTTTCAAGGTGTTGTCATTGACAGCAAATACTGATATGTTTGAATTTGTGTATATATAGTTTTTAGTTGGCTGAAAATTAAGATTTTGGTTTTTGAATGAGAATGGCTTTGATTGGTCAAAATATTAATTTTTTGTGAAAGCAGATGTATGTGTTGAGCCAATGAACAGGAAAAATATCTATGCAGTCTGCTTTGGCTTGTCAAGTGGCCAACATCTGGTTTTTGTATAAGACACAACAAAGCCATTGAATGTCATAATTTTCCTAATATTTATTTTTGTTTATTATTTCAGGGAAAGAATTTTCTATTGTGCAGCATCATGATGCAATTACGTAAGTAAATAAATTGAAATTTCAGACACATATGCTTGCATGATTGTAAATTTATTTTCTAGTGATTGTAAATTCATTAGTTTGATTTGCTTCATTGCATATCAGCCTTTTCCAGGTTATTTAATGCTGAATTCTGTAGTTTTAATAGACAGTAGATTGGTAGATAGGTTAAAAGGGTAGATATGAGTTAAAGAATTTGGTGTAGCTTAAAAAGGTATACATAGGCTAAAAAGGTAGACATTGGTTAAAAAAATAGACATGCATTAAAAGGGTAGACATAGTACTCACTGATCCCATCCCATGAGTATTATGAAGAGCCATGGCCTGAAAGATGGTTGTCCAGAAACTGAAGCTCAATGACTGTGATCAAATAAATGTACAAGCTTTCATGAAAATAAGTGACCTATCATTATCACTTGCAAATAACTTGTACTGTAAGGAATGATTAAGGTCATACCATCATGACATGATTTAGGCGTTAATGAACCTGCTCATGTCTTACCATCAAACTACATCCATAGAAAGTTTCCAGTTAGAATCGTAGGTGGATGGCATGAGTGCATGCAGGACAGAAATCCCAAGCATAAGTGTAAAACAAAGGGCACTATCCACTACTGACCCTCATTTATCATTTACGATAAGAGAATCCACCATAGATAGATGGATAGATAAGTTTAAATTGGTACAAAGAGAGTCTATCAGCTTCTTTTCTCACAATTCCTGCCTGTAGAATTCCCTTTCATTTACTTGCTTCCCTGACAGCTTCAATCTCCAAGAATTTAAATGTAAAGTCAGTAGTCATCTCCTATTTCATTGACTTGCATCCTCTCTCTCAAGCTCCGTTCTCCGTCCATACAACTCTCATCATTATTCTCATCCTTCTCTTACCCACTTCCTGACAGCCACTATAACCTGACACTCTTTCTCATAACTTTCCTCCTATGTAACCCTCTGTGCACCAGTGGCAGTAAATTGCCTTCTTGGGGCGATATGATTATAAAAAAAATGAACTGAGAAAATATTTGATTAAAGTAAAATGTCACTAGAAAACATATTAAAGTTGATCAATATCTGATTAACATGCTAAGTTTGATTATGGCAATATTTCAGTGTTTATTCATACTCAGATTTTAAGGGTTAATGAACCCCATCAAATTGTCAATGTTTTTCTTTATTTAGAATATAAGATATGGTTAATGGATGTATAGAAAGGAAAAGCTTTTGATGAATTGAATTACTTTATTAAAATTTTCAATTTTTAAATCTTAGTTATAAAATTAGGGATCTAAATTCAAAATGTCTACACTCATGATTATTTGATATATAAATATTCTTTAAAATCAGTTCTGTTCAATTTAATAGCCATTAAATATTTGATGCTATTTCAAACAAAAAATGATATCTCAAGAGACAGAAAGACATTTATAATTTTTTTAAAGATTATAATCTCTGACATAAAACAATTCAAGAAACAATATCTTCTTAATCTGAGATACAATCAGTACATTTTATTCCAGCAATTTTGACTTAACTGGCTAGAACTGATGAAAATGTGGCTGCAAAAGAAATGATTTAGCTTTTAGCAGTTGATATACATTTCTGCAGAGTACAATTCTTCATCATGATGCCACCTCAGGCTCAATCAGTGAAGGTGGGCTAATGTATATAGTGAGATGGTCGAGCAAAAGAAAGCAAAAAAAAATATATGTTAAAAGATAATTACTGCACAGATAAACTGTCTGCAATCCACATGTTTCTTATTAAGTAAATGAATAAAATAGATAAAGAAAAGAAAAAACTAGAAAGGTAGGCCTGTTTATTTATTTATTATTTGTGGGAGACATTCTTGGATGAAGGAATTCTGGGAATTCTTCAAGGTGGTTTATCAAAAAAAACAGAATTCAGGTACAATAAATATTTATGTATCGTACAGTGAAAATGACCATTTTTTTATCCTTCTGAATGAATTTAGTATTTTTTTTTTATCTCGCAGAAAGCAATCATTAAAAAACAGGTGGATTTTCTTTATGAGCAGATAAACTACTGAAAAGTCACTCTGAGGTCTGTTATCAGTCACTTTCAAAATGGAAGCCTTTTGCATACCATCAATTGTGGGTCAGAATTAATTGAGATCAGGATACTAAAAGTTGTTCTGTGTCAGTGTATGCATACATTTGTGTGCATGTTTGTAAGCATATGTTTGTGTATGTGTGTAAGCATGTGCATGTGTGTGTGTTTGTAAGTGCTTGCATGTGTGTCCATGTATGTGTAAATGCACATACATATATGTAAATGCATGTGTGTGTAGGCATGTGTAAATGTATGTGTGGGCATGTGTGAGTATGTCAGTGTAGAAAGATTCAAGAATAGGTTTTGACAAACTCTAACAAATAGGTTCAATGAGTCAACTTTTAGAAGTGATTGGATATGGTATTTCCAGTCCAGCGTCAAATTTTCTTGTTTCATTATCTCATTTACAAATGGGAGAATTCAGTCTGGTTGTTTAGTATTTCATCTCTTTGTCCTTTGCATTCCCTTAATTTTTCTTTTATGTGGCAGATACACACAGATTGTAGAGGATTATGGTTCTCCACATATTTCTTTTGTATATTATCTCTAAATTATCATGTCTTCTTAGGAAAGAGAGTAAAATGCCTTCCATTCCTTCTTCACCATTTTCTATATCAAAATATTCTTAAACAAACACCCACAACAGACACACCTATATATACCTGGGTTAAAAGCAATTGAAGTCTAACCATACTGATGAGCTGTGATACAGTAAAACAGATCTGTCTGCGGATGACTATATATATATATATATATATATATATATATATATATTGTGTGTATTTTGGCAGCATTTTTTCATTAATGCAGGTTTCATTGAATAATATAGACAAGTTTTGTCTATTAATTTTGTGCAGGATCCGTTCATACCGTCTGATATACTTGATCGTGATATCGTTGAAAGACAACAAAAAATCACAGTAATTGTTGATTTTTTTATCAGGTCTAAGCTTTCGGCTCACATAAGCCATTATCAAAGAGTAAATATTAATACACAGTAAACATAGAACATTTAAGTTATTCTATGTTTACTGTGTATTAATATTTACTCTTTGATAATGGCTTATGTGAGCCGAAAGCTTAGACCTGATAAAAATATCAACAATTACTGTGATTTTTTGTTGTCTTTCAACGATATCACAATCAAGTATATCAGACGGTATGAACGGATCCTACATAAAATTAATAGACAAAACTTGTCTATATTATTCAATGAAACCTGCATTAATATACATATATACGAAAAATCTATCAGTGAGCCACAACCTACCACGGTTTCACCCTACAGATTGTCAGGGAGCCTCTTTCCCTGACGATCCGTAGGGTGAAACTGCGGTAGGTTGTGGCTCACTTATAGATTTTTCATGTTCTTGGTCTACTTCCGTACTTTCGTACTTTCGTATCGAGCACTTTTTCTGGTGTTTAGGTTCCGTCTTGGGGTTTTTTTCTTTCCTGCGGATGCTTGACTGTTTGTTCTTGTTCCGTTGGTTTCCTTTTTTTTCATCCCTAATATCCGATGACATATTTCTCATCGGATTTTGACGGATTTAGGTTCTGTTTGTTGGCATTTTTTCGAATATTTATGTTTATTTTGATTAGTGTAAACTGACAGATTCTAGTTTATTTGTAATATATATATATATATATATATATATATATATATATGTCCTCAGTTCTGCACTTTTTGAATGATTCCTATGTTTGTGTTTGTGATTTCATAATTAAAAAAAATGATAAAGGATTTAGTTTTATACAATGTAAAAAATGAATGTATCTATCTGCAATTCATTTCTGCCCAAAGTTTGAAATTTCTATTTCTTCCACTTCTGTTCTCTCCCCAACACTTTTTTCCCTCTGTGCATTTTCTCACTTTTTTCTCTTTGTTAAACTCAGATACCCAGATACCCTGTGACTGATATCTATATCCGTCTATATTTTACTTCCTGCCTAAATTTGGAGTCTTTTTCTCTCTGAGCTGTTTTCATTGGCTCTTTTCTCTCGGTTCTTTCTCTCTTGTTTTCCTACTTGCTTTTTATTTCCTCTTTTTTTTTTTATAAACGTTTCACCCCGAGCAAGGCATGTCACTGCCACTACTGTGCAGGGGGCTACGTAGAGTGGAGAAAGGCTGATTAAATATAGGAAATGACAGAGGGTGGGTGATAGATACCGAGAATGAGGGTTTGGTAGATGAGAGTGTTGTGAGAATAGTTGGGAGTTAGTGTGATAGGAGGTGTCTATTGACCCTACATTTAAACACCTGGAGATTGTAACTGTCGGGAAAGCAGACTTGTGGAAGGGAGTTCCACAGGTGGGAAGCGCGAGAAAAGAAGCTGTTGGAGTAGAATTTACGGTTACATCTTATTTGTTTAACTGTAAAAGGGTGGGACCTAGTTGCTAATCTAGTATCTCGTGTAAATTCGTGCTTAGGCGGCACCATGTCTTTCTCTCTCTTCTTTCTTTCTTTCTCCTTTTTGGTTTCTCTTTTTGCTTTCTCATCTTTTTTATTAATATCTTCTTATCTTGTATGAAAAGATTTCCAAAATTAAAAGGAAGTGAGTTTTTAAATTTTCTTTTCAAAAATAATTATTACCATCATTTTAACTACCTGATGAGACATTGTTTTTTCAGTGTCAAAACAAAATTGACAATTTTGTAGTAGATTGTAGTTTGTACATGTTCTAAAATATAATTTATAATAAATATTCATTGCTCTATTTTTATATTAAGCACTGTTTTAAATTTATGTTTTGAACATTGCAAATGGAAAGAAAAGGGGAAATAAGGATCTAAATGAAAGCATTGGTTGGATCCAGTGATTTGATCCAAAGAGTTGTGAGTTCAATAGCTGTCTACTGCAGAGGTGAAAAAACTTATAGAGTTAAGTTAAATGGAGATAACTGAGACTGTTATAAGTGGCATGATTCATAGAACCAGAACAATCTATCCCAGTAAACAAAATAAATGGTTTAGCTCAAAATTCCAATCAACTGAAGAAGGTCAGCACATACAATGGCTGAAACATCATGAATATGGCAATAAAAATGTAGATACTTCAGCACACATCATCTGGTATTGTGCTGCCACCTCGGCGATACAACACAAACCTATCCAGTCTCTTTACTTTTCCAATTCCTTTCAAGTGCTGGGAATGAGTTGTGGGAGATGTTTTGAGTTTTGGTACAAGTTTTTGGCCTGCAGTTCTTGGATTTTGATCAACCAAAGCATTCAGTTGATTATGTCTGATAAATGATCATGGTCTCCTCCTTAGTTTCTTATTAAGAAACAAAACTTCTGAAACCATCTCAGTACTGTTCTGATTTCAATAAAGACCACCTTAACATTCTGAAATACAGAGTTACCCAATTTTTCTCATAAAGATTACTCAACATTGTAATCATTTTCATTGTGCTTATGAGTAACAATATATTGAAAGAAAAATTACCGGGAATGAAAAAGAGTCAGGAATAAGTCAAAATATTTTTTATATACTAAGGAGGTTAGTTCACTGGACGAATTGATCAACAAACAACTGAAAATATCATTTCATATGTGACAACCTAATATATATATATATTAGGTTCTCACAAATTCTTTGTATTACACATTAAAACTATATTTCATTCACATACAAGCCTGTTTCTCTGTATCACAGCTCATTAGTATGGCTACAATAACAGATTACCTCCAGCCAGGAGGTAATCTGATATCTTGACTAATTTGGCATGAGTCAGGGAGCCTACCCCTAAGCTATCCGGTGAATGGCTGAAAGAGGAGGAGATTTTGACATGTTATATATATTCGATCTATACACAAGCCAGCAACTGAGAGAATTCAATTCATGACTAAAGAGTAATGCATAAATTGCATATATAGTTTTTATGCAAAGAATTTGTCACTTTAACTGAGCAGGGTCATGCCAACTTCAAGGTTTTTTGAGGACACCATTATAATGTCTTTGCTCATTGGAGCTGGGTTATTTTTTTATTACAAAATAAACATAGCTGAATGAGTCAAAATCGTTTAAAGTAATAGCAGTGTCAATGGAATAAGTGTTCTTTTGAAAACATTTTTTTGCAGACACAAAGGCTTCTTCTTAATATCTCTGTGATTTTATTTTCTCCAGAGGAACTGCCAAACAGCAAGTTGACAATGATTACAGAAAAAGATTAGCTGAAGGAGTTGACAGCTGTCAGGTAAAGTATACATAGATTTTATCTTCAGATTTAGTGTAAATCTTAACTTTCCAGTGTTATTAACAACTATAAACAGGCCTACTTTAATGAGGAACTGAAACGTCAGTGCATATAAGAAATACCGCATACAGCTGTGTATGTCTCTCTGAGAATGTGTTTCACTCTCTGTATCTCTGTGATGTCTTTGTGTGTCTGCTAATATGTCTCTCCTTGTGTTTCTGTGAATGTATCACTCTGTGTATCTGTAAATGCACATTTCTGTGTGTGTGTGTGTGTGTGTGTGTCTCTCTCTCTCTCTCTCACTCTCTCTCTCTCTCTCTCTTGTGCATATCTGTGTGCATCTCTCTTGTGTATATGTGCAAATGTGTATCTATATGCTAATATAAATAAACAAAATTAGTGATTTCCAGTAGTGGTGTTCAACAGCACAGTTTGTTTTTAATGAAGTATCAATTACTCGTCGCAAAACTGTTTAGAAATGTTCATCAACAACTTTTCTTATGCTGTCAATTCTCAACTCAGTATTTTTGCTGATGACAAAACTATTTACTCTTGTCTTAACAGTCAATCTGATATGTTTGATAAAGTCATACTGGCATCATACTGGCAGCTGATACAAAATATTTTGTTGTTAACAGGGACAAGAAATGGCTTGTTTCCAAAAGAAAATTATTTTTTTTTAATCATTTTAGAGAAGCTTTTTTGCCTTTCTATCAGTATGGTTGATGCCAACCTCCAAGAGAATAACACATTGCACCTTCTCATTCTAACATTTTTTACTGACATGAAGTGGAAAGATTATATTGAATTAATTGTTAGGTCTTCTGCTAGAAAAGTTGGTTCACTGTGTCATGGTAGACAATTTTTCTTACCCATTTTATTCTTCTGTGCATTGAATATTGCTACCATATCTGGTTTGGTGCTTCTGCTATATATTTAGAAATTCTTGACAAAAATCCAAAGAGTCTGCAATATTATCTGTTCTGATTTGGTATCTTGGCTTCAGTCACTTCCCAAATACTGTAACATAGCTTTCCTGCACCTTTTCTACAGAGAGTGAATGGATGAGTTGTCACCTAAATTACGAAAAAAATGAGAATTACACTAACATCTCATTCTAATAGAGATATTTACCAAAATTACACAAGAATATTTTGAAATAATTAAGAGTAATTTTATTCAATAAAATCACCACTGGCTTTAACCATAGCCTCTTGATGACTTCGGAATCTTCTGCAACTCTTCTGGACAATCTTCTTAAGTTAGTGAATGCTGCCATAATTCTTGCCTTCAGTTTATCTTTGGTGTTACAAGGAGTATTGTTGGTCTCTCACTCAACTGTGTCTTACATGTAATAATAGAGGGGGTTGCAGTCTGGGAAGTTAGATGGTGAGATCTAAGCGGGTAATGTGGTTACAGAAATTGTCTTACAGCCATGACTGGGTTCTCCTGCTTATGTGGCATGGTGCAGAGTCTTGTTGCCAGACAAAGGTTTTTCCAACAGCCACCCTCTTGACAGTGAGCAGCACTACCTCTTCAAGGCACATCATGTAGGCCTTCATGTTGAGTCTGAAGTCCTATATGAAGATAAATGGAGAGATAACGTCTACATCACTAGTGATCACTTTAAACACCTTGATGTTGACTGGATATATCATCCATCTCTTTCTGAATCCTTGGCAATGTCCTCAGATTGACACCCAAACCTTCTGAAATGTTTGTATTGGAGATTCCTGTTTGAATGCTAAGCAGTACAGCATGCCATTTCCAAATTTCTGCCAGAGGAAATTGTGTCATGGTACGCGTTTTCTCACAGATGGAGCCCAAGTGACCCTACTATATTATGCAAATGACAAAATAAAAAAAGCAAACAATATGCATGAGAGAAGTTAAAAATATAAACTGCCAACAATTTACCCATCACACCCTGTATAAATATTTTCATGGTAATTGTTCTAATGAGCTTTCCTCTTTGGTATCTCGACTTTATAAATTTAAGCACATTACTAGACTGGCAGTAAGGTCTCCTCATTTTACAGTTGAAATGGCTAGAAGTAGCTGTAAGTTCTATGTTAACAATTTCTTTTGCACTTCTCACAAGTTAAATTCTCTTCCAGTCACTTGCCTTCTAGTCAACTTTAATTCAATGTCAGTTGTTACTTTTTGTCCTCTTAAATTCCGTTCTTTTAGTGTAGTTAATAAAATTTCAGAGTTTAGGTAGAGAAGTAGATTTGCAGTATACTTTAGGAGGAAGTGGAAACTTAAACAGGAAACAAGGGATAACCCTCTACTCCTGTTCAAAAGACCGGGGAAGAATGTAAATTTGAAGGACTACTACATTCATTGTATTATATTTTCTCTACTACATATTTAACATATTTCTTAATAGTAATATAGATTCCTTTAATTATTACGTTAATTATAGATTTCTTAACAGATTCTTTGTATTTTCCTGTGTTTATCTTAATCACTTGATTCTTTGGCAAAGAGAGTTTAGCAAATCTTTTAAGTCATGAGACATGTCTTGATTATAACATTGCAGGGAGCGTTGGCTATGCTTGGTAAATGGCTTTATGCCAAACATAACCGAGCCCACCACATTTGAAAGAACCAGAAGGTTGAACAAAAGATAAAAGAGTGTCTTCCTATTAATAAGTTTAAATTTATTTAAAGAGAAGAATGAAATCAATTTTGTTGTTTTGAAATAATATTTGTATCTGAAAGTTCTGCGTAAAGTTTTCCTTCAATAGGTGTTTAATAGTTCGTTTTCTTTAAGTCAAATGAAATGAATTTGTGAAGAAAATGATGGACAACCTATTTATATTTATTTTATCATGTTTCCCTCTTTTTTGCTCTTTATTTTCCTCATTACTGTTCATTTAATTCATTTTCTGATTTTTCTCCTGATGAGATGTTGGATGAAAGGGCATTTGAGACTAACAATAAATTCATTTTTTCTTTTTATATTATAGACATATACATGATCAGCAAAAGTGTGAAAGGTCATAGAAAAACATTTGTTTTGTTTCAATTAATTTGCACAAGAGTATTTTTATATATGGTACAGAGTTTCACTACCTCATCCCCCATATTTTTTATTTAATATTTGGAATTTATTTGGCTACCCATTTTTATTCTAACCACACTAACTATAGGAAACTTAGTGGTATACTGGAATGGTGTCTAATTTAACCACTGCTTATTTCTGTCTTCATGAATAGATTGACTCAACTACTGCTTTTTTTTTATTTTACTTCAGTTAAATCTGAAACCATGACTTGATGGCAACTTAATGTTTCTGTTTAATCACTTTTTTTAGATTGTGATGAGAGATGCTTACAAAAAATGGCAGCGAACCAAGGGTAATGTTGAACATCATTTTTGTAACCAGATGAACATAAGTTATTGTGAAGATATAGAGACAGACTCAGAAGTAAGTAAATTTAGAATATTTTCCACTTTCAAGTTATTATTTTAAATTGTCTTTTTTTTCAGGGTTTCCTCACTAAATACATATGCATGTGCATGCATGCTAGCTAAAACTGTATCATGTGTGTGTGTGTGTGTGTGTGTGTGTGTAGAAGGAGTCAAAAACATGAGTCAAAACATGAGGCTCTCTCGTCAAATAAGGTGTTGATCTTTCACTTGACAGTGAAACAATCATACAAGGCCTCTAAAGATTTCTTCTTAGACTGATGCCAGGATATTAACAACTGATCCTTTGACTGGTAGAGTTTCTTCAAAGTGGAATTGTTTGTTCAAAATAAACCACAAGTTCTCAATAGAATTGAAATCTTGAGAGTTAGATAAACAGGACAACAATTCCTGTATAACACATGTAGTGTGACAAGGGACATTTTTTTCTGAATAGTGCTACTGTCATCATAGAAGACTTGCTATAAACATGTGACAACAACCAGATACATTCACAACCCCTTGTGACTTTTTCTCTTTCTAAATATCAAATCCCACTTGAAAGGAAGACAATTTCAAGACATTGAAGAAATCTAGGAGAATGTGACAAGGTAGTTGTTTGCCTGTGATAAAAGGGAGCTACAGTAATGCTTCTATCAATGGAAATAATACTAGAAAAGACATGTGTGTCTTCAGAAGGGGACTACTTTAAATGAAAAATTGATATATGCTACTGTTTTCTTTTTATAGCACCAGTTCTGATACTTTTTGATCAGTTTTAGAATACATTTTAGCATTTGCTTTCTTTAGGTACCATGTACATAACGAGCATTTGCCGTCTTCATATACGTGTTAATATCTGCTTTCATTAGGTATCATATAACATTCTTGCATCTATTTTCTTTAGGTACCATATACATTTTAACATTTGGTTTTTTAAGTACCATGTACATGTTAACATGTTCTTTCTTTAGGTACCATATATATAACTAGCATTTGCTTTCTTTAGGTACCATATACCTGTTAATATCTGCTTTCCTTAGGTACCATATCACACTCTTGTATTTGCTTTCTTTAGATACCATATACATTTTAACATCTGCTTTTTAGGTACTATGTACATAGCTAGCATCTGTTTTATTTAGGTACCATATACATTCTATTAATACTTTCTTTAGTTATTGTATACATTCTAGCATTACTTGCTTTAGGTACCTTATACATTCTAATATCTGGTTATTTTTGGTACCATATACATTCTAGCATCTGCTTTCTTTAGGTACCATGTACATAACTAACATCTGCTTTCTTTAAGTACCATATCACATTCTTGCATCTGCATTCTTTAGGTACCATATATATCCAAGTATTACTTACTTTAGTTACCGTATACATTTTAGTATTTTCTTACTTTAGTTACAATATACAATCTAACATCTGGTTACTTTAGTTTAGATATACTTTCTAGCAACTGATTACTTTAGGTACCATGGACAAAAATAAAATTTTGATAAACATTCTTTTTTGTTTCATTCCAGTTTTGGGTCACTTTATACAATCCATTAGCTCACAATGTCACACATTGGGTACGGATTCCAGTCTATGCAAGAAATGCTTTCAAAGTTTTTAATACTGATAATGAAAAAGTACCAGTGCAGGTAAGTAAACACATTATTTAGGCAAGAGAGATTCATGAGCAAGACTGTAGTAGTAGTCAAATAAAATAAAATAAAAGTATTTCTTTTATCCCCTGAAAAGCATCATCATTTTTGGTCTGATGTCGCAGTAACATTCTAGCTGTAATCTTTTTAATATTCAGTTATTGACAGGCGGTATTGACAGCAACTACATTTATAGCATGCTGGGTTTGATGATAAACAGCATCTGGCAGCAAGGCCTCTAATTGAAAAATTCTGTAGAGCATGGAACCATCTTTTGATTACTGTTGTTCACAGGTTCACCCTGGTCCGGTGGGTGGTAGCATCTGTTAGAGTTCCAGCTATGGGCAAACAGTTAATCCTTAAACTAGGGTCAAAACATTATGAAAGTATCAAAGTAGATTTTTATAGCGAAAATTCCAGCAACACTTTTTTGGAGAAGATATTACCAGCAATTTATGAAGAAAAAATATTACTAAGAATACATTTTTGCAAAATTAACAACATTATACTTCTGAAGAAAAAGTATATATACCAGTAATACATCTGACTTTCGGCAAAACCTACTTTACAAAAATATGTTGATGAAATTTGATCTACCAACCGATTTCTTAGAAAAATACATATTATATTTATAGGAATCTATTGTCAAAAACTTGTTGGCATTAAATAAGCCATTGAGGTTGATATGCCATAAAAGAAAAGAAAATAAACCAATCAATGAAACCTGATCTACAAACTGACTTCTTACAAAGAATACATATTCTATTCATGCAAATCTATTGTTGAAATCTTGTTGGCATTAAATAACCCATTGAAGTTGATATGCAGTAAAACAAATCAAACCAAATAAATCAAACTACATCTATAGACAACTAAATAACCAGAAAATATTCTTTGTAGATAAAATGATTCACTAACACTGAAATTGATGAGGTAAATATCTTCAATAGCGATCTAATTTGAGATGATTGATACTCCAGAGCTTTCTATAACAAATATGGAATCTGGTAAATAATCAATAAGAGTGTTTAATATTATTCAATGGATGCCACAATCACTTAGGACAAGTCAGAGAACAGACAAGTAAAAATGCTGAATAGAGAACAAGTTATATACAGGGTGTACTACATAATCTTTGATATCTTGTTTGAAGCTGATATCCACTGCACCACAATGTACATCTGTAGCTCAGTGAACTACAAAGTAATAAATCATACATTATTTTTTTTTTCATTTTGAGATTGTAGCTTTTCCATTCAAAACACTACAATTAAGCATATAATCAGGGAAAGTACTTTTGAATAACATTTATTGCTATAAGATATTATTGTAACATTTTATCAATTTCAAAATAATCTATATTGTCATGGTAACATTAAGAGATAAAGAACAAAAGTTGCTCATGATGTAAACAAGAGTCTTTGCTTGAAAATAAATCTGTCATTTTTTTTGTATGTCAACCAAATAACAATTACCTCCAAGTGTACCTTATTGTTTTCATTTTTTCTTAAAGTACTGCAAAAGAAATTCTTTTTGCATACATATTTATTCTATACAAAACTGAAAGCAAACATATATATGAACGCATAAGATACTTTGAAAACTAATTTTGTATTTGTATTATATTAATATACTTAATGGTATATAAATAATATAGTACAAATAGATACATACATACAAGCATACGCACATTGAGCATCTGAATGTGGTATAATGGTTAGCAAGCTAGAATCTATTGCAACTGAGTAATGAGTTTGATCCTCACTGGTTACTCTATACTTTTAGCCTTGTGCCACATTTAAGTGCTGCTTAGAAAATCAAATATGTACATAGATATATGCAAGTTTCATTAAAAATGACAGACAAGGTGCTATGGTTAACCTTTTTTCTTTTCAGAACATGAATGTTCTGGAAAAATAATTAATCATAGCATCTTGACTGTTATTTCTTAATTAAACTTGCATAAAACGAGCATTGATACCTAAATGCATATATATATATATATATCATATGTAAATTCAATATTTTACATTTGGGGAATAGCCATTTCAACATGTTCTTAGAACCCACTTTATTCTACCCCAACAACATTCGGCTGGGGTTGAATAAAGCAGATTGATGTCATGGGCAAGTCAAATGTATCATACAATATTTCCATATGTACCTCTTTTCAGAGACTTTCTAAATCAGTTAATCTTCGTTTTAACTGATTAAGGTATCGCTTATGTTCCCACCTTTGTCTTTGTATCATATATATCATTTTGTTGGTTTTTTATAACGACATCTTGTCAGAATTCTTTTCCACGTTGATGCATTTTAAGAAACACTTTGTTTCCAGGTTTGAAGTATTCACTTAAATTGTTATTTCTTGATGCTTTTGCGTTACGTTCTGGTAGTCATTTATTAAAATTGGACACTCTTCCTGGTGAACAACTCTGCAGACAACATTCCAGACACGGTGTTCGGGTTTGGTGTTATTAACAAAATACTCAGAAATTGTTATAGCATCACTTCATCTGACTCCTCTCCCTCCGACGTTTTTAGTGTCCTTTAAACGTATCGACAAACCGTTCAACTTGTCCGTTTGATCTTGAGTGATAAGGGGACGTTGTAATGTGTCCTATTGCTAATGATATACAGAAAACTTTAAATTCACTAGCCTTGAATTGTGTCCAGTTATCTGAAACAATAGAGTCAGGTACACTAAAACTTGCAAAAGATCCCGTGTAAAAAATTTAAAGTTACTGCAGTAGTCAGTCTTCTACATTTTAATTTTTCTGGCCAATTAGTGTAAATATCGACTACTACTAGATAGTATGCTCCGTTTAACGGTTCTATGAAGTCATTATGTATTCTGGACCATGGAAGATCGGTTTTCAGCCAAGGTTGAAATTTAACAGACGGTGACTTTTTTGTCAGAGTATAACTTCTGCATGATTTTACTAGATATAGATTTCAATATCTTGGTCCATTTTTTGCCAATACGTATAAAACCTCAATAAGGACTTTATCCTAGAAATTCCTGGATGTCCTATGTGAAATTCTTTTAGCGTACGTTTTTGCAACGATGTTGGTATCACAATTCTTTCTGTGTGCATAAGTACATTATTGTATAATGAAAAGGTGTTATTTCCAGTAATATTCACTTTTCTATTTTTTCTTTAAATATTATTTGCTTCTTCATTTTTATCATAAAATCGTCTTTTTCCTATTTAATTCTTATTTCCTCTAATTTTATGGGCAGTTCTCTTAATGTATTGTATAATACATTATTGATTTCATTTTCGGTCCTTATCGCCGCAGTTACTGTGTCCTCAAGTGGTTCGCAGAATTTAAGTATTAGTCTAGATAGTCCGCCCGCATGACTCAGCTTTTTTGAATGATATAAACTTCATTTTATAAATATAGTTTAATAAGATAATTCCACAGCACTGCAGTCTATTTGTTGTATGTGTGGGAATACACTTTTTTTTATCCATATATGAAACATAATAGACGATGTTCTCTCTGTAGTATGAATTCTCTTCTATGTATAAATTTATGAAACTTTTTCATAGCAAATACGATGTCCAATACTTTTTTTTCTATCTAGCTACAGCTTTTTTGCAGCTGCTATTAATGATCTTGAAGCATGAACCACTGGTTTAGTTTTCTCGTCCTCATATTTGTGTAGTATCACTGCTCCAATATAAGAATCATTTGTATCTGATGCAACCCCAATCTTTAATTTAGGGTCAAAATGAGCTAGTGACAAGTCCGATGTTAAGACTTTCTTAATCTCTTTGAAAGCACTTTGACTTTTGTATAACCAATTCCATTTGTTACATTTGTTGGGGCGGGCATGTCTTTTATTACGCTCGATCCTCAAGGATCAGGTCGTTTATTGTTTGCATCGATAATTTGTTCTAGATATTTAATTCTGGACATAAACAATTTGCATCTTCCTTCACTGATCTTAGAACTGTAATCATTAATTCTCTCAAATACTTTTTTACATCTAGGTCGCTTTCGGTTTTCACTTTTAATAAATACATCATTTAAATATACTTGTGCACAATCCAAATCGGCAAGCATCTTATCTATAATCTGCTGGAATATGCTTGGTGCTATCTTTATACCGAAAGAAAATCGGTTAAATGTGTATATTCCTCTATTATTGTTAACTGTTATAGTTTTGAGCACTCTTCGTCTAATTGAAGGTAAGCGTCTGACAGGTTCTATTTAGAAAAAAAATTATCACAATTTAATTTGATAAAATTTTTTTCTGGACTTGGTAATGGGTAGTTATATTATTTCAAACTTTCACTTACCCCCGATGAAAAATCAGCACGTACGCGGATTGTATTATTTCTTTCTTTTTTTTTTTAAGTAAACTGCTGGTGATGCCCATTCAGAATTGTCTATTTTTAATATCACACCTAATTTTTCAAGTCTCTCTAATTCTTTATTAATTGTTTCTAAAGTAGCAAAAGATACACTCGTTTTTGTCTTGAATATCGGTGTTACATTCTCTTTAGCTTTCAAATTTAGCTTTTGTTTTTATGCATGTCTCTAGACATTCTAAGAAGACTTCTGGAAAATTCCTTTTTAATTCATTCTTTAATTTTTCAGTTGCCATATTAGCACTAGCGATAACAATATTTATTTTGTTGCAGAAAGAGCTAATTGAAGATCGCAAAAATTAAATAATACAATGCAATCTGTTCCAAATAAGTTAGATGTAGTCTTTAATACAAACACTGTTGTATCGCCGGGGTGGGATGACGATACCCAGAAGATGTTTGCTGAGTATCTACAGCACAATATCCGTGCTAATGGATATTAATACAAATAAGACGAACATCAGAAGACAAAACAACAAATAGTAGAAGACTGGAAAAGTTAAGTCGTTAGAGTCACAGAGAACACAGTCCGATACTAATCGTCAATAGCACTCTTAATTCCTAGATTGCTATTAGTCTTTATTTTTATAGTCACTTCGGTCCACAGATCATTCCTTTCTTCGAGGGCTCGAGGGATGTTAGTTGCTCTACAACAAACACTAAAACTTCCTGAGCATCTTTTTTAGAAGTTAATAAACTGGATTTACCCATTTTCTCTGTGTCTATTCATTTATGGTGGTGATATCAGATCCTATATCCAGTATATGATTTTATATTTACATGATTAATTACCACGAAAATAAATTTCTTCTTTTTGGATGTTTCTAACTTAGTTAAAGATATGTTAGAAGTCTTGTTAATTTTTTCTTTATGCTTTTTGACTTTACACCATGTATTTACCATGTTCACGTACGTTTTATTTATTTATTTATTTTGCATTTTTGTATTTTTAATGAGTACTTTTGTGTCCTACTCTCCTACATTCGTAGCATTTTTTGTTCTTAAAAAAATTATTTTTGAAATGCTTACCTCCACAACCATAGCAAGTATTAGGTATTGAGGGAGGGTTATTGTCTTTTTTAATGCTCCGTTTGAAGTTGAAAAATGCCTATAATCTTTTTTCTTAGATGGTCGAACGCTATGTACTTGTAAAACGTCTTTTTTCCTCAGTTCTTGTGGTATCGAATTTTAGACTTACAATACGTTGACACTCTTCCGCTAATTTCTAATTTAGCAAGTATCTTGGGTCTTATTTCCGTGTCCTTATTTAAAGTTAAGCCCTGTACGAATATTATGCATTTAAAAAGATCCGGAGTTAATTTATTTAACATGAACTCCTCGCATTCTCGATTTATGACCCGTGCATAGGTGACAAAATCTTCATCATCACCCTTTACAAAATTAAGACATTGCCAACATTAAAAACATTAAATAAGGAGCTCTTCTCACCGAAAATCTTTGATAGCATTACTACAGTTTCATCAAAATTTATTTCAC